>OZ022327.1:31862370-32184870 GCA_963989225.1 Dromius quadrimaculatus
TTGAGCTTTTTCATTGCTTTTTCCAATTCCTCCATTGTTATTTGTTCGTTTGCGCTTTCTTCGCTCTGTTGGTTTCCTAGGTTTTTCTTTTCTTGTTTATTACTTCCCGCGTCATTATTTCCTAACAATTCTTCAAAGTATTCTCGCCACCTTTGCATTATTTCTTTTTCTTTAGTTAATAGTTGGTCTGTTTTGTTCCTGATGTAATGTGATTCGTTGTTGTTTTTTCTCCTAGTATTTTTAAGAACTCTGTAGAAAAGTTTCTGGTTTCCCTTAAAATTTTCTTCCATTCTCTGCCCAAATTCCTCCCAAGTTTGTTTCTTGCTTCTGATGATAATATCCTTTGCTTTCTTCCTGTACAATTTGTACTGTTCATATGATTCTGTTGTCTGTTTGTTTAGATGTCTTTTCCAAGCCTCTTTCTTCTCCTTAATTGCTTGTTTTACCTCTTCCGTCCACCATACAGTTTGTTTTCTTTTACTATTAAATTTTATTGTGCCGCATGTTTCCGTTGCTGCTTCTATTAGGTTGTTTTTGAATATTTCCCACAGTTCCTTTATGTTTAATTCTTTTGCTTTGTTCACATACTGTTGCAGTTTATGCTCTATTTTTTCCTTGTATTCTTCTTGTGTTTTTTGTTCTCTAAGTTTGTAGGATTTAATTTTTCTATATGGTGCTTCCTGCTTTTCTTTGATTGTATCATTTCTTTCTTCTATCGTTAGCTTAGTTTCTACTAGATAGTGGTCGCTGCCTATTTCGAATCCTCTTCTTACTCTCGTATCCTTAATTCTTTTCCAGAGGGTTTTTGTCACAATTATGTAATCGATTATTGACTTTTCGTTTCTGCTAGTCATAATTCTTGTGAATTTGTGCAAAACTTTGTGTTGAAATTTTGTGTTTGTAATAATCATTTCATTTTCCATACATAGTTCTAATAGTTTCCTTCCATTTCTTGTTTTCTTTTCTTCTCCAAATCTGCCTATGGTAGGTGAATATCTAGTTACGTCATTGCCCACTCTAGCATTCAAGTCGCCGACTAATAGTATCTCTTGCTTAGTACTTTCTATGATCATTTGTAGTTTGTAGTAGTAGTCGTCTATTTTTCCTACTGTCTCGTCTTCACTTGGGCTGTATGTCACTATGCATGCTAATTTGTCTCGTTCGTTTATTTTTATATCTATTATTAGTATTCTTGAATCGATACATTCCCAATTTGTTACTTTCTCTCTCCAGTCTTTGTGTATTAACCACGCCACTCCTTCCCTCGCTCTTTCTTCAAGTTCCACTCCACTATAGATCAAAATATGCTCATTTATTATTTTCGTTCCTTTACCTTTTATTTTTGTTTCTGTTAATCCTAATAGTTTTATATTTGATTTTTGAAATTCGCTTATTAATTCTTTTTCTTTTTCCTTCAAACTCTGGATGTTCCATGCTCCTAATCTTATTGCTTTTTTGTTCCTATCATTTGACTTTTTATATTCCTTAATATTACCCGTATTATTCGACCTGATCATATCCTTTACCATTGCTGTTGTCGTCGTAGTTGTAATCCCTATAGTTCTTCTTAGTTTTTTGAGCTTTTATTGTATGATAATGCTCGCATTTTCTCATTATTTGCCTCATCTCCTTCATCTGGGGATCTTTGGCTAAATGTTCTTGTATACATACGGGATTTGGGCACGATCGGGGTGATTGTAGATTTTGGTTTAATTGGTGCCGATGTGTCACCTACTGTTGTGTACACCTGTCCATCTATTATTAATTTATTATAATTCAGGAACGCCTTTTTCCCTTTTTCTCTTCCTTGTTTCATTTTTGTAATTAGTTCTCTTCTTTGTTCTACGACTTTTCTAGGATACGCTTCTTCAATCCATATGTATTTGTGGGCGGTTTTCAGTACTTTCTTTGCTTTTAGAATTTCATTCCTTTTATTTATTTTTAGTAACTCTATCTGCATTGGTCTAGTTTTTCCCTCTGTTATTTTTCCTATTCGTTTTATTTCTGTTATGTCTTGGCTTTCATTCAGCTTAATTCCTATGGATTGAGTTAAACACTTTATTTTACTCAGGAGCATTTCTTCCGTTTCGTTTTCTTCTTCATTTATGCCGTATATAACTATGCTTCTTTTCTTTAATTCTCGCTCCAGTAACTCGATTCTTTCTTCTTGTTCAAATATTTGCTTCTTCAGTTTTTGGTTTTCTTTAGTTAGCTCTGCGCTTGCTTTTAAATTTTGTTCCAGTTTCATTTCTAGACTGTCAAGTTTATCTAACTCCCGGTCCATTTCAATTAATTTTTTCATTATTTCCTCCATCTTTAAGTTAGTTTTATTTTTACTTAAACAGAAAATATCTTAAATTGGTACCTTATTGCTTCCGTATTGCCCCTTTCTTGTTGTTTCCACCTCCGCCTATGTACGTCTCAACGATATCCTCACCTGTGTTGACACTCGCACTAAATTTAATTACTGTCTCTTCTCAGTTGCTTGACCTTGTAAATAGAATTTTGCTTATTTACAGCTCATTCCTTTGAATTCTTCCACTATTTTGCCAGTATGACTTAATTCACTTTTTTCACTGCACTGGATTAACATTCGGTCTCGATTAACGTGATAATACCCTTTAAAATAGAGAAATTTATCGCCGCTCTCTTGACACGACCGTTCACTTCACTTCACTCACCGGTTCCAAAGCTCCGAAGTATGGGAAGAAAATTGCACAGAGGAGATAGTAGAATTTTAACTTTAGAAGAAGCTATTGAAAAAATCAGTCAAACACCGGAACAGACTATAGATGACTTTATAAACAAATATAATATTCCTAAACATCAGGTAATAATTAGTGTTATATTTTGCGTTATTCAAATATATGTTCATTATTAAAAAAAATACAGTATAAACTGAAACTTGTTCTTCGAGAAGCCTTTTTTACTTACTTGTATGAAATACAAGAATGTATTGTAATCGCGAAAAAAAACCAGAAATGAACTTTACTTGAAACTTTTTCTGAATTTGTCGCGAAAATTCAAAACGGCTAGCCGTAGATTATCAAAATATATTTTATAGAATTGTTGTAATGTCTAGATAACTATCTTCAATTTTAGGTGCAATCGGTTGAATCTAATGTCAATGTCATTGTCATTTATCACTTTGACAGCTGTCATCTGTCACTTTGACAGCTGTTATCTGTCAGATTGACACCTGTCATCTGTCAGTTTGACAGCTTCCACTGTCTAACAGTTGTCAATGTGATCTGTCAATTTTTCAGTATTCATGATCCAAATTTCGTATTCAACTATCATATGATTGGCAACGAAGATGCAAAAATCTGTATGATTCAATGGGCATACAAGTAAGTCGTGTGGTGTCCACATCAGATTTTTTCTCTTAAGGTGTTTAAGGTTTGCGTATTTGAAGTAAGCTAATTTGTGTATTTTGAGATGACAAAAATTGCATGAGCTTTCAAAAAATATAATTTTACATTGGTCTGTTATATCAGACATTGTGAAAGGCTAGCTGCTCTGCTTACCATTTAGTTGGGATTTCTGTTACTTCAAACCTTTTCTATATTTATCTAATACTTATTTCCTTCAGGTTACTGTTATAAGAGAAATCATCAATATTAGTAAAGCGAGATCCGCAAAAGGTGGGCGATATAGTCCAAATTGGTTATTGACATGTCTACTTTTGTCCATCAGAGGACCGAAAACTTATAATTTATTAAGAGAACTGAAAGTTTTACTATTGCCATGTAGAACTACAATTTTGAAGTATTCGAAAAGTTCAAATTCAGGTGTAGGATTTGATACAAACTTTTTTGAATTGTTCAAAAAAAGAATAAAAATTATATCACAGCAAATTCCTAATGCGCATCATGGTACACTGTGCTTTGACGAAATGCAAGTTAGGTCATGCACTGCAGTAAATGTCAAAACTATGAAATTTGATGGCCTTGTAGATTATGGTCCAGAAATCGATGCAAGTCAGACTAAGAAACAACTGAAAAATGAAGGCAATGAGAGAATTGACGAAAATAATGAATTACGAGAAAATCTAGCTGATCACGCATTAGTTTTCATGTTTTCGTCTTTGGCCGCATCGTTTCACCAGCCAATTGGAGTTTTTGCAACAAAGGGTGCAGCTTCGTCTGAAATAATGGCGAAACTAATAATATCTGCTATTATTGCTATCCAAAAGCATGGTGGGATTGTAGATGCCATTGTTTGCGATGGAGCTCAAAATAACAGGGGAATTTGGAAGCACTTCGGTATCAAAGCTAAAGCGAATGAACCCATATGTCGCTTTTTCCAGATCCCATACGATGAAATCAGTGAAGGAAATGGAGAAAAAGTCTATGTTATTTCAGATGTCCCACATTTATTTAAATGTATCAGAAATAATCTTCACAAACAAAAAATCTTTGAGGTATTGAACCCCTTATATTTTTTTCAATACAAATATGCAATGCTTTATTCCATATTTTGAATATTATTTCAATGAACAGATTAATGGAGAGAGAATTGAATGGAGTCTTTACAGAACTCTATACGAGTGCGATAAAAGATTAAGCAGAGGGGGCAAAAGAGTTTGTCCAAAATTGACGGAAGAACACATCGAACCGAGTAATATGTTGAAAATGAGAGTATATCTAGCAATGCAGGTACTAATATGTTTTATCCAATATGCAGGGAGTCACCTATCAAAAAATCTGCTTCTCAAAAAACATGGTCATATTTACCTGTTCGTAATTTACTTCTATGAAACAAAACAATTTTTCATGTGTAATTTGTACGAAAATTGTAATCCCTATCAGATATAATTAATAGGTTACTCCCTGACATACAAAAAATTGTAATGATAAAATCATAATTTATGCATAGATTTTCAGTAAGTCAGTAGCTGACGGTTTAAAAGCATATTCTGAAAATTCCACTTGTTCTCACAAGTTTTCTGGGTGTGAACCTACAATTGCTTTCACTGACAAAATGAATAGTCTTTTTGACATATTGAATACTCATTACAAATCTAAAGGATTATCAAAAGATTCAAACGATTCTTTTAAGGTAAATTTCTGATAATTTTTGAATTAAACATATCGTAATATAAATAAGTAAATTTATATAAAACTATTTTTTAGATCCTGGAAGATACAATACTCTGGCTTGATAGGTGGGAAAATGAAAAAAATGCAAAATTGATACCGCTAAAACAACAGTTAGAAAACGAGTTGGCTGTAGAAAAATTAAAGCAACGAACAGTTCATACAGGGTTGAAAAAAGAATTTAAATTTAATCATACAAAATTAGATACCATAAAAGAGAAATTTGCTCCAGAAATTAGGCGAATTAACCACACATTTCTTACTGATAGTACTTCTCAGGGATTAAGAATAACTTTGAAATCTACAATTGAATTGTCAAAACATTTAATTAACAACTGTAGCTTTCAATACGTCCTTTCGAGAAAAATTAATCAAGACTGGTTAGAAGTAAGCATGCAAAACAATATATATATATATATTTTTGAAAATTATTTATGCATTCTATTTTATAGAGATTTTTTGGCAGTATAAGGCAATGCGGTGGTGGAAATGATCATCCCGATTTCCCAGATTTTTTAAAATTATACCATTTGCTTTGTACTTATAAAACTTTGAGACCTCCTAAATATGGGAATGCTTCCGTTGATTCGAAAGCATTAGGCAGAGAAAATGCAGAGCATTCTATTTGCAGGGAAATATCATTTGAAGATTTTCAACAAATTTTTGCAGCTGAATATGTTGCTTCCCATAGACAAAATAACATTAAAAAACTAAAAGAAATAATTTCGAATATAGTAAGCACAGCTGAGTGGTCAAATGAGGACGTAATGTTTCTTGGCCCAGAATTATCCACTGATATTTTAGATAATCTTATTTATACCAATACTGGTTATGTGTGTAAAAAGATGCTAGAGAAAAAATACATTTCCAGTTGTGAAACATGTCGCAGAGCTCTTGCATCATGGGAAGAAAATTCAATATTTCCAGTAGCTAATTTTATCGGAATCCGTACAAGAGGAAAACTTATATATCCGAACCTCAAATTATTCAAAATGATCAGAAAGATAGATCTAATTTTTAATGAGAAAGTGACGCAAACAAATAACGTTTTTGGAGAGATAATGCAGTGCATAGTTGATAGTCAGGGTTCTCAAAACGAAATAACATTAACTCTCCCATGCCATGAACATAAAATCAACGTTTTAGCGGAAGTTATTTATTTTTATATATCTGTTTGCATGCACTTCTTCTCGAAAAATGAAAAACGGCTACAGACCAAGGAAAGTAACAGATGTAAAAAGGAAGCAAAAACAAAGAAAAAGTAGCTATGTATCGCTTGTTGATTTCTAATCTTGAGTATTATGCAAGTTGATGTGATGATTATCAATTTATTATTATTATTATTTATAATTGATGTAATGCTTTTACTTTATTCATATTTTTTTCATCAAAAAATACACGTATATAATGCACGTGTAGTTAGTTATGTAACATATTAAATAAATGTATTGTGTAAATATTCCAGATATAAATGTTATAAATATATATGTAAATATAAGAGAATATTATTACTATGTTTGAAACATTGTTTTTTTGATCAATTTTGCACTGATTTACTAATTAAAAAAATTTTCTTCGTGCACAAAACGAAACAATAAAATTCACTTCATCTTATAAAATAAAAAAATTATTTAAAATACTGTTTTTTTTATATCAAGTCTTTATTTTGGTGGATGTTGTTTTTATTTTTCATCTTAAAAAAAAACTAATTAGAAAGAATTGAACCAAAAAATATAAGTTTATTTTAAATTTATATTTTTGGCGCCCTAAGTAAATCAGCCAATCAAGCGTGGTACACGAGTTGAGGTGACATCTATACTTCGTCAAAACAAACTGCACATATTTGGTACATGCTAAAGCAAAGAGGAGATAGACCGAGACGCTCCACCTCTATAATACACCCTGGGATAAACGATGAAAACTCACTAAGATTTATTGTTGTCACTTACTCAATTCCAATTGTGATCTATGGTTGATTGTTGCAATCGATGGACTGACTATTTGATGGATAACGCACTATTGGTATAATCAACAAAAAATGCTATGTACTAGTCATTATCAACAATTTATAATTAGGATCACCTTCCCTTCCATTGCTTTCGACAAAATATTGTTTTAATCAGCCCATCTTTTGTTGTGATCAACCAGAAATGATTTATTGCTGAATATGAGCAAAATATTGTTGCAATCGATTACAAATTAATAGCTGTGATCATTCAATGACCACTGAAGTGAAATAAATTGTTGGCATCAATATCAATTTCAAAATACAAAGCGTACATGATCCAAGTTGATTTCTGATTCATTTCCGTTGTGGTCAAAAAAAAAACCGATTGGTTCAATATTCGAGCAATTTATTATCGATCTTCGAATGCTGTCTTAGATGTGAAATATGAGTCAGCATAACAACGGAGACGTTATCATATTTACCAGTTTTTCTGAATGAATAAATTTAAGCTACTAAATTGGGTCTCAACTTTGATTTGATATTAAATAAATTTGCTTTGAATTCAAAATATCCTTGGAGATAACTTTGAAGCCAATTTGCTTCTTGTAATAAAATTTCGCTAACATATATTAGGTTCTTCCACAGCTGTGAGTAAATTAGGCATTTCGCGCATCGCAAACAATGCGAATACATTCGAAGCATTAATGAATTATTTCAATGATTCTACGTACATCTAATCATATTTTACTCTCGTACATATCCCGCTATTCTTTATGATCTATTGATTGGCAAGAAAGCGAGTCACTATCTCAGAAACTGCAGGAAGAGTACCGGAAACATTTGACATGAAAGTGAGGATCATAGCGTTTTTGCTTGTGTGGAAATAAACATCCCGAGAAAAATTTGAATTCTCAAAATTACATTAAAAATAAGAGAAGGTCCTAATTCTTTGTTCAGACCTGGAAGAGAAGTTTCTTATTTAACTCGATCATTGTGTCACACCGTATATCCTGATTATTTTACAACGGTCAAAATTGATGAGAAAATGAACTTATTGAATGGCTTATAAATCGGGTGTAGAAGACAATGAAGTAGAAATGTGTATTATTGTGATGACTACTGAATATTTTTTCCCGCTATTTCATATTTATAAATAAGGTATTTTTAATCTGTGGTACCAAAACTTATTCGATGGAACTTTTGAGTTCTTTGCGTTTATTTTAGGAACGGTAGTACTTATCCCAGAATATGATGGTATATTGTGCAACAAGTGCGATAAGTTGTCGATTGCCCACAAGAGCGAAGTGGGCAATCGACAACACCGCACGAGTTGCAGATACTATTTTTTATTACGAATGCAGGATAAGTACTATTTTGCGCTTATTCTTCCGAGCGATAAACGGTTTTTGTGCGACAAGTAAACTTGTCGCACTCAAATTATACTTGGCGCACTCAAAAGTCAAAGAGCCATTTATCGCCCAGAAAAACGTGCGCAAAATAGTACTTATCCTGCATGAGTAATAGAGAATAACTTAGATTGATCCCTGGATGAGTTGGCACAACATTTACCTGGAACATCTCCCAAAATTATAAGAAGTTTTAGGCAAAACATGCTCCAAATTAGAAGGAATAACATGAATATATAAGAAAAAAATTATGTTCGCTAACTCTTTCATTGTTGCAATCTTAATACGTAAAGTAAAGTATTTTTACAGCGGTATTAGCAATTTGTGAATCTTTTGCAGTTTTCGATGCAAAAATAGAGCATGTAAACTCACGCATCACGGTCTTATATACAGGTCTTAACACTAGCATCCCACTACCGTTGGTAAGAGGTTGATTCTTATTTAAGTATTTAGTTATTATCAGTTCCTCAAGATGTGAGAAGCTGTAATCTATTGTAGTTGATGATTATAAATCTACTCATGACGGAGATTATTATTATGAAATATTAGATATTCTATTGCTATTTGATGACAATATTTTAAATATTATTGATATTGAGTGCTATATATCAATAAATTTTGGGATATAAAATTGAATATTCAATCCAGACTTGAATGATTCGAATCGCTGTTTCTTGTCTTTCTGATGCACACTTTCTTTTTCTCTCGCACACCTATTCTGTCGATCATAAGGCCGTCTGTATCAGTTCAAATAACTAATAGGCTGCTTTAATAATGAATACTGGTAAATATCAAGACCTGTGTATAATATTGGAAATTGTGCGGCAAGAGTGGTTCTTTTGAAAAGATTGTTCTACTAGAGAAACAATCCCGCCATCTCGTCGCTAATCCTTAAAGGGAATGAAATCAATGATTTTCTCAAGGATTTATACCTAAATATGATTGGAAACTGTCAATCAATATAATCACAAGCAGAGAAAAGTGTAGTAATATAATATGAAGCAGGGGAATTACGTGAGCTCAATTCACATCCGGGATTGATCTTGTCAAAGAAGAATTCTTGTCAGAGAGGCAGTACATATTTAGAGTAGCGACGTCTAGAGTCTCTGTAAATCGTGAAGGAGTTGGAATCAATAATTTTCCTCCAGATAAATACATGAAATAACATTGGGAATTGTCTTTAAAAAAGAGTGAAATCACGTTTAGGGAAAAATGCAGAAATATAATATGGAGCAGGAGAATTCTGTAGACTGAAATTATAATTGGAACTAATCTTATCAAGAAATTATTTTTGCCGGAGGCGGTTCACATATGGAGCTGCGAAGCCTAGCGCTTAGACCCGCGAAGCGGGTCGAAACGCTAGTTTAATACTATTATATCGCATGAAACTGTGTAAAGACCAGCCTACTGACGTCATGCGAATGCTGTGGTAGTGGGGGTCACACTTCCGCCTGGCATAGAGTTCGCCGTGATTAAATCAATCACTCGATGGATTTGATTTTCAAAAATATTCATTTTGTTAAGCACGAGTACATACAGCCAAATACAAGTCACTTGGTCTCACACAATCTGAATCTCTAATTAACTTAATTCTATGCAAATAACTACATAGTATGATCTTTCTGCTGAATGCAGTTTATTATCACATTTGTACGAAAACTACCGTGTGAACGGTGCAATGCTGATTTGATAAGGGTTGGACGTCTATATAATCTCTTCCCTACTGGACGAAAGAATACCTGTTAAATTGTCAGTAGGTGTTGTTTCGATAATTTGATTTTTAGATTTCTTTTGTTCATAAATTAATTTTCTTTTCATAATTTCTGAATGAATTCTCTTCGATAACAGCATTGCAACAATCACAATTACTGAATAGAATAAAATATCATAAAATATAGAATGATGAAGAGGAAATCGTGTCCTTGTAGTTATGATGTAATATGGAGTAGTCGGAATTAGGACAAACAGTTGAAAAAACAATTAAATGCCAACTAACATTTCGGTTTATTTCAAACCATCTTCAGAGTAAACTACAGAACAGGAAAATACGATAGATACAATTCTATACAAATTAAATTTCAGAAAATTAATAACAATCAAAATAAGAAAGAATTTCCTCAAAAATATACATACCATTGTAGCATTCATAAATTACAAAACCATTACGAAACATATGGAAAGTTACAAAAAAATACTATTTTAAATATACATTGGAAGGTATCAGGTTACAATTTAGACTTGACAGTGACAACACTTGCTGAGTGACTGAAGATATCAAGATCAATCACTAACTCATTGAACGAAATGTAACCACCATTGTAACACCAACAGAAACTGGCAATGTCAAGAACATCCGGTATTCAAAGTACAGATGGCAGCAGCAACAAATTTAAATTTCATTTAGAATATTAGAGTAAACATTACTTAAATTATCTATGTCAGTTCTAGAATTAATGCTGTTAGGATTTTTGTAAATGTAAATCATTTCAAGAAATAAGCGTTTCTTCAAGTTCTGCTCTATATCTAATATTTTTACATTGTCAAAATCAAAGTCATGTCCTAGACTGAAATGATGAGTGGCCAAGGCAGTTTTCTCGGTGTTCTTCTTGCTTTTACAATCGTAAATATGGTTCCTTATTCTACAACTCAAATATTGCTTACTTTGTCCAATGTACGTCTTAGCACACTGTGAACAGTTAATTTTATACACTGTGTTAGACTGAAACTCTGAAGGTGCTTTTTCTTTAAGCTTTGTAGAAATAGAACCCACCTTAATAGTGTTATGAAATGCTATTTTTACTGATTCAGATTCTGGAATTTGTCTAAGTTTGTGCGAAAGTTTGGGAATATATGGTAACCTAAAATAATTGACACTGACAGCCCCAGCAGGTGCCTCATTCAAGCTTACAATTCTGGGCTCACTCTCAGAGAACAATATTTTGTTGATGAAACCTCTGGGGTAATCATTTAAAATTAAATTCGTTTAAAGTTTGTGTAAATTCTCATCAATGAAAGTGGGATGACAGATATTTTCACTTCTATACTTGATTCCTTTAATAAGACTAAGTTTTTGTTTGAGGCAGTGAGCTGATTGAAAATTGAGTATTCTACCTGAAGAAGATGGTTTAGAGTACCAATTAGTTAAAACATGACCTGAATTTTACCTCATCAGCAGAGCGTCCGAGAACGGAAGACATCCATCATTTTCCACTTCCAACGTAAATTGAATGTGCTGATTGTATTTATTGAAATGTTCCAAAATGTTATCCATGTAATCAGATGGAATAGCCATCACTATGTCATCTACGTAAAGATTCAAAAACGGTTTATCCAAAGGTAGATCTTTCACAATGTCTTTGAGCAAGCTGTTCATCACTAAATTTGCAAAAATTGGCGATGCAGGGTTGCCCATGGCAGTGCCAAACAATTGTTGATAAAACGTGCCATCAAACACAAAGTAACTGCTATCAGAATAAAATTCAGTTAATTTTTATGAACATATCTAGAGTTAAATTAGTATGTTCTGATATTAATTCCCAATTATGTTCTATTTCACTTAATACTAAATCTTTAGGTATATTGGTGAACAAGGAGGTTACATCCAGTGGAATCAAAACATAATTTACTGGTAAAACAATGTCCTTTATAAATTCAACGAAATGGAACGAATTTTTAATATTGTATTCAAAAACGGGGAGTAAATTATTAAGTATATTTGCTATAAATTTAGCTAAGCGGTATGATGGAGAATTAATACTAGAAACCACTGGTCTTAAAGGCGTTGGAGGTGGTTTATGCGTTTTGGGTAGTCCATAAATTTTAGATGGTAAAGCATCATGTATTTTGAGAGAGTAGCACATTCAATCATCAATCATGTTACCCTCTGACTTGAGTTTAACTAATTTGCTATTATAATTTTGAAATTTATTTGTAGGGTCCTTTTTCAAAATTTTATACGTAAAGGGAGTCACTCAGCAAGTCTTTCATTTTATTAAAATAATCTTCTTCATACATAATTACTGTTGATTTACTTTTATCAGAACTAGTTACTATTATATCAGAATTTTGTCTCAAAAACTTTTTGGTCTCATTAAATGCTCTATTAATATTATTAAAATTACTACTGTTGTCTATTCTCTGCATATGATTAGTTATAATGTTTGTTGCTTGTGTTCTAAGTTCATTTTTAACATTGTCTGTAACAGTTTGACTACCAATGCAAAATTCAACATCTGTAAGTACGTTTTTTAGCGGGAAATTCAAATTACCAGCATCAATTGCAAATTTAGAGCCAAACGCAAGTAATTTTTCACAATTATCAGGAACAACTGTATTAGTCAAATTAGTAATACAATTCTCACAATTGCTGTTAGTTATTTGATCAGCATTGCCCAATGTAGATTTAAATTTTTTAATATGTCTAGTTTTTACGATGTTAAATTGTAATTCATAAAATTTGTCCTGATTATTATTGAGATCTTTGACGGTTTGTGAGGGTAAAACGTTACTTATGTGTTGTTTTAACTGGTCAAGTTCCAATTGCAACTGGTAATTTGTATGAAAGGTCATTCTTATTTCCAAATTCAAAATGGTTGTCTTTAAATGTAGTAAAATCTTATCTATATCATTCAAATATAGAATGTGATTCAAATTGATGGATTTCATTTAAATGCATAATTTGTTGATCTGGTACAGTAATTATTTCTAAACTTTTCATTTGTTCCACAGGAAGTAAAAGTAGTTTCGATTTCATTAAGAATACTAATCAAATTTGTTGAAACGAGTAACAATTGTGTGATAGTGCTTTCCAAATAAAGTTTATCATTATCATCTATAATTTTACCTATAAACGTTCCTAATTCATTGATCGTATGCTGGATAATCATATTATTATCATTAATTTTTTCTATCTGACTATTAAAATAATTGAGAATATTTTTATTAAAAACAATAATCTGATTCATGTTATCTTTTAAGATATTCTGATCTTTTTTAGAGTGATTTTAAGGCAGTATCATACTTTTCTTGATCCGATGCATACAAATTCCCTGTAATACTTTTTATGATTGCCCCTTATCCATTTATTGGACCACGTTTACCTCTTGAAGTATCATGTAGAAGAATTTGTATTTGATTGTTTACTATTGCTGAAGAATTCTTCAACATTATAAAATTATCATTCAATCCTTGTATATCTTTGCTATCATATCTTCTATTGCCTATTTCTAATTGAAGCTTGGTATATTGCACTGTTAAATTGCTATAAGATTCCTTAATTTCATTTAAATTCAGCCTAACATAAATATACTTATTATTAGTGGAAATTGAAGCATTTCCTGATCTGAGGATGCTATTTCCGGGATTGTCTCGTTCATCTTTGAGGTTGATGGTTGTGCTTGCTCGCACGATTCTTTAAATTTACGATAAGGTTTCAGCTTATCTATTTTGATCTTTTTGTCTTTGTCCGTGATAATTTGTGTCTTATCTTTGATGTAGGCTTTAGCAATTTGTTTTTTGAATTGAGATATTTCTATTCTACCAGTATTTCTCTTGGCTTGTTGTTCATAAACTACATTCTGCAATTTGCAGCTTCTCACTTGAAAAGTTGCATATTTTCTTTTTCTTTTTTCCTACAATATTCTTTTCTCACCGTACATCTTTTTCATGATTTCTTTATGAATTTGGACATAATTATCTGTAACGATTTCAGGTGAAGCTCCTTCTTTTGATTCATTAAAATGACCGAAAACTATTTCATTTGGAGTGCGTTCAGTTATTGAATGTATGGACTGATTATATGCCTGAAGGGCATATCGAACTTTACCACTAATACTTGGGTCAGTGAGATCTTTATTTTGCTCTAATATCCTCATATGTTCTATTATAGTGGAATGAGACCGTTCAATATTTCCATTATTTTTGGGATTATTCACACTGAATAAATATATACGAATATTTTTCGTAGATAAAAAATTATAAATCAATTGCTTATTGAGTTGTAAACCATTATCTGAAATAAGTAACTTTGGGTAGCCAAATATCGAAAAGTATTTTATTAATTTTTCAACTACTGTTATTATGTTAGTTTCTGGGAGATGATATATATGAGCATGTTTGGAGAAACTATCAATTATTGTGAGCAACTTTTCTTTCTTCAAGGAAAGTATATCAATATGAATTATTTCAAGTGGTTTTATTTCGGTAGGTGTTTTCAACGTGGGGATCTTAATTGGATTCTTTTCATATTCATTTTCTTGGCAGATATCACAATGATTTATGAATTTTGAAACCGTTAATTGCATATCAAGCCAGTAATATCTTTGTTTAATTTTTTGTTTTGTTTCTATAATTCATCGGTGATTGGACCGAGATTGGACCGAGATGATAATCTATATAGATAAAAATCAATGTTTGTATGTTTGTACCTCATGCATTCCGAAACCATTGATCAGATTGTGGTGAAACTTTACAAGAGTGTTCTGGGGACGTACGAGATGATTCGTGGCACAAGAAATCTATATATATGAATGGTTTTTTTTTATGAAATTTTCTGCTCTGGTGGAAAGAATATATATTACCAATGAATCAATACACAAATAATTATTATTATTACTTCATCGGAAATTGTATCGAAAATTAGATTGATATCAGTATTATATAAAACAAAGTCAGGTTACTCACACAATTCATAGATCAAGAACGGCTTGACCGATTATCATGATCTTTGTTTTTTTGGATTTGTCCCCGTCTAGAAAAGCAGAATAAGTAATCAAAAATGGGAAGGAGAAATATCATTCTCTCATACATTTTGTATAAAACAGATCTCTTGATGATATCATAAGAACTTATTTATCGTATTCAGCTTATAAGATTTGCCCCAGAGTGAAACAAACAGAAATAGCCGATGGGACCTGAAAATGAATTTGGAGATTTCAGGTCCTATCACCCGCTTTTTTTCGCCATGCGAGCGAAACGAGCTTGGTCAAAAATAAGTCACTATGCAAACGAAGCTAGCTCTGTCAACGTTAAAACGCCTTACTAGAGATGCGAACTCGGATAACGGTAAGCTGCGGTGCCAGCGAAGCAAGCTTGGTCAACGGTAAACCACCCTACGAGCAAATCGAGCTTGGTCAACAGTAAACCGCTGTGCGAGCAAAACGAGCTCGGATAACTGTAAACTGCCGTGTGAGCGAAGCGAGCTCGGTCAACGCCAAGCTGCTGTGCGAGCGAAAAGAGCTCAGTTAACGGCAAGCTGCCGTGCGAGTGAAACAAGCACGGTTGACTATGAGCTACCGTGCGAGCGAAGTGAGCTCGGTCAACTTAGATCGTCGTGCGAGTGGAACGAGATTGGTCAACAGAAACATGCCGTGCGAGCTTTGCAAACTCAGTTGAAGGCAAGCAGCCGTGCAAGCGTTGTAAACTTAGTTGAAGGCAAGCAGCCGTGGGAACGGAGCGACGTCGCTCAATAGTAAACCACAATATGAACGAAGCGAGTTTGATAAACTTGGATTATTACCAACACATGCATATTCATTTCGTTTGTTACATTTTGGTTAGGTTCATTATCAAATAGACAAGTTATGTCCAATATAATGATTACTTCTAAATAATCATTTGAATGAGAGGTGAGATTCATGTACTTAACGTATAATCTTTAATAAATCAACAAAAAAGAAAGTAATATAAACTCAAAAGACATTCAGCTAGTTCTTAATAAGATCGATCCGATCATCAGACGACTCAATGTCTTGCAATTGTTGGATACAACAAATTAATTTATAAGTACCTGGCTGAAAATAGATCTGTAAAATTGAATTTAACATTTTTTCCAATATTTCAGGGACTATACAATGATATCGAATTCCTGGAACTGAATATTCCTTCATGAATTTTAATAATGTGTCTTAATGATTTGCTCTACTAATGTAAACATAAATTCTCTGTTTTTCGTGTTCAAATAATTAATTTATATCCACTGTATTTTTGGTATTTGTTTCTTCGAATATAATTTAATTCTTGCCAGAATTTATAGGTACTTCTTTATTACTGAGTCCAATCATGGGTGACTCCTCAACTGAATGTTGAGTACAACTATCTGTATCTTTATCAGCTTAAGCAGAATTGGCATAATTTTGGATATTAATTGCAAGAGAAATATGTATTCGAATATTTGTACTTTTAAATACTGACTATAGATTTTTTTCTATATCTGACCCATTTTGTTGATCTAAACCTGACACTATCTAAGGCATATTAATGATATTGATATTGTTCTGTACTAAATAATCCCGTAACTGTTTTAAACATTTTTCTATGACTTTTAAATTTGACTTGTCAAAATAATTCCCTTTAAAATTGAATAAATTATCAGTCTGGGCAACATTTGAATGACAATATCTTTGGTCATCAAAATCTGGTCGTAATTTATACGAGTCTGAAATTTTTCAATAATTTGTTTTGCAAAACCTAGTTTTATTTTGAAATCTTCAGGAACACAATGTAATATAGGCTCATTATGATCGAAAATATCTGTATTCCTCTAATTAATCTCAAACGGTTCTGGTATTCTGGATAAATAGTCTGCGACATAACTTTGTTCATCTTTTTGATATTCTATATCATAATTATATTCTGATAATTTCAATTTTCATCTTATGAGTTTCTGATTTGGTTCTTTCAAAGTATTTAATTATATTGAAGGTTCATGATCAGTTATCAATTCAAACTTGTTTCCATGAATGTATTAGTGAAAATGTTTAATTGACCAAAGGATAGCTAACAATTCTTTCTCGGTCGTGAAATAGTTAATTTTGTGTTCGTCCAAAGTTTTGCTAGCATACGCTATAGGTAGAAAATTTCTGTCTATGTTTTGTGACAAAACTGCGCCTAACGCAAAGTTGAAAGCGTCTGTTAATCTGAACTGTTTTGAAAAGTCAGGATTTTGTAAAATTGAGGAGTCTGATAACAGTAATTTACATTTCTTGAAACAAGAAATGTATTCTTTAACTTCAATATTTATTTCAGCATTTTTATTCAGACATATAGTAAAAACTTCAGTTAATTTTGCAGAATCTCTTATAAAATCTTCAATAATAATCGAGTGAGCCTAAAAATGATTCTATTTCATTCTGTGTTTTAGGGATTGGAATTTTTTTTATGATTTCGGTTTTCTCAGGATTTGATTTGATGCCTTCAGTTGTTATTAAATGGCCAGGATATGCGACTTCTTTTCTAAGAAACTCGCTCTTATCTAATTGTAATTTGAGATTTGCTTCTCGCAACCTTCGGAAAACAATTTTGATATTCTGAATATGTTCTTGCAATGAAGTGCCTGAAATAATCATATCATCCAAATTGACACAGCATATTTTATCAATGAGATCTTGTAAAACAAAATTCATTAGCCTTTGAAAGGTACAAGGAGCGTTTTAAAGTCCAGATGGCATTCTAAGTTATTCAAAATGTCCGTGATCGGTTGAAACAGCAGTTTTCTCTACAGATTCAGGATCCACTTCAATCTGATGGAATCCACTTGTCAAATCGATGGTTGTGAAATAATCAGACTCTTCTAACTCATCTAATATATCCGTAATATCAGGTACCGGAAACTTATCGTCAATGGTCTTGGAGTTCAGTTTCCTATAATAATCTATCACCATTCTTAATTTATTTTTACCAGAAGCATCTTGCTTTTTTATTACAATGCAAATCGGACTATTCCAGGGAGAGTATGAAGGTCTTATGATTTTTTGTTCTAATAATTTGTCAATTTGATCATTTACTTCATCTTTATAAATTATAGAATATTTGTATGATTTCTGATATACAGGTGTTTCATCTATTGTTCTAATCTTGTGCTTTATTTTATTAGTGAATGTGAGGTTTTGATTGTCAGTTATAGTTCAATCTCGAAATTCTTCAATTATTCTATTCAATTTTCTCTTCTCCAAATCATTCAAATATTCCATTCTTAATTTTAATTTATCACAAATTTCGTGCAAATTTATTTGGACTTTATTTTCGTGAAAATAATCAAATTCAAATTTATATCTACCTAAAAATTCAACTGCCTCATCGCAATGATTTATTTGTGCGTTTAATAATTTTAAAACTCTATTGCCAATTACAATATCGAGGTCTTTATGAAACTCCTAAATTTAACATTTCAAATTTTTTGTATATAATTCTACAAAGGTGAAATGATTTCTATTTGAAATGGTATTCGCAGTTTGAATTTCAAAATTTTCAGGAGATATCTTGAACTTATTCTAATTTTTATTCACAAAATGTTGACCCATAAAATTTTCGGAAGATCCTGTACCTATTGAAATTCTACAATTTTGGAACTAAATGAAAGGTAGCTAAGGATTCAAATTTTCTTGATACTTCAACAAGAAAAAACTATTGTCTGATTCCACTTTCACATTTGAATCAATATTTCCTTCCACGTTTTTATCTTCATCGTATTCGTAATCCGCGTTCATCTCATTACTGGAATCTACACAATTTTTTAACATCTGTAAATCTTGTTGCTGTCTTTTTGATTGTGATCTAAAAGTTTTTGTACTAATAGACATAGGTTGTGGATAATTGAATTTGGATTTTATTTATTCTGGTTGACTTGGAAAATTTTGTTGTTGTGGGTATCGAATCATTGGGGATCGATATTGATTCTAGTTCTGAAAATTATTATTAGACTTATACATGGGAGTTGGTACATTAATCTTAGGTTTTGGCAAACTCTGTTTGTTCATACTAGTATGAATGTACTGGATATAATTTTTGATCAAAGTTTATATTTCACATGAAGATTTAGAATTTCTAGCTGCTACCTGGCTTCTGTTCGGTTCCTTAAGGTATATTATAAAATTATGAGAGGCATAAGTGGATATGAATATTTGCAAATTTTCAAAACCTGTTTCAAAATTTAATTTTAATAAACTCATTAGTCTGAATATCTTCATATTTATCAAAATATATTGAAACATCTTCATTCAATTTTTGTTCTAAATGAGAAAGTTCGGTCAAAAAGTTGACTTCATTTCTTTTGTCTCCTACCAATAATTGTTGTGAACTATTCCAATGAACATATGTTTTAGTTGCTAATTTTTCATTAGCTTTTTTGTGATTTTATTTCTTATCGTAAGTAAAATAATTCTCCTAATAATAGCAGATAAACTTTGTTTATCAATTATTTCAAGAATTTCGTCACAAATGTTGATGAAGTGAGGCAGAGTTCCGGTACTTCATTATATTCTGGAATCATTTTTAACAATTCCTTTATTTCTGAAGGAATCTTAGGGATTGCATTAAGTAAAGGATTTTGGAGAACAGGTGTCATCATTTTATAAGTTGCTGTCCGTAAATAACTTTAAATTGTTCAAAAAAAGTAATTTGTTGAATGAATCTGTAATAATTATTTGTATTGTTGTTACGATAAGGTGCTAGACAGTGATTCCCTTGAAATAAATTTGTCTTAGACAGTGATTCGAGTTTTCGCGTTAATTTGAACTAACAGTGATTCGTTCAACAAACAACAGAGGAATGAAATAATATGACTTACAATAAGGCAATTATTATGTTGACTACGGTCAATTTCATGGTCCTTGTCTTTGGAATTTATGCGTTGTTGGTTCCTGATGTTCGCTCAGGTGGACGCTGATTTTTACTTAACAGCCGGGCTGGAGATGTCTTTGGAGTCGGCTTACAGTTGATGCCCTGACTTTTAGAACTTCGCGGAATTGACGACGGTATGATTTGCCTTTCCCCGTCTGAGATTGCGTGGAGATGATTTGTTGTATTTTGTGATGTTCTATGGCGGCGTTGATGCACTTGGAATTCTGCTATTCTCAAGTTTTAGTGAGAAATCCTCATCGAATCAATCTCATCAAGAGTTTTAGTGAGACTCCGGATTTCTTAAACAATTTGAGAAGGTGATGGTTCTTCTAATGCCGTATTAAGCACTTGAAAGGGACGACTGAACTCTTCAACGAATTGGATACTCTTATTTTGGGAATCTTCTAAGTTAAAGTCCTTCTGAAATCCTACCACGACTGTGCCAATTAAATCAATCACTCCAGGGATTTGATTTTTTAAAATATTCATTTTGCTTAGCACAAGTACATACAGCCGAATACAAGTTACTTGATAAGCACTGCTTGAGAATCTTACACAATCTGAGTCTCTAACTAACCCAATTCTATTCAAATAACTACATAGTATGATCTTTCTACTGAATGTAATTTATTATTACATTCATAGGAAAACTACCGTGTGAACGGTGCAATGCTGATGTAACATTATTCATATATATATATATATATATATATATATATATATATATATATATATATATATATATATATATATATATATATATATATATATATATATATATATATATATATATATAAATATATATGGAAGGCGTTGGCTAACTGAGTTAGCCAACGCCTTCCATAGATGTCGGGTGTGGCAAAGGACAAGAGAAAATCTCTCTTTTTTCCGCTTATTAATATTAATATCAATTTTAACATATGTATAACTTCAATTTTTTCAAACAATAATTCATTTCGCTTTTGAGGATGGCTGAGGTGCAGCCGAAACTGTAGAGCAGAAAAGAAATAAAATTAAAATATTGACTGAAATCCCAAGAATATATAGCTTACATTATTTACATATCCAGTCAGCGTCAACCATTTAATCCAATATTTGATTATGTTCCAAAGATATTGATATGTAAAAATAAGTGTATCACATAGACTTCAAATTCATAATAATAAGAGATGGGACGGATAGTTTTTTGGTCGGATACCGGATATCGGATATCCGGCAAGCTGTAAGACTGGATGGCCGGATATTCGACAACCGGATATTTAGTTTGTTGTCACGTTACCTGTTGCGACAGATTTAGCGCCGCATAAGTACTGCGTATACGATCGAAAAAAATCGGTTGTCATCGTGATTTAGTGATCACTTTGAAGCATAATTTGTATAAAGTCATATGATTATTAATTTGTCAATTCTATGAGAACGTGAAGAGGCGTTGAAGAAATCTCTTCTTTTGCAATTCATTATCAAAATTGTATTTTTTGAATATCTGGTGTCCGGCCGGATATTGTAAAATTATGCCGGATACCGGATAGTTGCTTGATATCCGTCCCATCTCTAATAATCATTGTAGAAATTGCTAAAAACATATCATTTCCAGGGAGCCGCTCTTGACGAGAACGTTCGGCATAAACACACTTTGCTAGTCTCGCATCTTGTCCAATCTCTCCATATGCTAGCACTGTTCACATTATTGCTAAATTTGTTCGCGTCACCCATTTTTGAAGGAGTTCACCAACTTTCTTACAAAACTGAGTTGGTATGTATCATTCACCAAAGATAGTGTCACAAATAGCAAATATTTGTAGTAATCAGTTCACATAAATATTTATTTGAATTCGTTGTAACTGAAATCCTTGTGAGTATGGACAAGGTCGATGTGCAATTGTCGAACATGATTGACAAGCTATGGTCACTGGATGTTCGGTGGTTGCCAGGCAACAACTGTTAGATAATCTGATATTGATCCATTGTCGGCTCTGGTATATAAGAGCGTGAACTAGGAGAGGAAGTCATTCAGTGATTCAGTCATTCAGTACGAGTAGCTGTGAGCGAAATAATGATCATACGAGTGTATTGAGTTAATATTTCTACTGCAACCTGTGTGAATGAATTATTCACAATGAAATTCATGGCAATAGGAATCCATTTGTCGACCTACTATGAACAGAATAAAATTACATTCGTTCATCATATTCATCACCATCATCACCGGCGCAACAGTGCTTGTTGGGCCTAGGCCTTCCTGATCAGTATCACCGAACCGCGGTAAACACTGCCGTACTGCCGATCAGAATTTTGTGCCATTGCTACACCTTTTCAAAGTGTATAGGTAAGCAACCTGTAGCACCTAAGTGTGCTGATGCCAGTATCTGTATTTTTTGTTTTTACGACAAATCACACATTGTCGGTGAGTGGATTCGAGCCTGTGACTTCTTGATCGAGTGACATCACAGCATGTATTGGTGAAGAGACACGCTCGGCCATCCGCACTCACTTTCACACAATTTATCATATTGCCAGGTTCCAAGTAACTATCTATCCAGTGGTGACAACGTGAAATTTATGACTTGGAAATATATAAATATACATATATATATATATATATATATATATATATATATATATATATATATATATATATATATATATATATATATATATATATATATATATATAGATATATATATATATATATATATATATATATATATATATATATATATATATATATATGTATATATATATATATATATATATATATATATATATATATATATATATATATATATATATATATATATATATATATATATATATAAATATATATATATATATAAATTAGGTTTTGACTCTGGTTGTAGTCAAAAAACTGAGTAGATTTTCAGAAAAAAAGTTTTATTGCCTTCAAATATTCAAATGGTTACGAGAGAACGATAGATCACTATCTTTGTTCTATGCTAAAAGGTACTCGCAGCCCTTCACCTATAGGTCAGAACATGATATTTCACATAAGATTGATAATCAGTTTTGGAAACGGGCTCAGTGAGATCACATTCTTTTGGATTAGTCAATTATTCTGTTCCAATATATATATATATATATATATATATATATATATATATGTATATATATATACATATATATATATATATATATATATATATATATATATATATATATATAAACAGAATGTTGAAATATTGTTAGTACCGCCAACTTGAATTACCGTGCATTTTCTTCATTTTACTGTATAGCGTGCGTGAGAAAACCTTTGTGTTGTGTGAAACGTACTTAACTTGTCATTCACATTGAAGTCACAAAAAAAATAGATACAACATTGTTGCCAGTGCTACATCTGGATACTTCACTGCTAATTTGACACTTTCTGACAATGTTGAGTGGGAGCACGTATGTCTTTTTGGATCTAGTGAACATAACTTCATTCAGTATTTCTGAGTCCTGAGGATGGTTTGAATCATTGGAACAGAATAATTGACTAATCCAAAAGAATGTATATATATGTATATATATATATATATATATATATATATATATATATATATATATATATATATATATATATATATATATATATATATATATATATATATTTATATATATATATATATATATATATATATATATATATATATATATATATATATATATATATATTTGATCCATCTCCAACATTCAATTATGTTTGTCGATTAATCAATTTTAAATACTTATTTATTTCGTACAAAATTCTATATTTCTATTCATTTGTAACCCACTTCACACTTCACGTCCACAATAGATACTTATTCACTGTTATTTATTGTTACCTGATCAAGTTGAATATTGAATGAATGAAATCAGTTGGAAGGTTAATAATGAAGGTAATTGTGACATATATATTGATTATGATCGATACATACTTCCAGAATTATATCATTATATATAGACTTTTCTGTTTCCAATTCTGAATATTTTATTTTATTTTTGACGTTTCGACTCTCTAACCGAAAGTCTTCATCAGAAAAAATGATACAAAAATAAACAAGGCAAGAAGGTATCTAGATAATTAGAAATTAAAAATTGAAAATATACAGATAACTAGATGTGAATACGTGGATTCCACATTTAGTGCAAAAAGAACAAAATTCCTCTGGCATTTACCCAAAGTCTGAGGAAAAACCACGTAAAAACCTCAACAGAGGAGTCAACGATATGAGTCTTGACAATTATTGAAGAGAAAAAGATTTAATTGATATAACACATTAGGACGATGTTTCGTTTCTGCAACGCACACAGTTCCAAAGTCCAAATATGTCATAAAGATTTTTATCTTCTGAATGCTCCTAGTGCTATCTAATAAAACCTTGTAAAACTATTCCTTCTAGTATATTAAAGCAAAACTCTCACAAGTCTGATTCAGGAGAATTTGACATTATATAATTATTGACGAGTTTCTGCACTTTACCCATCGATATATTAATTATGTTCTATTTTAGCTATGAAATATATGACAGCGGAGAAGAAGACTGTACTCCAATAGATATAACGGAAATAGCGCATAGGGTCACGATAATTCAACTACTGAAAAATCTCGTGACGGACACAATAGAATTAACCAAAGATTAAGGGAAAGGAAGTCCAAAAATAAAGTGATATTATTTTTGAAGAATATGTTTCCAGCATATTTTCAAGATCTGTCAAAACATATAGAACGTTCTTTTCTCTGGGCAATATATGCTATGTTAAAATCAACCGTAAATTTGAACAGCAACATCAATATTGCTATATATATTAAATTATTATTTCTACCTGGAAGAAAGTCTGAAGGTTTTGAGAGTAAGAAATCGGAAATACTGAGTCCAGAAGATATTGATAACTTCTTGAAAAATTAACTATACAGCAAATATTTACTTGACAAAATAATTCTGAATATTGGTGTCCCCGGTGCTTATAGGAAACAAGAGCTGCGGAATTTAAGACCACAAAATATGATAGATACTGGAACATTATCAAAAAATAATATTTCGTGTTCAAAAAGGAGAACTTCACGCAAATTTGTTGTATCACATTCTTTTTCTCCTATTTGCGAAAAATATATTAATTTAAGACTCACGCAAGAGAACATGAAACATTTGCCTTTCCTTTCAAAGTACGCGAACAAAAAATGCACCAAACAATATGTTGGTGTTGATAAATTTGAATGTACACCAAAATTGGTTGCAGAATATCTTGGATTACCCACATTCAAATAGTACACCGGCCATTGTCTTGAACGTCCATCAGCTACAATTCTGGTTGATGCTGGTGGTGATCTATCAGCATTAAAACGTCATGGTGGCTGGCGATTTTCAACCGAACCTGAAAGATATATGAACATTCCGATGGAAAGTGACTTAGACACTGCTCCAGAAATACATCCTGCCATAATCAATATGGTTAGTTTGTCTAGAGATGATGACGCTTCATCCAACGGAGAAACAAGCATCGTGAAAAGTATAACCGAATCTCGAACTACAACCAATGAGAATGATACTTCTGATCCTACACTTATCTTTAAAAACTGTGAAGTGACACTTGATAATATTAAAATAAGATGTTATTTTATATACGTTTTTGCTTATCATAGAGAAATATGTTACTAAACTTGTGTTCTGTGATGGAAAAATATACAATTCAATCTGAATTTCTGTCAATCTCATCACAAACATGAATGGTCGTGGGAAAATTATAGTACGTAACTCGATTAGTAATGCTCTTATGCACTCATGGAATTACGCACTAGCTTTTTCGCGGCTCCGTGCGTAACTATTCCATTCGTACATAACAAACCATTCACTGATCTCGTAACGTGATATACTATGACATGACAAATACATTATGTTACACTCCGTTGAACGAGTCTAAAACTGTGCTATGTATGAATCACTGACAATATCTTTTTGACATTCAATATTCCCATTTCAACCATTAAGGTCCCCAATGATATCTGTGCCTGACACTATGGACATCAAAGATCCACCAAACTCATCTATTGATACAATGCACAATCGGTCAAAGTTTAGTATGAATTCTGACATTACTTGGATTTAATTTCTATGAGATAAGAGACAATTCCTACATGAAGAAGAAATTTATGGAAAGTGAATAACAGCACAAAATGAGTTACCATAATGATGTAGTATTTGGTGACATTTAATAGAAGCACAGTTCAGATCCAGTAGAGCTTTATTTCATTCCATACAATGCAATATACATCATAATAACTTAGTACATCTTGGAGACATTTTGGCCGTCTATTTTGTCCTATATTCGTAGAGAAACAAGCAAGAAAACACACTGGAACTTCTCTTGAATACTAATCTCCAATGCAAATGTTTGCAAACCGTTATCAGTGGAACATGAACGATCAGTTTTGTTCCATAATACACTACTTCACAAGCAATGCACATCTTTGCAGATATCTAAACTCGGCATTAGAGAGAGAGAACGATATTTGATGCAGAAATGTCTAAGCGTCTTACGAGATTCCTGCTACTTCACTCTCTTGTTGAAACTCTCATTTGCCAGATCTAAAATCGATCCTAAATAAAAATACTGGAGAAATCTTATGTGGGCAATGCTGCAAGCTGAGTTTTTTAGTATACGAAAGCTCAATTTGGCATGTGTGGACGTACACAACCAGGTTTTTGGTTATCATTTTCTCAGTAGAATGAGAAAAAGAAGGAAAAAGATGTACGTAGTTACTTTTCGCAGATACGACTGCCGCCACCATATTACTTTGAAACTTTTGCATCCGGTAATCTACCCCTAAGTCAGATAGATTTTTGAAACTTTTGTTGCAGATGATTGAGATTCTCCCTCAACTTTGAATAGGGATGACATTCCACAGAACAAAATGATCATGGCATAATTATTTTCTTGATTCCCAATGTATGAATAATATGAGAAACCTGTGATTGAATTAGTTGAGAAGTAGACTGTTGTGAGGAGAAATATAGATGAATATCTACAAATTAGGGCATCAAGTATCTGAATGAGTAAATTTCTGAACGTATCATATTTGAGAGAATTGGTTTTGTTGTAAATCTCAAATACATTATGTTCAAGATAAAATGTTCTGACTAATCTTAGATAGGTTGAACAACAGAAATCGGTTCCTCACAATAATAATAATAATCTGAAATATTTGATCGAGAATAATACACTTGTGTCTCAAAAAGAGCTAACTAATTGCCAGAAAAGGAAGATAGTCGACATGTGTGAACAATTTCACAAGGCTGTTATGGACGGATAATTTGAAATGTCGGTCTATCAAAATATCATAAGAAGTGAGAGATTCCAAATCAAATTATTATATTCGTCCTATATCGCACTTCCCAGAAATTGTTATCCAATTTATTTCCAATTGGATTCACAGATATGGAAGTTCTTCTAGTGAATTTATCCTGAAATAAATTGTTACAGAATGACCTTTTCAATTTCTATCAAAAATCATCCGGAGTGAAACAGTCAATAGAAAGTTTTCACTTCATATTTAAGAATTCCGAAATATCTCAGATAAGATACTATCAACCGATTCAAGAATAATATATATATATATATATATATATATATATATATATATATATATATATATATATATATATATATATATATATATATATATATATATATATATATATATATATATATATATATATATATATATCATATGTACAGGGTGTATCACGGAAAGTGGAACATAGGCGCTTAACATGGGAAATCAGTTTTTCTGTGCGCATTGCTCCCCAAATTATTTTAGACCAAAAATTTCAAATTTATATTGTAGAGCAAAATATCTGTACCGACTTGATAAAACAGAATATCATTTAGGCTACTTCATGATAGCAGAAATAAAATCAGACAGGTACACTCAATTTTAAGAAAGAGGAACAAAATATTGAGAACTACAATGAAAATGAAGGAAATGTTCTTACTTTGATAGAACTACAACATACAATGAGTGTAAGAGAAATTTCCAGGGAACTGAATATTCATTTTATGACAGTTCATAGAATTCTTAAGAAACAAAAATACATTCTTTTCAAATTTCAAAATCATCAACAGCTTTTGGAACGAGATTTTGAGGTGCGTGCATCATTCTGTGAAATAATGATGGAGAAGTCAAATTACGATAGAGAATTCTCAAAGAATATTTTATTCTCAGATGAATGCACATTTACCATGAATGGCGAACCCAATGGTCATAATTACCGGTATTGGTCCAAGAATAATCCACATAACGTTATACAGTCCCGGACACAATATCGACAAACTGTAAATGTATAGGCAGAAATTTCAGGACATCAAATGATAGGCCCGTTCTTTATTACAAGAATGAATTCGGAGTCGTATTTGAATTTATTATTGGATATTGTTAGACCACGAATTGCCGGAACAAATAAAGAAAATGTGTGGTTCCAACATGATGGCTGCCCTGCACATAGTATAACAGAAATTGTGGAATATGTAGATCAAACATTTCCTCGAAGCTGGATAGGACGAAAAGGACCAATAAAATGGCCAGCACGGTCGTCTGATTCAAATCCGTGCGATTCTTCTCTTTGTGGTCATTTGAAGACTAATGTTTATGAAAGAAGATACCAGAGTATAGAAGAACTTGAATATGCTATAACACAAGAATGTCAAAAAATGAATAATAGGCAATTAAGTAACGTTCGGCAAAGTTTCTACAATAGATTGGGTTATTGTTCAGCACAAAACGGAGGATTGTTTGAACATCTTTTATAATTTGAGAATTTAAGAATATTTTGAGTTTGTTGTAGCTCATATTGGATTCAATTTGGGGTTTCGTGCACACTGTATACTGTTTGATATGGAGACTTACCGGATTGAATGATATATCAATTGATTCTACATTCCAAACGAAGAAGATTGAGGTGGGAACGAATCTCGTACGATGAATAGAACTGAGGATATGACCACAGACTACCTATATACTATAGACGGGAAACTGCAATGTTATGAGCTGGAATAGTCTTTTCACGCCATCTCGTGATAGGACCAACAACTAACGCCGATTTGAATTGATAGGCGGTAATTTATTCGAGTTTTAAAATAATTATTCATAACTTGTGGAATTTTTTTGAAGATAGTGTGAAATATGGATACATTTTTCCATATTTCACATTATTCAAAAAAATTCGTACAATTCATATAATAACAATAGTAGAAACAGTCAATGATCAATATTTATTAGATACACAGTACAAATAATTTTTTTTTCTTTTTCAAGTGTATTTTACATTTTTATGATGACTACACAAGATTTAGAAGGCATGTTCGGAGCATCTTCCATCGCTATCCTTGTCAAAATCATTTCAAAAATAAAAACATAATAATTTATCCTTGTCTTACAGAGACGTACACTAAAAACAAATCAGAGTAAATATTACACATGAATTCTTTCAATTGAAAACTAATTCTTTGATTCCAATAACATTTACAATTCATTTTCGAAACAATCTTTACCGTTATTATCAACATTAATTCAAACATAAAGATATGATGATTCGGCTTCTTCTCACAGAGACGTACATTGGAACAATAAGATCAAATCAGAATAAATATTGCAAATCAATTATGTCAATTTAAAATTAATTCCCTAGTTCCAACAACAGCATTCACAATTCATTTTCGAAACATTCTTCATCGTTATTGTCACAATTATTTCAGACATTTAAATATGATAATTCGCCCTTTTCTCACAGAGACGTACATTGAAGCAATAAGAACAAATCAGAATAAATATTATAAATTAATTATACTAAATTGAAATCCATTCTTTGGATTCAACGACAGCCTTTCTTCCGATAAGACGCCTTCGTAAGGGCTGGCGCTTGGGTGCTCTGCCTCTATATATTATATTCATATACCAGAATACCTTCTTCTTCCGATTGCTACGAACATGAAATTAAATGAACTGGACTAGTCACGGGTGAACGTGGAGTTTCTGAGATACATAAAAATATTTGTTGTAGCTCATTCTTTATTCTTAAATATATACTGCACCTCGGACTATCATCAAGTCAAAAATAATTGTATAAAAATACCTGATGGATTGAAAAAGGGCAATGCATTTCAGTGTAGTCTTGGATGTCCAATGCTCTTGTATTTAGCATCAAAATGGACACAGCATACACGTTTATTATTGTACACCTTGAGCTCATCCATTGAACGTAATTCCTCCATATCCAAAATATCCAGCCATTTATTGAAACGTTCGAAATCTTTATCAGGATTAGGAAAGTGATGATGGGACAACAATAACAGTAAAACATAATATTCAAAATCAGTATCATGGTGCAATTCTGAACAAATCTGTACATATTTCAAGCAAAATTTTAGTTTTTTCTGCCACCAGATTAATAATTCTAGAACTACACTACTCACAGATTTGTTCATTAATCTGCATAACAATATGAAACTCCTTTTTTCTTTATCATTGAAAGTACTTACCAGTGGCCTTTTTTGTAACTGGCATTATTGCTTGTATCGAAAAATTCAGATTTTATGCACCAAGAGGCAACAATAATACACAATTCCAAATGAAAAAGTGAGAAAATATGTACTTCAACGAAACAAAACTGAGCAACTCAATATAAAACACGATATTGACGCAATAAACGATTCGAACGAAATGGCAGACATGCTGTGCAGACATGTCAAGTGGACACGACGAACAAGGCCACATGACGTCAAGGGTCACGTGACATACAAAACAACAAGAATTTTAGCAGTGTCGACATCTCTTGTTAGAACTTAATACTAGAAACGTAGGTCCAGCAACCCTCATATGAGTTTTCAGGGCCTGGATATGACCGTGTTTATGAGTTCACTTTTGACATTTCACTTGTATCAGCTATTAACATTCTACTGTGCTATAGCGACCAACTACCGAACTGTCATCTTCTGAAAATGCATAAACGACATACTCATAATTTTGTAGTGTATGATGTTGATTATTGATACAAATAATAAATTAATTCCATACAGATATAATTGAATAATTGAATATTTTTGATAGCGGAAATAAATTAATTTTTCCGATAAATCTCAATAATACAAATTAATTTATCGATTTATGTATGCATTCAAGTCTCTCCACCAAATATTACGAAAACAATAACCATGCCTTGATTGAATATTGAATGTTTATTATTGCTTCATACTTGATAAAACATTTACTCATGATCTTACATAATTTATTAAAAGGGATATGTAAAAATAACGACGATTTATTATGATCAGGTTATGATCACGTGACAACCGTCACTTCAAACACCAACACAATTATCAACTTCAGCTAGCGTACGCTAGATGGCTACTGTAAAGTTGTGTTAGCGTTATTTAGATGGCCTCAGCTTTGATTCAAAATTCATAAGTTCTCAATAAATATATACCTACTGATTAATTTGATATTTGTATTGGATAAATTTATTTGACGAAGTTTTTGTTAAATGATCGTACGTTTGCATTCACATTTTTGCGATCTAGCAACCTGCTAGCAACATTGAATTGTTTATTAATATCGCAATTTGTTTTTGAGTTTTATGTTATTTCTGGTTCTGTTTTGGTGCTTTGCTTACTTTTTTACCACTATGGACGCAGTGAATAGCTTGTTTGAAGGTATGAGGTTGATTAAGTTCGATGATGAAGAGCTGTTGATGATGCTGCAGGATGCATCTTTGCTAAGAAGTGCGAGGAGATGCAAGGTTCGTGCATGTCGACGAAATTGCGTGCTTTGTCGACGTGCGAGATGGCTGCTAGGACACGCGTTTTTCTGCAAAGGATGTAGTTCACGGTTTTCTGTAGCGACGGGTTCATTTTTTGAACGTGTAAGAGTGCCGGTACGAACAAGTATCTTGCTTCTGTGGCATTGGGCTTGCGAAGTACGTTCTGGTCTAACAGTCATGTCTTTGGGGCTGCTAAAAAAAGTAGTGATACAGCAGTATCGCTATTTCCGAGATTTGTGCTCCTGGAAGCTGTTGCAGAATGATGATCTATTTTTGTTTGGTATGATTCATATTTTTTTTTCAACAGTATCTGTATTATCTAATTCAATCTTTTATAGGTGGACCTGGACATCTTATTCAGATTGTCGAGTCAGTTATGACAAAGAGGAAGTACAATGTAGACCGAATTGTTCCTGCTCGATGGGAACTTGGCATTTATGATGTGACTCTAGGCCGAGGCATCAATAAATTTGTTCCTGATCATCCGGCCGCTCCACTTCTACCTATTATTGAACGTCACGTGTTACCTGGGTCTGGAATTTGGACTGATATGTGGCGTGGCTATGCTGCCCTCTCCACTCTTCATGATGTTTCACCTTATATTCATCGGGTAGTGAATCATTCAAGGAATTTTGTGGATCCCAATACTGGAGTATGTACTTATCATGTTGAGGGCTACTGGGCGCAGTTGAAAGGGTGTCTTCGTAGATTATCAGCACTCCAATCTCCATTTGTTGAAGGGTACGTCGACCAATTCATGTGGTGGAAATTTTATGGACCCACTTGTGCTGATCGCTTCCGACATATTTTGCAACATATGAGTCAACGATATTCAATTCATCAATTTTTTATGGTCACGCCATCATTCTTAATGGTGAAGATGTGGAACGGGTGAGTTTAGTGGGTTGAAGTCCCACACTACCCTTTACCTTTCGAGGGGTATCCGCTGCTTTCATATGATGCCGGGTGTGCATGATGCATTCTCTCCTACCCACTTAAGAAGAAAAAAAAAAGAATCAGTGAATAGTTTGACTAGGGGATATAGTTAGGCGAAGGTTCCTGTGTGAGAAGTGAGATATGAACTTCAAAAAATTGATTGAAGGCGACAACTGGACTAACAGCGTTAACTTCATGAACAAAGAATTATATAATAGTTATTCAGGTATAAAGATCAGTAATTACAGTTTACCGATTGAGATTTATAGTTTGGAAACCAAGCCTTGGCGAGGCTTCCAAATACTATACGAAATTGGTACTGTATTTATTGACCGTGATGCTCACAAATTTTTTGCATGATTGGAAGATTCATTTAAAATTTGGATCTGAATTTTCTTCCTCAAATTGAGTTACTACTGATGATTGTTCATTCGCTGTCAGCTGTCAAGTTTGACATTTTATTCTGAATATTCAATTACTTCATGGGTACTTATGATTTTGACGTCACTCTAGCCACCGTTACACCACCCAAATAGATAGAGAAAGGTAGCTCGGTGACAGAGCGCGCAAATGTACCAGGACCATCTAGATACGCTAAGCTGCCCGCCTCTCTCCACTTAACCCGCGCACAAAAGTGATAATGTAACCAAAGCCAATGAGATGAGCAAAACAGTCCTTTCCGCAGTTTTTTTTCTTTTCTTATCGTAGTTATCTTATGACCGATAATTATCGGTAAAAAAGCCACTGACTATAGCAACACATGTGCAAGATACACGCATGCGCTCGTCACAGGTTTCTAATGTAGAAGTGAGCCAATAAAATGAATTATCATAGATGTTACTAGTCTTCTTTATAATTATAATCATAAAGAAGACTAGTAACATCTATGATAATTCATTTTATTGGCTCACTTTTACATTAGAGACCTGTGATGAGCGCATGCGCGTATCTTGCACATGTGTTGCTATAGTCAGTGGCTTTCAAACAAAGAGCATTCGACCTGAATATGTAGTAGTGTGTGCCTCGCTGAAAACAATAAACTGTTTTCAATACTAGTTGGCTTATAAAGCTTGGTTTAGGTTATGTTTGGGTGGTTTTTTTTGAACAAGAAAAACACTAAATAACTGTTTTCTAATACTACTTGACCTAAGAAGCTCGGTTGAGGTAATTTTTTTCTTACACAAGAAAAACATTGATTTAATGTTTTCCAATACTAGTTGGCCTGAAAAGCTCGGTTAAGATTATGTTTTGGTTGCTTTTTTGAAACAAGTGAAAAACTAGGTCCCATCGTTCTACTAGTGCCACTGAGAAATTTTTTTGAATCCCTGTGGCGCCATCTCTTCTCATTTTTATAATTACCACTAGGTTCCTATTGTAAAAGTCTACCATTTTATTTTGTACCTGATGTTAGAAGCACGCCTATGCAATTCCCTATCTCAACTGTGTTGCAAAAGTGAAGCCAAAAATGTGATATTGTTAGAGGGAGAAAGTAACTGAGAGATAGGTTGAGGCGGGCCTATGTTTGTATGGAGTTAAATGGCTAGGTTCGGTCTATTTAGTATTTTCATGTAAAAATATATTGTAAAATGGGAAGAAAATGTTTTGTGACAAATTGTGATACTGGGTACAGGACATGTGGAGAGAAATTTTCTCTTTTTTCTGCACCCAAAGATGAGATTTCATTAAATAAGTGGCGCGGATATCATAAAAGAATGCTCGTCTGGATATTCTGAGTTCTCTCAAAATTATATTGGAATTGAAGGTTGAATCAATGTTTCAAACTATTGAACGTATCTAATCTAAACTTTTAGTGAAAAATTCAACTTCAAGAAAACTTCCTATCAATAAAAAATATAAATATTTCCATTCATGTTTTGGGATCAATAGAGATGTAATAATTGTTTACAAATTCACCGTACAGTATAGTTCGAAATTATCCAATTATGTGACAAATATATTATTACAGATACCGTTTAAATATTTCCGACTAAAAGAAAATGCATGTCCGAGTATTTTCCCAAATTGCCCGAAATATATAAGCGTTTCTAAAAAACAGGAAAATCTCTTATAAAACAGGATGAATAGAAAGATATTGAAATGTAGATAGAATTCATCTTCCATTTATTCGATTAAAATAATTCTTAATTCCTAGTAGAAGACACATAAACGCTAGAAATAAATCCAAATCCAAAGCAAAACTTGGATTCAGAGGACTTATGAGAATCTTTTCGATTTAAAAATTATATTCATCGAAGAAAAACAAAATTTCATCAATGAGAATTTAGGAGATTCTTGTCAAGTTTTTTGTTAATATTTTCTTCTGGTATATAAGAAATTGTTTGTGTGTATTTTCTCAATTTTATTACGCTCATTATAATATAAAATATTCATAGAATTGTTCATGTATCTGTTATTCATAATTAGAAAACTCTTATCCAAAGAAACGTTTATAAACATGTTTCATAATAATGCACTTTTTCATTGCAGATTTTAATAAATAGAAATGACAACTTTCTTCTACTTTTGCCTTTTATTTAATTGATAATGAAGTATCTGAAGTGATGAAAATATTGAATTTGTCTGGCAATTGTTTTTTATTGAAAAAAATTCAAATATAATCTCATTTCTGTTTATGAAGCATGCAAAGCTGGGCTTGCTTTCGCTATCTCTCTCACGTCTGCCGCATTACATTTTAGGCTTCATGTTTTCCAACTGAGTGTCCGCTCCTCTATTATTCTCCTTCGTGGTTAAAATTATGCTTTATGCGTTCATTTTCATTAATCAACCCTATATATAAAAAAATGTATATATATAGAATTACATATTTGGAGATTAATAGCATAATAGATTGGAGTTCATTTATTTACTTCACAATAATCGATCATTTTTGGAAATGAACTGGATAAATCATACTTATATTAAGCTGCTTTTTGGTTCATGTAATACATTATCTCTAATATAACACTGGATTGGGTTTAGACCATATTCTGGCATCTGGGAGCGGCCCCGGTTGAATGGCGACCTTGACAGTAAAACTGAGAATGAGGTTTTGTGTCACTATTCGGCGGCAAATTCAAAACACTTATAGAAGACACTCGATGAAATTCCAAGTATAATGCAAGTTGGATGATGAAATTATTTTCAATATACGTCAATATGCACACATTAATAATCAATGATAGTTAAAAGTATTCAAAAATTGTTATAATAGTTGAAATATTCAAAAATATTCAATAATAGCTTAAAATATTTGTTAACTTTTTAGTATAAGTATTTTAACTATTTCTTGAACATTTTAGCTCTAAATTATCAAATTCATTGAATAGTTGCACGATTTTTGTTATAAATCTGAACAATAAATAAATCGTATCAATAATTGTGTGACTATTTGAAAATTTTTTTTGGGTTTGCAGTTAACGCTATAGTTTTTGTATAGTTCGTTGATAATAGTCGGAACAACATCATTTTCCAGAGTCATGTATCTTTTCCTTTGTTTGAGCGCAGACGCAACAAAATTTTGAGTACATAACCTCATGTTTTTGGCCATTTCTAAGTTAGGCAAACCCATTTGTTCGAGCCATTTTTAGAACGATTGTTCATGGGATGGAAATCTTGAAAATATTCACATCATAGCATACCAATAAGAATAAGTAATGTTTACTTATTTCAGTCATAACGACAGTAACTTCAGGTTATTTCGTTGTACTTACTTGTGCAGTGTCAAATTTCTCGATGAATCGGGTTTCTTTCCGCAAAACATGCACTGGATCATCATGTTTGATAAATAAAATACCGGCAAACCAAACAGCTAAATTTTAAATATCGCGGCACAACGCGGTATTGATCTGGCACAAAACCTCAGTTTTTGCCAAGATGGCGACGCTCAATTGGGGCCGCATTCCAGCGGCCTAAATCCAATCCAATGTTATATTAGAGATCAGTGATGTAATATGACAGTGATTTGTTGTGATCACGTGGATAGAACTGTCACTTCAAACATCAACAAAATGAACAACTAAATGTAACTAGCATACTCCAGATGGCCATTTAGAGTTTGCATCTGTAGCAGATACGTATTTGGGATATAGAATACTGCTACATGGCTCCTCCACCATGAAATATTTTAATCGCCATTGCGTTTTTTGACTTGTTTTGATATATTATTGTGATAGCTTTTGTTATTTTTCTACACTTCAGCAAGATAATTATTTCCACTCCCGCGATAGTTTTTATCAATAAAAGAAGTGTTTGAATTCCTCATATATTTTATTATTTATTTTATGTTTCTACTACTCTTAGTTATTATTCCAAGTTTGTATAACAAAAAAATATCTGTTCATTAAATGTTTCTTCATAACAAAATCTATAATCTAATAAAAAATAATATTGCTCGAATAGTTTTCTCAGTAACTACTTCGAAAAATTAATTATCCTCAAGAAGCTCCCAACGCAATATGATTGATATTGTTATTATTGAATTATAAAATTTCGATATGGGATGAAGAAAAGAAGGGAAAATATCAGAGAAACACCCAAAATTGCAATAATATCGCGTCCAAGATTCAGAGGCTGATGAGAATAGGAATTTGTAGCTCGAACATTTTTGCGAATGAATGATTCATTTATGATAAAAAATTCAAATGATACCTACAAGTGTAGTACCAAATAATATTAAATTTTTTGAGACATCCAATTTGCAGGTTATTTTCTACACTAGCACATTAACTTTAATTATATGCCAGTATATTGCACACATGATGAGGCTCACGCAAAATATTCAATTTTTGATATGAAAAATTAGATTTTTGAACAACAGCCTCCTAATTGAAAGCAGGAAGCTTGCTGAAAATCAGTTAATGAATGATAATTGATCAAAAAACATTAAAAATATCACAGAATTAAATATAATCTACCTCACGCTTGGGGGACCCTCTTGAAATATGAATACACTCAGTATTTAGATGAATACTGAATGACAGAAAGCATTAGTAAGTCGATAATGTAGTTTTAGAAGATATTATAGTTCGATAGTTAGCCACTAGAGCACGATAAAATGAGAATGGATGAATACAATTGAAACGTCTGAAGTGATTATAAAAACACAATCATATTTCCAGTTCTATTTATCATACAATATGTTCTTGTCTCAAACCTCTTCATTCTGAATTTAAAATCGATTGGTACATCAAACTTTCCGTTAAGTGTATGTATAAAGCAGTACAGTGTATGCACTTAACCCTCAATTTGTTGCATCATTTATTTATTGGTGTTGCTTTATTTTATTTCATCAATCTTAAACAATAAATCAAATCAAACCACTCATTATTTACCATCATTATTTTCAGATTTTCATTAAGAAAATTGATATTCACTACCTACAAAAGATATCTATTTTGACAATCATCATTCTGACACTGACGTGTTAAACGTTATGCTTTTGTTCGTCTCTCATTTATAATTTCATAGCTAATACTATTGTGGAACTCCGTGAATATTTATATTTTATTTCTGCTATCATGAAGTAACCTAAATGATTTTTAGTCTCATTGAGTTGGTACAGAAATTTTGCTCTAAAATATCCATTTAAAATTTTCTGTCTAAGATAATTTGGGGAGCAAAGCGCACAAAAAAACTGATCTCCCATGTTAAACTCCTATGTTCCACTTTCCGTGATACACCCTGTACATATTATATATATATATATATATATATATATATATATATATATATATATATATATATATATATATATATATATATATATATATATATATATATATATATATATATATATATATATATATATATAGAATTATTCTTGAATCGGTTCATAGAATCTTATCTGAGAAATAAATGAAAACGGTGTGATTCTCAGACTGTTATCATGATAGCTTCCTGATACAGAAACTAGAGGTGGTGGAAACAGAGGCAATGGTTTGATTATAGAAAAGATATTTCGGAATTGTTGAGTATAAAGTGAAAACTTTCTATTGACTGTTTCACTCCAGATGATTTTTGATAGAAATTTTTGAAAAAGTCATTCTGTGACAATTTATCTCAGAATAAATTCACTAGAAGAACTTTCATATCTGTGAATCCAATTGGAAATGAATTGGAGAACAATTCCTGGGAAGTGCGATATAGGACGAATATAATAATTTGATTTGGAATCTCTCACTTCTTATGATATTTTGATAGACCGACATTTGAAATTACCCATCCATAACAGCCTTGTGAAATTGTTAACACATGTCGACTATTTTACTTTTCTGGAAATTAGTTAGCTTTTTTTCAGACACAAGTGTATTATTCTCGATCAAATATCTCAGATTATTATTATTATTGTGAGAAACCGATTTCTGTGGTTCAACCTATCTAAGATTAGTCAGAACATTTTCTCTTGAGCATAATGTATTTGAGATTTATAACAAAACCAATTCTCTCAGATATGATATGATCAGAAATTTACTCATTCAGATACTTGATGCCCTAATTTTTAGATATTCAGCTATATTTCTCCTCACAACAGTCTACCTCTCAGCTAATTCAATCACTGGTTTCTCATATTATTCATACATTGGGAATCAAGAAAAAAATTATGCCATGATCATTTTGTTCTGTGGAATGTCATCCCTGTTCAAAGTTAAGGGAGAATCTCGATCATCTGCAACAAAAGTTTCAAATCTATCTGACTTAGGGGTAGATTACCGGATGCACAAATTTCAGAGTAATATGGTGGCGGCAGTCGTGTCTGCGAAAAGTAACTACGTACATCTTTTTCCTTCTTTTTCTCATTCTACTGAGAAAATTATAACCAAAAACTTTGTTGTGTACGTCCACACATGCTTTCGTATACTAAGAAACTCAGCTTGCAGCATTGCCCACATAAGATTCCTTCAGTATTTTCATTTAGGATCGATTTTAGATCTGGCAAATGAGAGTTTCAACAAGAGAGTGGAGTAGCAGGAATTTCGCAAGACGCTTAGTCATTTCTGCATCAAATATCGTTCTCTCTCTCTAATGCCGAGTTTAGATATCTGCAAAGATGTGCATTGCTTGTGAAGTAGTGTATTATGGAACAAAACTGATCGTTCATGTTCCACTGATAACGTTTTGCGAACATTTGCATTGGAGATTGGTATTCAAAAGAAGTTCCAGAGTGTTTTCTTGCTTGTTTCTTCACGAATATAGGACAAAATAGACGGTCATAATGTCTCCATGATGTACTAAGTTATTATGATGTATATTACATTGTATGGAATGAAATAAATCTTTACTGGATCTGAACTGTGTTTCAATTAGATGTCACCAAATACTACATCATTATAGTAACTCATTTTGTGCTGTTATCCACTTTCCATAAATAACTTCTTCAGGTAGGAATTGTCTCTTATCTCATAGAAATTGAAGCCAAGTACTGTCAGAATTCACACTAAACTTTGACCGAGTGTGCATTGTATCAATAGATGGGTTTGGTGGATCTTTGATGTCCATAGTGTCAGGCACAGATATCATTGGGGACCTTAATGGTTGAAATGAGAATATTGAATGCCAAAAAGATATTGTCAGTGATTCATACATAGTACAGTTTTCGACTCGTTCAACGGAGTGTAACATAATGTATTTGTCATGTCATAGTATATCACGTTACGAGATCAGTGAATGGTTTGTTATGTACGAATGGAATAGTTACGCACGGAGCCGCGAAAAAGCTAGTGCGTAATTCCATGAGTGCATAAGAGCATTACTAATCGAGTAACGTACTATAATTTTCCCATGACCATTCATGTTTGTGATGAGATTGACAGAAATTCAGATTGAATTGTATACTTTTTCATCACAGAACACAAGTTTAGTAACATATTTCTCTATGATAAGCAAAAAGGTATATGAAATCACATCTTATTTTAATAACTATCAAGTGTCACTTCACAGTTTTTAAAGATAAGTGTAGGATCAGAAGTATCATTCTCATTGGCTGTGGTTCGAGATTCGGTTATACTTTTCACGATGCTTGTTTCTCCGTTGGATGAAGCGTCATCATCTCTAGACAAACTAACCATATTGATTATGGCAGGATGTACTTCTGAAGCAGTGTCTAAGTCACTTTCCATCGGAATGTTCACATATCTTTCAGGTTCGATTGAAAATCGCCAGCCACCATGACGTTTTAATGCTGATAGATCACTACCAGCATCAACCAGAATTGTAGCTGATGAACGTCGAAGAGAATGGCCGGTGTACTATTTGAAAGAGGGTAATCCAAGATATTCTGCAACCAATTTTGGTGTACATCCAAATTTATCAGCACCGACACATTTTTTGGTGCATTTTTCATTCGCGTACTTTGAAAGGGAAGGAAAATGTTTCATATTCTCTCGGGTAAGTCTTGAATTGATATAATTTCCGCAAATAGGAGAAAGAGAATGTGATACGACAAATTTGCGTGAAGTTCTCCTTTTTGAACACGGAATATTATTTATTGATGATGTTCCAGTATGTAGCATATCTTGTGGTCTTAAATTTCGCAACTCTTGCTTTCTACAAGCACCGAGAGCACCAATATTCAGAATTATTTAGTCAAGTAAATATTTGATGTATGGTTAATTTTTCAAGAAGTTATCAATATCTTCTGGACTCAGTATTTCCGATTTCTTACTCTCAAAACCTTCAGATTTTCTTCCCGGTAGAAATAATAATTTAATATATATAGCAATATTGATGTTGCTGTTCAAATTTACGGTTGATTTTAACATAGAATATATTGCCCAGAGAAAAGAACGTTCCATATGTTTTGACAGATCTTGAAAATATGCTGGAAACATATTCTTCAAAAGTGATATCACTCTATTTTTGGATTTCCTTTCCCTTAATCTTTGGTTGATTCTATTGTGTCCGTCACGAGATTTTTCAGTAGTTGAATTATCGTGACCCTATGCGCTATTTCTGTTATATCTATTGGAGTACAGTCTTCTTCTCCGCTGTCATATATTTCATAGCTAAAATAGAAGATAATTAATATATCGATAGGTAAAGGGCAGGAATTTGTCAATAATTATATAATGTCAAATTCTCGTGAATCAGACTTGTGAGAGTTTTGCTTGAATATACTCAAAGAAATAGTCTTACAAAGTTTTATTAGATGGCACTAGAAGCATTGGAATATGAGAGATAACTTACTTGCTCAATTGCTTAGAACATCAAATTCACAAACCAATGGTGTAATGAGAACAATTCTGAGAAATTCTGACTCACGGGGTTTTGCACTTCAATCATCAATATATTTGTCACAATTACCTTCATTATCAACCTCTCAACTGACTTAATTCATTCAACATTCAACTTAGTCAGGTAACAATAAATAACAGTGAATGCGTATCTATATATATATATATATATATATATATATATATATATATATATATATATATATATATATATATATATATATATATATATATGTAAGCTTGACAATGAATTGTTGAGTGGTAGACATCCCCGGAATATCATGATTTCGCCAAAGAATACTAATATAATCACGAACTGGCCCTTAAATATTGCCAGAATGATACCATTTAATTATTTGTAGCTTTTCTTCATTCGAGTAATTATTCATTTTTGAGAATAACTTTTATATCGATCTTCTATTACAATATTACAATTTGTCGAAATGAATGATAATAATTTGACGTATGAAGCATTATGCTTTTGTTCGTCCCTTATTCCTGATTCCATGGCTTATACGATTAACTGTAATTCTGTGAGTTTTCAAATTCTATTTTCGCTGTTATAAGGCTGCCAAATTATTTTTTTTCATTGATTCGGATGGAGAATTTTCTGTTTTACCGTACCGTACGAACCGCTGTACGGGCACATTACGCTTTATGGCGACAGTCAATATATTGATAATAAAGTTCACACTACGAGAATTATTCCTTCTTTAACCCTTCAGCCGTGTGGTGGTGTATGTCATACCACATAGATGCTACTCATGTTCGTCTCATCATTATTTGGTGGATTACTGTTTCAAAGAGGTCAGTAGCTGTCTTTCTTGCGTTACAGAATATTTTAGTAGTAGGTTCGTCATTATATTTTATGCTGTTATCGAGTTATAGCGTTTCAAAGTTGTTCGGGGTATCACATACCCCACCACACAGTTAGAGTAACAAATTATTGTGGTATGAGTTTAGATCATAGTTAAGCAAATATACCTCTAGGAAGACCGTCTAATCGTTTGAGTACTTCGAAAAGGTGTAACATTTGTACTAGAACGAGAGATTGTAAGACATTTTGGCCCATAGTCAGGACGCAGTTTCAAACCCGGTTCTACGTCTGGCTTATGCATAACCATGACAACATGTCAAAACAGTGTTACGTCGTCATGGTTATATATAAGATAGACTCAGGCCTGTGGTGGGACTACAACGACTTGACATTGACATTGACTTGATTTTTACTGTCAATGTGCCATACAAATTGGACATGTTTTCAGTTAATATTTGTAATAGGGACATGATAGGGACTAGGTCAGGTTATCCTTCTATTAGAATTAGATCTATAATAAATATTAACCGGGCACATGTCCAATTTGCATGGAAAATTGACAGTAGAAATCAAGTCAATGTCAATGTCAAGTCGTTGTGGTTCCAGCTCTGGATTTAAAACTGCGTTCTGACTACGGGTATTTATGTTTGCAACAAATGTAATAAGGCTGTTTGTTTAGAACATGCCATTTTCTCATGCTCAAATTGATGTAGAATTGAGAGTTCATAACTTTTTTGTGTTACAATATTTTTGTATCAAAATTTCTCTGTTCTTCTACCGATAGTTAAGAATTTATTCATACAGAATAAGTTAGTTTCCATCTTACATTCAAGTTGTAAGATGAGGATGAATAAAATATATTTTTTCAAAACGGTTAATTATGGACATTGACAATTTTCTTCACCATTTATTGTTTCTACTCCTCAAGAAGATCATATATGTTTTGTTGTGTTCCATATATACCAATTTGAGAGAATCATCAAAAAAATCTAGTATAAAACTGTAAATTTGTATATTTATCTTGTTATTATTGCTGGGGTATGTCATACCCCACCACACAGTTCTTGCAACTTTTTTCCACCACACGGTTGAAGGGTTAAATATTCATTCCGCAGAGTGTAGATGCTGTTATTGTTCTAGTGAATATTATATTTTCAATTCATTCACTTATAAAAACTTGTAAGTGCATGAGTATTAGTGCAAGTAAGAAAATGCTTCCCAATGAGTACTCATGACGATAAAACATCTGTTTGGGAACATTTCATTCAATTCGGCTATTCGTCAATAGATGTCAATTGGATCTTTCCCTATGAAAATGCTTCTTTGTAGAGACAAAATTTTTTTGGAGGAAAACATCTTCACAGAAACGTATCGATCTTCTGTCGTTTCTTTGCCAGTAGATATAGTTGGTGGAGATTTATGAGGATGAGAGATAATAAGAGAAATGTTCAATAAATGAGTTCATATTAATTTCATACAGAATATGTTGCATTTTAAAATCATTGCTACATTTGCAGATGTCAAAACTTCCAAGTACACTGGAACAAGTCCGATTTTGATGATTTTTAGAGAAAAATGATTGCTCTAAGGGTCGTTTGTCACACTTTTTATAACATAAATATACGGTATCGTAAGAATAGCGAAACATGTATGCGTTATGTGTAAATATGATAATAGAAAAGACTAATGACGAACTTTTCATCACCTTAATCTTTTTGATAATGCTGAAATAAGAAAATCAAAGAAATCATCTCTAAATGATATTTTTGAACAATATTATATAAGTTTTAATAGCTCAATGTGAACATGCTGGCTTCATAACTCGCAGGTCGATGAGTCGAATCCCTAAGAGGTAAAAAAAATCAGTAGGATTTTCACTCATAATATACTCTGTGGCGTACTCTCCACAAAAACTAAGAGTACCATAGTTTGACGACTGGAAACTGCACTCCACGACTCAATCTACCAAGTGCACTATAAGAGTCTGCCACACCCGTATCAGGTAGAAGGCGGTGATATCCAATTCATATTTTTTGTGAAGATGATAACGATTTTAGTGAGTTTTGCTATTTTATTAATGGTAGTATGTTTGCGGATTAGAATGCAAACAAATTTTACCAGCATTTGTAAACAATACATCAAATATATGCCTAATAACTGAGCACTAATGTTAAAGTTGTATTTGATGGGTGCAATGATGATGAAACTAAAACTTCTGGAGGAAATCGTAGATACATGGGTAATATTTCCATGAATCATTTATTTAATTAACACATGCCTTTAAAGACCACTAAGGAAAAGTGCTTAGGGAACAGCTGTGATAAATAAATCTTCTTTGCGAAATCTGACCTCAAGGAATATAAAATAGTATATTCCGATACAAGTGCGGTATAGAGATCAGTGACAGAATTCACATGAGCATGGTACGATCGATTCGCACGAGTGACGGATGTTATTTTTTCTACAGTCAAAAGAATAATAGAAAGAAAATAATACTAATAAAGTCATTATACCACGGTAATTCAATACACAAAAATACAAAAAAATGTAGAAAAATCTTATTCATGGGTGAGCTGAGTCTGAAGATAGGGCTTTTTCTGAAAGAATTAGATATTTGGCCAGCATATTATGTTCAGAGACAAATACATTCTATTTTCATCAACCACAAAATAGAAAATTTGGACTCTTTGGCAAAATCAGGTGTAAATGAAATTGTTTGTGAAAATTGTAACGCGAAGTATATGAGACAAACAGGCCGAAATTTTAGAACCCATTTTCAGAGCATATGCGCTGTTTAAAATATGAGAAAGTCAAAAACTCAGATTTGATAAAACATTTATTCGAAAATAGCCACTCTTGTGATATATCTAATCTAAAAATTTCACATTTGGAAAATAAGAATAAAAAATTGAATTTATTAGAATTTTACGGAATCAAAACATGTCTGAATAATAATGAAAACTTATTGCATGAAATAACTGATTATTATAACACACCACTTTTGGATAAGAATGAAATAAAAATTTTCTAGATTGAATTATCATTATTATCATTTTTTCATTTCCGTATGATGATAAATCTACTCATTTATCTCATTCCATTAATTTTGCCAACTTTGTGTTTCTACTGAAAATGTTTTCATTTGTTAATATTTTGTTATTGTTTATTTATATTCTTTTTATAAAAAAGGTTACCTGAAGATGACTTAAAATGCTGAAATCGTAGAATAATAAAAAATCATAATTTGAAACTTAACTCTTCCTACCATTATCAATCTATAATCAAAATATACCGTTCTCTGAGAAAGAATTTGCTTCATTGATCTCATTCCATTTCATCAAATGTTGATAGAATTACTCATATTGACTTTATTTTGAAGAGGAATGAAAAGAAAATCAAGGAGAATCAAAATTATGACAGTAATGAAACAGTTTTCTCTCGACGCCACGCGGCTTTCTTAGAAATCCCTTAGCGTGCGAATTACCCCTATTCCGCACGCTACAGCGTGTGAAATGGGTATCATTCTATAGTGACTGTAGAAAAACAAACATTCACAAAAAATATCGGACGTGAACATCACGTGACTTACTTGTATATCATTTGATATACACACAAATTTATTCAATCAAGTTTTCTGTTACATCAGATTATAATTCATATTTTTTTAATAATATTTTGACATGTACAATGTCAAACAAAATCAAAAAATTGACAGCAGATTACCATTGCCTACCTTATCATTCCAATTATACTGATTGTTTTAAACGGCATATTCTGAATGTCTGTTATACATATGAACTGCACAACCGATTGATACAAAAATAGAAGATAGCTATTTTGATGCTACAAGTTCATACACTAAATTTCAATATGCTATGGCTGATCATTCTAGATTTATGCGAAAAATTCAGAAAAAGGTTCTTGTAAAGTGCACTCCTGACTTAGTCGATTCATACAAAAAGAGCAGAGAATTATTCTGATACAACATCAAGTTCAAATACTTAATTTCAACATCCTGCAATTGATCATATTGGATTTATTAGAAAAATTTGAAAAAAATTTCAAGTCAAGTGCACTTCCGTTACAGACGATTTAGACCATAATGCAAGGTGCACAACTAGACCATACTTGCCTTGAATACAAAGTTTCAACATTATACGTTCAACCAGTTTTGAAATTTGCGAGTTAGGAATGCACGCACGAACACACGAACATACGCACCGACATCAAGCTGAAAATAGTCAAAATGGATATTTCCATTAAAATCTCGATAGGTGAATTTTGTTGGTCTCGCAATACCTCCTTGTACTTAGTAAAAGTAAGTAAAAAGGCATCATTCATGTAGGAATATTTTTCAAAATTTTCCATATGTAAAGGGCCTAAAATAACATTCAAAAACTATGAATTTTTTGAAAACAATATAGAATGTTTTTAGATGTTCATATCTTCAATACAACATATTCAACAAGAATTTGATATATTTATAAGTGAATGATGTCGTTTGGATAGTCACTAGAAACATGAAAATTCCTATATATAAATGCTTTATTACAAAATAAGATTGTTTACAATTTCTACAGAAGATACTTAATACTATATTTCACACCGTATGCACGTCTAATGACGACCCAGATAGTCCAGGAGGTAGCGTTACATTTTAGGTAATGTTTCTACGCTGATCGATTGATAGCTTTTTCGATAGATCTGGTATTACTAATAAGTGAGCCAAGAAGTCAGCTGACGCACCCGCGGTGGATGTGGTTGGGAGACGCTACGAAAGTGGTAAAAAAAAATAAAGTAATAGTATGTGGGCTGAAACTTTTTGTAAATATAGTGAGATGAGAATAAATTGTCAGCTGCAACGTGGACGGGGGGATATACGTCAGCTGCTCATATGAACATGTAAGAAAAAAAATACGTCAAATAGAAACAGTAGGCTGGATAAAATTGAGCCAACTGATCGTTTACATGAAAAAATTTTTTTATGAAGCATATTTTCAAAATAGGACACAAAATTGTGATTTTTTCAATGGAACTAGTATCTGAAAATAACATTAGGCAATTACATATTCTCTTTTGATTCCAGTGATATGAAATTTATTCCCTCTGTGTTGATACATGAGAAAATTTACAATTTCTGTATTTTTTGTTGATGAATTACAGTTAATGTAATAATTTATGCTACTACATATCTTGGAATAGCTTGCAACGTTCGAAAAAAATAGAAGCTATTCATAAATCATTGCATTAATTGTAATCTATTAAAAAAAAAATACAGAAATTTCAAGATTTCTCATGTTATACCAACACGAAGTGGATGAATTTCAAATCATTGAAATCAGAAAAGAATAAATAATTCTTTAATTTTATTTTCAGGTATTAGTTCCATTCAAAAAAATCAGCTTTGTGTCGTATTTCATAAATATGACCCGCAAAAAAATATTTACGTACGCCACTGGCTGGAGAATAATGATACTGAGCTTTTTTACTTGAAACTTTTTTCTCGATTCGCGAAAATTCAGAGATTATTTACAAAAGAAAAGATCGACTAAAATCAGTTTTTCGTCAATTCTATCTAGTGACCTATGAAATCTTTTCAAAATAAATGAATATGTTCGAGATCGTCTCTTCGTCGCGCATGAGAAGTCTCTTTTGACCAGGATCGTATCTCTTATAATATCCGAGATCCCATTGATGGAACCTCGAACTGTATATTTTCGCAAGAATTATACACGCAGCTGATTGTTGTTTACGTGCAGCTGACGATTTTTTCTCAGCTCACTATATTTCAACTGTTCATAGAAAAAGTTTCAGCCGGCGTACTATTTCTTTATTCTTCTTAACACTGGCCTCGTACACTCACAGTCCACACCCACCGCTGCTGGAGCAGCTGACAGTTGGCTTACTGGATACTAGTCCGAGACTAGCTACCGCTATCAAAATCAGCCGACTCATTTGCAACACTACCTCCCGGACTAAGAGACAAATGGCTAACTTGTTATAATCAATATCAGATCCTCATAATAAATTACGCTCTTATGAGTGAATTTAGATGAGCCTCAAAAGCGAATAGAGTTTTTCTTACATATTTCAGACAAGAAAAGACTTCATTTTGTATCAACCAAATTCAAAATACAATTTCACTTACATTTCTTTAAACTACATGAATTTAGCTTAGGCTCGGTTGTACAATCTAAGTTAATCCACAGCTTAGTTGAACCGAGCTTATTCACCATGGTTACAACTGCTGAAATAATTGTAACCATAGAAATTAAACTCAGTTCAACTAAACTATGGATAAGCTTAGATAGTACAACCGGCCCTAAATAATGTACGAAATTGGCGGCGCAAACGACTGTATTTCGATGGCTATAGCCGCAATCCACAAACATGAAATATTCTTTGGTTGATTGGGGGAGACATAAAATTTACCATAATGCAAGGATATTCTAAAAAAAAAGAAATTATTAGAACTGTCAAGATGATTTCAATGTAGTATATATCTTTTAACATAATTTCATTATTGCTTTCCAATTTGATTAATGACAAATGCATAAATTTGTTTAACGGTCCTTTTAGCGAGTTCTTCATATTTGTATTAATTTGTCTACAATCATTCTGAGACGAAAGGGATTTAGTTCTAAAATTTGTTATAAATTCTTCGAGAATTATATTTTTTTCTTGTCTGGTCCATTCTATTTTTCTGTGCTGAATTCTTTTAGTTGGACTACTCCACAATGTTTCAAAATTAAATTTTTTTCTAGATGGACTTCTTGTAATACTTTGTTTTGAACTTTTCTTGCGATTTGATCCTAATTTTTCAGTTTTATTTAGCTCAACATTATTCGCAGTACTCTCGTCATCTGAACTTCTCTCGTTATTTTCTGTCCCATTTACATCGGCATCCAATTCATCAAGTGTTTTACCTTTAAATTTTTCTATATTTTTTTCACCCGCAGTCATAGAAAATTTAGAAAGCTTAGTAACTTGTATATTTATTTCAGGTTTTCCATAATGTAGTCTATGGATAGCAACATCGTGACCCATGAAATCAGCTAGCTGCTGAATTTTATTATCATTTAAATTTAACATTTGGGAGATCGTTGCTACTTGCTTCCGAAGAAAGGTCCCTCGTGAAGATTCGAAGCACCACATTTAATCAAGTATTCTCGAATAACGCGACCTGCGTCAATATATCCAGAATGATGATTTACACCAAATAAATAGGGATTGGAAAGTGGCACATTAGCTTTTGAGAGCATCTTCAAAATAATATCCAAATATACGAAGTATACATTAGTGAATAATACAGGCACTCGCCTTCCTTTTTTACCACGAATTTCCATTCTTTCAAATGTATTGGCTAGTATGCATTCCAATCTATTCAATGTATTGAATTGTTCATCCGCGATGGCTTGCCTCTCATTACAATTTGTTATTAAAACTCTTGAAATTTCCCCAGTACGTCTACGATTGAAGGTAAGTAACATCAGTACACAGCATTTCGAAAGACACAACCAGCGGTTAAAATTAAATCCAGCATGTTTTAAATAATTGTAATTATCTTTTGCTCGGGTTTGTATATACTCTTGAAAACATTTTACGTCTTCTACTGATGGCAGTGTTTGTGGTTAGTTCCACTAATTTTGGTCCAATGTAGTTAAAGCAGTTTTGGTCACTAAACTTCCATATTCTTTTTCATGAATAATCAAAAAATCTTCTCAAAATTTATGTTGTTCAGAGTTACGGAGTCCATGTTTTATATTATCTATCTGTAATTGTTGCACACATTCTTTTTAGACTGGGAGCTGGTGACAGGTGGGGTTCTCCGATTTTATACCGCTTGCCTTTTTGAGGGTTGATAATTTACCTCTAAATAAGAAAGATAAAAATGTTACTAAGCGATGCACGCTTTCCGGTCATAGTTCAAATTCCAATTTAAGGTCTGAAAAAAAAGTGGTTTTTTCCGTGATATCAAATTGCATGCCTTTGTAATGTTGAATAATTGGAATTAATCTAAAGTCAAGTATTGAAAGGCAAGCGATTCGCAACAGCCCAAGTGGCTCAAAGGGTTGCGTGAACTTGTGAGAAAAATATGAGAAATGCCGTGTTTCCAAATTGCATGCCAATGAGAAAAATTGAAGTTTCAGTCATAAAACCCTTGTAAAAAAATTGGCAAGCATTTCTCGTTGGCGCAAGGGTTTGAAATTTGGGGGTAATCTTGCATAAATTTTGCACCAATTTGCCGTGATTTCAAATTGCATGCCATTTCAACTATAGGTAATTTGCTCGATGAATTGTTATTGAGAAAATTGGCATGCACCCCAGGATGTCCCAAAATGGAGGCATGCATTGAGGAAGTTGCAAAAAAAAGAGGTAAAATTTCCGTCATTTTATTCTGCATGCCATTGTGTATTTCGTTCAAAATTATTTTTTTTAGACGACACAAAGAATGGCAAGCATGTTGCTCAGGCTCATCATTGATAAATTTTGGAAAAAGGATTGGGAAAAAGTGCTCGTAAATTAATTCAGTAAAATTAACAGGGATTATTCGGCGAATTTATTTATTTAAATTTTTTGACTTATTTTAAACAATAATGGCCTAGGTGAGTCTCTTCCAAAATATTGCAGAGAGCTACAATTTGAATTATCCATAATATTTTCATAGCAACAATTCCAAAAATATTCAATTGAAATCACTGGAAAGCTCAAATTTCCCTATTAATATCGGTATTAGCTCTAACTGGGTATAACATTAAATTGCAACCAATGAGGCACTAGAATAATACTATATCAAAGAGTCCTGATAAGAAAGAAACACGTATGTACAGTTGACATCCCAACTTCTGAATTTGTGAAACACTAAAGTTTTCAATCTTGCTATTAATAAAATAATAATCACACATATTAACAACGAAAAACATAATAATTATGCTCTTACTTTTCGCCCGGAATGTGAATAAGTTATGTGGATGAAATATTGTAGCAAAATGTATTTTTGAAAGGTCAATTGCCTTCATCTGGAACTTAATAGTAGGTATATCTTCATTATTATGCGAACATATTATTATCATTATGAAAAAATAAAGAATCTAATTATCAGAAAAAAATAATTTATTATCATAGAATAATCATACTTAAATAGCTAATAGGATGTTCCATAATATAAATAAATAGGAATGGAAAGGAATCTGAAATTGGCAATAATTGCTCAAATTTCCATTTCCTCATCATAATTATTGTCAATTTCAGGTTCTTCTTCAGTAGTTTCACCATCTATTTGAGAATAAGTGTCGCTGTCATCATCGTCCGATTCATCCTTATCGTCCTCGTTGTCGGCACTTCTCACAATATCATCCTCTTCAACTCTATTCTCTTGTGGATCTGTGAAAATTATTGCAAAAATTTTGTTTAATGAATTATTATTATTAGTATCTACTCTTGAAGTATAATTACAGAAAAATTTCCAATACAATACTGGAACAGCTAGAGAAATTATTCCCTCAAACGCTTGTAAATTGAAATATGTATCAAAAATATAAGTACCATCAATAATTTCCTGAATATTTTGTGGAACATCATCACCTTCAAACCACTTGAAGGTGTAAGCATCATTCTCCAATAGCCATCCAAATTCTTGCACATTCAGGCTGGTGTTAGGTACTGCAGAAAAAGCATTTTTCCACAAATGCCCGATGTAAGCAGTTCGAAGAATTTGTTGATGAAGTTCACGCTTGCAAGGTGGTAATATGCAAGGATCAAATTCCAGCAACTTTTGCTTGAATTTATCTGTGGGCTCAATGTTATGGCCATAGCTGTATGAAAACATGAGTAAACGAGCCTCATCTACATTAGAGCACCTTCCCAAGCAATTTTTTGTTGTTGCATACATTTTGCATACGAATTCCTCTATGATGGAAAATGCTGCTTCATAATTTTGATTTGAAGGGTCTTGCAATACAGCGAAAGCTTGTTGAATTTTTTCACTTTTTTTGTATAACTCCCATGGTTTTTTTTTTCCCTTGCGGAAAAATGCTGGGTTGTAGTCGCATCCGGTGAATGCGTGGAACGCAGGTAAGCCGGAGCATTTCAAGGTTCCCAACGCTTTATATATTTCATTAATATTTATATACCGACGATTATTGCCGGTGCTGTAAAGAAGCCAGACCTTCAATGACTGTGGTATATGCATCATATTACCCAGGATGATAACAAAGATGTCGGAGTCACAACATTTGATGACAACCTCTTTGTCTTCCATTTGGCACAAGAAAAATACAATTTTCGTATCAGCCACCTCGTGACCTTCGCATTTCAAATGGGGAATTATCTCACAAACTACTGATCCATCTTCAGCTACTTTGTATTTTTGGCATCGCTCAAAGGAGACAAAAATTTGTTTATCTTTAATATAATGTTTCACTTTTGATTCAGATGCCCAGTAGTCCATAATAAAAGTAATGAACGATTTCTTGAAGTTAATATTCTTTAATTCAGCTCCAAAATCCGATGGTCGCTTTTGATCTGGACCTAATCAAAATGGAAACCAAATTTCAGATGAATTATAAAAATGAACTTGAAAAAATAAGTAAAAATATGATATGTTTGGACCTTGAAACTGTGTGCATTTACAAAAATGGGACATCGTCCTTGTGTGTTATATTGATCAAATCTTTTTTCACTATGATAATTGTCAAGACTCAAATTATTGATTCCTCTGTTTGAGGTTGTTTCACGTGATCAGACCTTGGGTGAATGCCAGAGAAATTTTATCCTTTCTCCACTAAATGTGGAACCCAAGTTCTCACAGCTAGTATTCAGTATATTTTAATTATGTAGATACTTGCCTTGTTTATTTTTGTATCATTGTTTCTGATGGAGACTTTCATATAGAGAGAGTCAATACGTCGAATATAAACAGATATACAGAATTTAAACTAGAAAAACCTAATCATTATGTTTCAATTCTAAAAGCATGTATAGATCATTGAAGTTCTGTTCAAAAAAAGAAATTGCTTAGGCTGTAAAAAGAGTTATCAAAAGCTTTCTGTCTTATGACGGAAAAAGACGTGAAACATTTTCAATTGACTTATTCGAGCGTGCATATAAAGAGCTTATTCTGCTTATTCATAGTCATATCAAAATAGTATAACTAGTTGATAACATATTTTTACCTTTGAACTCATATTGTACATTGAAATTATCTCTCAAGATATGTTCATTATCCTTTATAGATGGACTCTTGTATTCATCGAAAAGTATATATATTTCTTTTGCATTAGGATTTATCGTCGTTATACTTTCTAGAATTTTTATTGCTACGGCTCCCAGTGTCGATGGCACTTGTGTTAATTGATGTAATAGAAACATGCCATCGATTATGACTACATTTACATTATTTGGTTGACAATGTTCTTCTGGAAAATCACTTTTTTGGATGTAAGTTTCTAATATTTTAGTTATAACTGATTTGTCAGTTTTGTTAATGGTGCCATCCATATGACAGAGCGAAAGAGGCACCGGTGTTAGAGGGTAAGATAAAACCTAAAAGAGAAAACATACAGAATTTCAATATTCTATATATGAAACATTTTCATCACTCAGTTCATTCAAAATCTGGTTTGAATGACCAATGGTTCAATCAGTTCAAATAAAATCATGAATATATCTATACTAGGAGTATATGAATTAAAAACGATGTTACCTTTTCCATATTGATGTTTTCTTTTGAACCCCATGCTATCCCCAGTAGTCTGCCAAATAAATTTTTTTGTAATTTCACTTCCTGGATTTTCCCATTGACTCTGAGTTTCATCTTTTTTATGCAGCTTGCAAAGTTTAGAATTTTATTTCTTTTGATTACATATTTGCCAAAGTTCTTCTCGTTTTCTTTGCATTCTTCAATCATACATTTTTTCATATTTTCCCCAATTATTTCAATATTCAATAAGAATTCTGATACTTCATCAGGTGCTGCTTTCCCTGTTGAAACATTTAAAAGTACATCCTTTCTTACATCTGAAGAGAATGGATTCATTCTCTCAGTCAAGGTGGAAGTAAAACTGTGCATATGTTTTTCACTTCTTACTATCCTATGATGCAGCAAGTCATTGGTGATGTCTTGGACGACATCAAGACCGCACTCTTCCATGACTTTTGATATAAGTGCACACCTCAAGCCGTGATTTATAGCCCATCTTTGCCGAGCGGCTATTGAGTTCGTGATGTGCCTAATACCAGTAAGTCTTCTGCCTGCATCAGCATTGATGGTCTGTTCCAAAGTCAGATCTATCGGCATACGAGAAAATGGTTTACATGTTCTTTTGCATCCAAAACTTCCTTTTCTGAATTGTTCTTTTAATCCAGGGTGTGTATTATCGACATTCAAAAGAATATTCAAGTACCATACCAACCAACGAGCATAGTTTTGATGATTCAAAGTGAAAAATAAATTGGTCATTTTGTCTATGGCGTAGCAATATAGCTCAAATTCAGCTGTTCTTATGCTTCTCTAATAATAAGTAATAACCTATGTGTTTTGAATATTAATTAATTATATATATATATATATATATATATATATATATATATATATATATATATATATATATATATATATATATATATATATATATATATATATATATATATATACAGTATGTGAACCAGAAAGCAAGCCATAGACATTCAACATGAGGAATAAGTTTTTAATTCATGTTAGATGAAAATACTGCAAATATAACATTCAGAGGATCAAATTATTTGTCCAAATCAGTAATTACATTCTATTTTACAGGTTCCAAATTACACAGGACTGAAAACAATATAATTTGGGAAGCAATGCGAACTGAAAAACTGATTTTTCATGTTAAATGTCCATGGCTACACACTGTATACATGAATAAATTATATATATATATATATATATATATATATATATATATATATATATATATATATATATATATATATATATATATATATATATATATATATATATATATATATATATAAAATGAATAGTAACCTATCAGTTGCAGATATATTGCATAAAATTTTTGGGTTTTGCCATATTTTTCGTTGAGAGTCTCTTGCTGGAACCCTACAAATTCATTTAAAATATCTTGCGTACTAGAATCATTAACGACGTCTTCTATAGTGCATTCACTACGCTGAAATTTTTGCAATAATTGTTTTATATTTGGGTTGACTTCGATTTCCTTTGAGTCCAAAAAGTTTTGAAATTGTAGCTTCTGAAGACATAAATAAACAAGAACGTGTAATCGTTTACATCGGTTAAAATGTTTCCCAGATAAAAATCCTGAAATCGAGCCACTTCCAAGCAAATCGCTCTCCACCAATACGGTCTCCAATCCGCATGAAGTGATGAAAGTACCTATTGAAATAATATCAATTATATAAATATATGTGAAAAAAAACTTTTGTTCTCGTTTATTTGAGCCAATGATGTACTCCAAAAATTTCCTTACAAATATCATAGGATATTTTACTTCTTATAGAAAGTAACCTACGGAAATATTTTTTCTGCGGGTATAAATGAGCTCAAACAAAAGATAAATATTTTCTAATACTGAAGAAATTACCTATTGCTTTGAATATGAAAACCGCCAATGTGTATGAATAATCTTCTGAATTCATTCCGCTCTGTATTTTGTAATGGCAAAGCTATTCTTGCTATTCCTAGATCATATGTCACCTGTGCATACTGCTCGCCACACTCATCTGCAATTTGAATGGCTCTGCGCATTGTTTCTAATACGACAGCATGATCTGTGGGAGGTTCATTAATTGGTGTCAAATAGAAAACTTTCTGTATCACTTGGTCATCATTAGGATCAATTTTCGCATTGAATCCAACCCACATTGGAGTTGTTATACCGAAAGCATGTGACATCATCCACGCCAAATCCACCTTCCTACCGTGATCCAGGCTCTCCGGAATAACGTTTCTTTCAGGAGAATCGTACGGTAACACAGTAGCTTGTATTTTCGGTTTTTTTAGATATGGCTGCAGTTCCGGAAGGTAGGCTTCAAAAGTTCGCCTTCTTTTTCTTTGGCTAGAGAAATGCCCAGTGATTTCGTCATCTTTATTGTTGATCCCGCTCTCCTCTCTATCAATAATATTTTGAACAACAATCCCAACAGTGTCGTTGAGAGTCGTATTTTGTACTGTAACGCTATCGATAAATCTATCAAAATTATCGAAGGCACATACGGTAAGCAAACCTGGTTCAGAGACAACATCAGAAGAACAGATTCGTGAAGAGTCCACACACGAAAAAGTTGCTTCCGTCTCCAACTCTTCAAGCACGTTATAACTACATATGTGCCCATATCTTTGCAGAATTCGCACAATTTTTTTACTATTTGTGAAACTCTTAATCGTGCTTCCAAGAACTATGTGCTTTGAAGGTATAGTTTTACCATTAGATACAGCTTGAATAATATCGCTCGAAAAAGACTTCACCAATCTCGCAGTTCTGGGACTTTTACGTCGTCGAAAGTTAAAACCTGCAAGTAGTGTATTCAAAAAATGTGTGAGCTCTTTTGGAATTTCACATTCACCAGCAATTAAATTTTGAATTGTGATATCGGGGCCAAATTTATTACTTGCGTTATCAAGAATAACACGTCTTAAAAGTAATGCCGCCTCCTGTAATATATCATCATCCTGCAACGTATCTATATTGAATGTGACTCCACCATAAGGCAGTATTACCCTAGTTCTTTTATAATATTCCATTTTGATCTTCCTGCGAAATTTTTTTAGTAATTTTTCAGATACGTGCTTTGTATACACTAACGTTGGCTGCTCATCTCCACTAAATTTATTATATTGTTCCAAAAGAACTTCTTTGCATAGCCGATAAATCAAATCGAGAGTACAAGCATTTTTTTTATCAATTACAAATTTTCTAACAAAATTAAAAATTGTTGCGAACTCTCTCGTTCTGTGCCATACGCCTTCAGACCTACGTTCTCTCTTTGCAATCAAATTATTGTAGTTTAATCGACAAGTTTTATGATATGGGACCTTGCGTTCTACATCTACATATGTTTTTATTTCGGCTACTAATTCGAAATCCTCCCATAGTATGGCTTGATACATAAAATCTTCCCACTTCCGGAACTGTTTACTTTCCGAGATTGCTTCACTTCGACCTCGTACCTTCTTATGGCCAGATCGGTTACATAAAACGCATGTAAGTTTTTCCGACGGGTCCTTATATTGAAATTTTTGGGATTCATCAATATTTAAAAAGCTATCTATACTATTATTGGCTCCAGGCACATTTTTTTCAGTAAAGATATTATCTAGAATCGGTGATGGACTGAAAATGAATAAATAGATGTACGGAACAAATTGATAATTGAATTCAAATATATATGATCGAATAAGTAATATATTATAAAAGAAATTGATACTGGTAACCTGTTTCCATTAAAAAACAAAGTACTCACTTGATACTTATCGCAGATTCATTCAGATTATCTGATTTGAATTGCGCTTTGAGAGCGTTGAAATTGTTCCTGCATTTCGAATGATACCCAATAGTATCATTGACTTCTTGAGGAAGTTCGACGTCGCTGTACTTCAATTGATGAACTTTTCTTCGCTCTAAAGAGTCTGCGCAAGTTTTTAGCGTCTCCGGTGTGAATAAATGTATAGGAGCTGTCCGTTGACAATTCAAAAAGCACTTTTTTTTTTCTTGTTCGATTCGCTCAAGAGCATTGTCATCACCAGACATATCGATTATTGTTTCAAACAACATCTACAACTTTCAAATAAAACATGAAACCGAGAAAAATCAGACTCATAACATGGATGTAAATTTTGAAAATCACCATAATAGAATTAAATAATTTTACATGAAGCATGTTTGAGACGGTGATTCAAGAAATTTCAATCATACCCTATTATTGGATACAATTGAATGCCACCCAATATTACTTATTTATAAATTTTATTAGAATTTGTATGCTTTTTAAACGAATGTATTCAATTAACTTCATATAACTATGCATAAAATGTCCAATGAAGATATTTTTACAGTGTGCCTTAACATTTCTCATAAAAAACCACCGTAAGTTTGGAAGAAGTTTTATATCAATAAGTAGAGTAAATAAGTTCAGAATGATTCAATTTAAATAACAAAAATTACTAAATGAAACACACACTAGGCGATAGCTGATAGTAAGACAAAAAATATGCTTAAAAAATAATACCAGAGCCACGACACGTGACGTCGATGAAGGGTGAATAGAATAAATCAATTTTATATATTTTTTTTGTACTTACCAATAAATATTTGAACAAAAAATGCGCGAACATCACTATTATCATCACTTTCAATCTAATTCACAGGAATATTTCCATGATACATAAAGCGTACCTATTACACGAAATGACTACACAATAGAAAACTGGAAAGATTGAAAAATAAGCCTGATTCATAAATGACATGAAATACACATGTAGTGATTAAGAGTTCACACCATGAAATGAAATGGAAAAGGAATTGACCAGACTTTATTACGTATTCTATTCTATTTCATTCTATTTCAATCCAGTCCAATTTCGCTCGTATGTATCCGACAATGCTCATAAAGCACTGACAAGTCTAGAATGGAATTATTGTAGCGACTTACTAATTTGTTATTTAATTACTATAAATATCAGAAACTATCTACGATTTTATCTATTTATTAATCTATTTATCACAATATACAGGCAAAGCATATCCAATCTGCAACAAATCAAAGTGCTTGCGCATGATGTAAACACAAAAAAAAAACATATTGAATCAGCAATAATAAAATTATTGCATGATAAATAGCTAACACAATCAGATCAACTACCTAATCAGTTAGATGTAACAGAAAAACATTTCTTGTTATGTATAATTCAAAGTGAGAATAAACCATATTAAAATCTAACAGTGCATGGTATTTTCATATTATTCTTCACTTATTCATGTCAAACATAAGCCCTAAGGGTATTAGAGTATTGTTTTTAAGCCTAATTGTATTACTTCCAACAATCTGCATTATTATGAAACACTTACCTGCCATGTCTATAATTACAAACTCAGTTGATTCTAAGACATATTTTCTTGATTTATTTTTATTTGTAAATATTTGTCCTATGTCATATGCATTGAATTTTTTTATTTCAACTTGAAGCATAAGTATTTGTTTATTGAAATACAAAATAAAATCACGGAAATATTTTTATTTTGTTTCGCCACTTTTTCCAAAGTTTTTCAATGATCGGACAGAGTTACATGCATGCCATTTTCCGAATGAATTCAAAACAGCATTTATTAATGTAATATAGAATGGCAGGCAGAATGAAATCGGAGAAATTTTGCGTGTTTTTTATGCAACTTCCATTATTATTTAAAATATGTAGGGCTTGAGAAACATGCTTGCCATTTCCCAAATGAATTTGAAACAGCATTTATTGATGTAATACAAAATGGCAGGCAGAATAAAGTCAGAGAAATTTTGCCAATTTTTTATGCAACTTTTATTATTATTTAAAATATGAAGGGCTTAAGCAACATGCTTGCCATTGCCCATATGTATTTAAAACAGCATTTATTGATGTTATATAGAATGGCAGGCAGAATAAAGTCGGAGAAATTTTGCATGTTTTTTATGCAACTTTCATTATTATTTAAAATATGAAGGGCTTAAGCAACATGCATGCCATTCTAAATTTATAATTATTTCACTTCAAAATAAAGATTTTGCTCCATTTGAGGTAGTTTGAAATCACGGCAAATTGATGCAAAATTTATGCAAGATTACCCCCAAATTTCAAACCCTTGCGCCAACGAGGAATGCTTGCCAATTTTTTTACAAGAGTTTTATGACCAAAACTTCAATTCTTTTCATTGGCATGCAATTTGGGAACACGGCATTTTTCATATTTTTTTTCACAAGTTCATGCAACCCTTTGAGCCACTTGGGCTGTTGCGAATCGCTTGCCTTTCAATACTTGACTTTAGATTAATTCCAATTATTCAACATTACAAAGGCATGCAATTTGATATCACGGAAAAAACCACTTTTTTTTCAGACCTTAAATTGGAATTTGAACTATGACCGGAAAGCGTGCATCGCTTAGTAACATTTTTATCTTTCTTATTTAGAGGTAAATTATCAACCCTCAAAAAGGCAAGCGGTATAAAATCGGAGAACCCCACCTGTCACTAGCTCCCAGTCTATTTAGCATGGAGCCTAAATGAGCTGCCAATGTAGGTCGTCTGTAAGTAAAGTCATTAGGATTCAATTCACATAGACTATAAACTGAGTTACGTATTACATCGTATTTATGAGGGACCAAACACGACTCCAAATCTGTTATAGTAGGATCTTGATTTTCAATTGTAGACAACAATCTGGCTAGCAGTCTGATCTGTCGCATAAAACTTCATAGGTGCTTTTCTCTTGCATATTGTAAAGAATTTTTTTTTTCCAAAAGAAGCAATGTTCCATTATTTCGTATAATAGCTGTTATTTCGTCTTGCCTTAATTGATTCAATGATTTTTCTACTAATACATGCTCTACATTATCATCCTTACAAGACATATTCGCTGAAAATTGCAAAACTCGGATTCGATTTGGTGGTCTGTCAACACAAATTTTGTGATGTCGAGCCAAGTTTCTTGGCAAGAAGTAGCCCATACAATTGGGGCATGGCATAAACATATTGGGATTATTCTTTTTTGGATTCTTGACGACTAGTGCCTGAGCGTTTCCCTCATTTTTTGTATTATTTAAGTGCATACCCTGACCTCTTAATAAAGATAGTACCTTTTTTCTATGCGACGAGTTTTTTTGGAGATTTAAAATATTTTTCACACTATCGTCATTTTTATGTACAGTCAGTATATGTCTTCCAAATGCTAATTGGAATTTCTCACAAAAAAGACAATAATGTCTCTTCCTCATATATTTGTTTTGTTCTGGCTCATTGCGTGTTTCGTTCTCAGCTGAAAAATAGTTCTAGTGAATTACTTAGTACTGCAAAGGACAGAAATGAACCAAAAATTTCTAAATATAACGTGGGATATTTCACGATGACGAGACACCTCAAATACATACATATATACAGATTTGGAAATACAAAACGAAATATAATACGGAACACAGCACAGTGAATAAGAGACATGGATATTGATGGCTAGGATTGAAAATTTAGGACGAGATGGGAATATGTCAATGTCGATTCGATGTGACATATTCCCATCTCATCTTGAAATCTCAATCCTTGTCATCATTACCTAGACCTTATTTTTATAGAAGGATAACCTAATCTGGTCTCTGTCATATCTCTATGATATAATACTAATCAGAAACACGTTCAACTTGTATGGTAAATTGACAATAATCAAGTCAATGTCAGTGTCAATTCAATATGGTTCCACCACTACTTCGAGAAAATATTAAAATTTGGTTTCATTCACTTTGTTAAATCAAGTGTCTATAATAATTATCATTCAAACTAATAATATATCCCAGAACAGAATGAATTCTGAGAAGACAAAGATCTTTTACATGATATTTTTTTACACATATAAATGCATTGTGTGAGTCCATACTAGTTGAGGAGCTGGAAGCAGGAATTTTCATAGTATTTTGTTGTGTGAATGAAGTTGAAAAGTATGGAAACGTCATAATGAAGAGCCAGAAAAACTACCTCAGTCATCAGGGCGATGCTGAGTCAATCAAAAATGCAATAAAAAAAATGCTTGTATATATTATTGTGTCAGCCACTTATTTTAAGCCAGAGGTTCCCAGAATAGTTTTTTTATTCGTAGACCACTTACAACTTGTGAACTCTCATTTTTTTGCCCGCCGACGTAGACCTCCGTTGAGTCTCCTGTGCACTTCTTTGGGAATCACTGTTCCAAACGTTACTTATTAATATGATATTGACATGAATGTAGTCGGCTGAAATATATGTGTCTGCATTTTTTTACAATCTGATTTTTTTAAACTATTTTTGATATAATGAGAATTAAGTGATCCTATTGTCGATGTATCTTGTATCAAAGTTTTGCAAAGTATGTGATTTAGAAACAATAATAAAGGCTTCAGTCTACTATATATTGCTGCGTTTAAAGGAAATGGATTTTTAGAAATAGAGTAGATGAAAATGCCTCCATACTATTTGATTGTGTCAGCGACAAGGCGTGAAACTTTCTTAATTGAGGAAAATACGTTATAAAAATGGAAAAATAGTGGCTTAGATATGCTATTCTGATTTTTCATTGGCTGACGTTTTTTAATAATTTTGTAAATGCAAATCAATAAAAACAGTATAATTTCGAATGAATCCATTGAAAACAAAATTAGAAAAGAATGAGGTGGGAATAGTCTATTGCCCATCATGCAATATTCAAAATCTCATCATTCTACGGCTAATTGTTTTTGATTTATCCAAAAAATTTTAAGAATCTGTCAAATGAAATGCGCTTTTAGCCTAGTCGGTTTCTATGGAAACAGTAGGTCATCATTCTCATGCTACAACATTCCTAAATACTGATTTCCAAGATTCTACGGCTCACACTTCTGAATTCATACGCAAAATTGAAAAACAAACTCCAACTGAAGTGCACTTCCGGTTATTATTATTGCTATGAAAATAGTAAGCAATCATTCAGATACTACAGCAGACTGTAATACCAAATTTCAATATTCTACAGATGATCGGTCTGAATTTATGCGAGAAATTCCAAAAGATTGTCAAGTTTAGTGCACTGCCGGCTCGGTCGATCTTGATGAAAATTGGATATGAGCATCTAGACAGTACCAAGTACAAGGAAGTATTGTGCAACCGACAAAATTCACCTATCGAGATTTTGATGGAAATATCTGTTTTGAGCATCCCTGAATCCATTTTGACAATTTTCAGCTTGATGTCGGTACGTATGTGCGTGCGTGCGTTCGTTTGTAATTCACAAATCTCAAAACTGGTTGAACGTATAATGTTGAAATTTTGTATTCAAGACTGGTATAGGGTCTAGTATGCACCTCGCATTATGGTTATAATCGTCTGTACCGGGAGTGCACTTTACTTGAAACTTTTTCCGAATTTTTCTAATAAATCCAGTATGATCAACCATAGGATGTTGAAATTCAGTATTTGAACTTGATGTTGTATCAGAATGGTTATTTGGTTTTTTTGTATCAATCGGCCATGCAAGAAGTGCACTTCACTTGCAACTTTTTCAATTTTCTTGCATAAATCCAGAATGATCAGCCGTAGCATATTGAAATTTTTGTGTATGACCTTTTGTAGCATCAAAATAGTTATCTACTATTTTTGTATCAATCGACTGAGCCGGAAGTGCAGTTTATATGTGTAACAGACATTCAGAATTTGCCGTATAAGACAATCAGTTCAATTGAAATGATAAGGTAGGCAATGATAATCTGTTGTCAATTTTTTGATTTTGTTTGACATTGTACATGTCAAAATATTATTAAAATTATAATAATTATGATCTGAAGTGGCAGAAAACTTTATTGAATAAATTTGTATATGTATCAAATGATGTACAAGTAAGTCACGTGATATTTACGACAAATTTTTTTCAAATAATAAAGCATGAATAACTACTTGTTTGACAAATTTCGATACGATAATTTATTCTTCTTACTTTGAAATTTTTTGGAGATAGCTGAGAAATTCTCTAAAAATCAACAATGCATACGCTAGCCAATGTTTTTTTTCTTTTTTACTTGTGGATATGAGAACTAACAAATCTTAACTAATGCGAAGTACAGTAAAATTACTTATTGGCACTTTTTTCCCTGCAAATTAACAATTAATTGTATCAAAAAATCAGGGGCAAGGGCTTCAGCCAACTGTTTTTTTACTCTAAATTTTGATGAACAAGTAATTTTGTAGCCATGGCTGAAACAACAAAGTAATATAGGAGCATTTTTTTTTTTTGAAATTTTGAATTCATTTATTTTAAACCTCAGCAGCAATCAGACTCGGTAGCTGCTTTAATCGCTCAATTATATCAATGCCTTCATCACATATTATTGTTAGCTATAATAAAATCATATATCCGTATTGCCACCAGCTCCCTACCTATACCTGTTCAGAACGGTTATGATAAAAAATATTTTGCAAAAAAAAAATTTAAGTCTCTTCATACTAGTTGATAGTTTTGTTATTGATAGTATCTGCTAAAAGTGATCCTTAGGGGATAATTTGAGGTATCTTATCTTGCTGAAACATTCCAACAATTAATTAACTGGAATTGTGGTAGGAGTAAATGATTTACCGGTATCGCATAATTTAAGATCTCGATTTTTTTCTCAAGCTGTGTGAAATATAGACTTGGATATAATGCTCCAAAATATTGATTAGTCAAGCTTATATTGTGCTAATATGAACTTTCGGAAGAAACATCCTATAATTTCCATATATCTGGAGTTTATATTGAGTGCAAGTAGTATCTTAGGAGAATGTGAGTACCTGAATAGGAGACACTCGTCCAGACTTAAGTGAGAAATATGAGATATTAATACATTCGAAAGAGATCGAACTGGTTTGTTATATAAAATAATCCGACACAAAGCTCCATTTTTCATAACGAGAAGTTTATTGTGAGGAGCACTTGCATATAGCAACAGTTATATGAAATTTGGTAGGATTCGTTACATCCAAGTTCATCTGTATCTCCAACCGATGGTCAACACCTACTGCCCCTACTATTTAAAGGAACGAAAAAATTCAATATATTAACTCACGATTCAAGTTTTGGTTGCTTGTTAATAAAGAATTTTCCAGGTTAGAGGGACTTTCATGTCTATCAAGCTCGATTACTCCTATTTCCGTATCACTGAACACGTATTCTTTCAATATAGTCGCGTCAGTCTCATTGGAATTGTTCTGTAAACCAATAGATAAACACGGTGTTAAGAAAATTTGTGGCGTATTTTGGAGGTATTTTCCTATTAAATGTTATATGAACATAATTCCTTGAACACTCAGAACTTGACAAGCGTTCAAACTGAATTTTTAAGAATAGTTTGATCCAATAGCTTCTAAACGATTCGAGATAGATTATTCAAATTTGGAGAACATAAATTACTGGTCAATGTTCAACTACTGTGTCACTTTTAATTGAGATCAACTTGTTGCAACATATATAGTCGTGAGTCCTTGTAGGCAAAATCAACCAGATCTCCTGTCACTTTTTAGGAGGGTCAATTCAAATTGCCTCTTTCCATATATTTAGACTATAAAATAGCACTCGTCTTCCCCTTGCATTTTTTCCGAAAATGTTGAAATTTCTATTTTATTCCAGTCATCGAAGTATTTTAGAGACTTTGTTTCTGGAACAATTCTCCAATTTTTCCATCAAAGAATGCATCTACTAGAAATGCAAGCTTTTCTTCGAAAAAAGAACAGAATTAAATGGCTTTAATGTCTTGATTTAAGATTTCTATTTTTATCTTTACGATGAATCTGAGCATTTTTTAACAAAAATGTGCATGTAAAAAAAATGCTATTCCAGTCAAAAGAATAAATTGGAGAAAATTACTTTAAGCGTCATAAAGGGACGTGAAATATCTAAGCAATTTCCCTCTACAAGAACTCACGAACATTCATATTACAAATTGATTTAGATTGAAATCACAGCGTTGAATACTGACTAAAAAATCATATATCTGAAGATTACAATCTATCTCAATTCGTTCTGAAGTGAGAACATACTTTAAAACTAAAGTTTGAACACACCTTAAATTTAAACGAAGCATTTTAGGGACTGAGTTTGAAAGACATTTCATTCTTATTGTAGGGGTTTCCCACTTACAATAAATTTATATTTTGGTAGATTGGGTTCTTTGCTGAACTGTGAGGATATTATATTTGTACTTATTTACTCTTGGAATACTTCTGAAAGGGGAGAATGACTTGCACAGGAACTTGGAATAATTTGCACGTTTAACAAATAATAAAATGTATTTAAAAGGATAAAGAATATAAAGATCCAGTTACCAAACTCCGATTGCTCACCGGCTTTCAAACTACATCGATGAATATTTACAAACTTCTAACTTCTTGACACACGCACTAACTAACTTATCACTAACTACATTATCACTAACTAACTACATCCTCCTTGACTAACTCATAACTAACTAACTTCTCTCCCTCATAACTTGACTATTGACTTCTATATATAAAATCCAAAATGCCAATATAACAATATTCGTTATTGACGTCAATCGTATTTACAAATAGTTCATATACCTCTATTGCTTGCTTGCAAGAGAAGCACATTCCTCAATTTCGTCAGAGTTCAGCAAACTGAGAATTTGCTGACTCTTACAATCCTCCCCTTCTTAGAAATTTGCTTTCTCTAAAGCACAATTTAGTGAAAATTTGGAAATTACTATTGTTATATGGACATTTCTTCAACCTTGACCTAATTATTACACTTAATGTCTCTACACGGCCACTCATTTCAATGGTGATGTTTTCGGGGGGGTTTGTGTAATAGTTTTGTGGGGGAAATTCACTGCACATTCACAAGTGTTCGATGTTGGGCACTGGGTTTCATGAATAATTGCTGGCTCTGCTTTCTGGGGTATCAGTTTTCATCGTGTGATTTTTTTGCTGATGATTGTTGTTTCGAATACGATGTTTCCGATGACCCACTGCTGCTTTGTCACATGAATTTTTGTTCGTGTAAACAGCAGTTTTGTAGTCGCCATTAGATCGTCTTGATTCGACCCATTTTGTTGGAATCGTCATGATTGAACCTTCAGTTGCCGAACTTCTTGTAAATTTGTTCTTTCCTCCTTCATTGATCTCTTCAAATCATCTTTCTTCTTACCTCCGTCATGGCCATTCTTACTCAACTTTTGTCTCAACAGCAGGAGAGTAGCCTTGGTACACTGAAACAAGTGGACATATTCTGCAGTACAATCTTAACAATAATTACTTCGAGACTCGCTACATAATACTACATAAAATAATCTTGACATCTTTTTTTTATCAAATGAGATTTTGGCCATAAATCTCATATAATTGCTATTAACGTCACTAAACCTTGATCATTTATTCAAAATTTCATTTCCTAATTACCCACCAGAGATTTAGTTCGGACTTAAACTACCATAATTTCAATTTATTTGTATTTTCATACCCATCTTTAGAAAAAATCTCAGAAACTCTTTCAACACTTTACAAATCATCTTACATAATCGGTTTTTCTAATTTAAACTCTTAGTATCAACTCCATCAATAACTGATATAAAATCACCGACAGACAATTATCACAAAGTCTTGGAAAAATAAAAATCTCATAAATCCCTTATTTGCCTGAAATCCTACAACTTATTGAAATTATGTTCGCTAAATACACTTTATTCTCAGATTCTTTCTAATCTTAATCCTTATGATTTACAAAATAAAATCTCCAAACTGAAGCTCTGGTTGCCTACCTCGCGGACAGGAGAAGCAACTTCCTGGGGATCATATCAATTACATATGCCCTGGCATCCGGTGCACCAAAACTATTTCAATTTAATATTCACAAAACACTTGGGATTTGGATTTGCAGCTAAAAATGACCGCAATTCTAAAGCACAAGTTGGCTACCAACGGACAGGAGAGCCAAATTCCTGAGTATGTGACAAAATTACTACCTGGCATCCGTGTAAACAAATCTAGATTAAACTTTACTTGTATCCTCAACCATCTCATAATACCAAACGTAGCAAAATTACTTATTTGAATCTACTGTTGAAAAAATTCATATTTTTGTTCTATAGCTGTTAGTCGTGAATAAAATAATTTTAAAAACAATGAAGAAAATTCTGATGACCACACACTATATCTTTTAGTTTCAAAATGATTACGTTGACATAAAAATGAATCAAATTTCATTGAAACTGCAATAAAAATTATTTAAAACAAGAATAAATGGAAAATATATTCGAAAAGACAAGAATAATAATTTCTAAGTTGATTCTATCCAAAATCATAACGTAAATTTGAGTTATCTTCGTTTTCTGCATTTTATAAAACCATTCAAATTTAATCGGATGACAAAATTGACTTTAGGATAACAGATATTACTATTTCCAAAACCGAATAGAATAAAACCTATTACAAATCTGATCAACTTTTGTAACAATGAATTACCTCTAACTGTTATGTATAGCTTGTATCCTTGCCAATGGTCGAGTTTTCTGAAAATTCCACTGTGAAAGGTCCTCTTGTCGTAGGCTCTGTATCTGATCCTATGAGATCTCCACGTCTGACTGATCATCCTGTTTTGAACGAATCCTGTTGCGAAATACTCATCCTCCGCTATGCACTTGCTATAAAATACAATTGGGTTATGTACATTTATGCTTACCGGATCTGTTACTTCCGTCAACTGCATCGATGAAAACTCTGGAATCATTTTCTCTTGTTCTACAAAAATCAAGGAATCCCATAAGATATTCTTAAAAAATTCAGCATCCTCTTCGAGAACGTTACTTCCAGTGAAACTTGTGTCTGTGACCTTTGCTGTGTCTCTGGCATCATCATGTGCCATCAAAATCAATTCTTCAATTTCGCCGTCTTCAAAATTCCCAAAAGTAATTGAATCTATAATCAACTTCTTCATTTCTCTCGCAGCTTTCTTTTTATTTTCTTCCTACTCTAGACTTCTTGTTTCTGTTCCATTCACAAAAATCTTTCTCTCTATATCTGCCGTAAACTGCTCTATTTTCACTTGGCCGCTCTCTTCTAATTCTGAGTCTATCATTTCTTCTCCATTTGTCTCCATCTTCAAAAATATATTTCTCTCAATATCTTCCGTAAACCGACCTATTTCCTCTTGGTCACTATCTTCTAATTCTAAATCATCCATTTTACTACCTTTTATATCCATCTTTGAAAATATCTTTTTCCAGAAATCTACCTTAAACCGACCTATTTCCTCTTGGTCACTATCTACTAATTCTGATTCTATCATTTCACTTTCTTCCATATCCATGTCTTCTTTACTCGTATCTTCTGACTTTTCTCCTACTTCTAAGTTTAACTCTAAATAATCTCCTTCATTCGTTAATACGTAATTTTCTTCGCTATATCTATCTTCATCCTCGATATTTTCATCATTATTACAACTAGTCTTATTAATTATATTTGGATCATTTCTATTTGTCTGAATCTGGTTACATTCATTACTTTCAATAAATTAAGCAAATTCACATATCTCGTACTGGTCTTCTATCAAACATAAATCTTTTATTTTTATTTCTGTCAATACTTTACTTCTTATCTGTGGTCTAAGACCTGTTACAAATTGAGTGTTCATGAGAAATTCTTTTCACTCCACGTCTTCCAAATTGTAATTGAATGGATCATTATATACTGGGTCACTCAACCAGAGTCGTGTTTTGAACTCATCAACGGTTTCATTCACATTTTGAAAATGAGTACTTAATTCAAAGAAGGCTGGATCCTCTATCACAAGATTCCTGAGAAATTCCACAGCACCACTATTATGCGGACTATTAATTAAAATATACTCGAGTTCTCGCGATCGGTCTTTCATTTTGATAATTCTCGAACTGAACGTTTGATATAACAACTATGGAATATTTATTATTTTATTGTGAATGGCTCCAGAGTAATACGGCAAATATCAATTTTGAAACAATATCTTTGGAATTTTAATTCATATAAGTATTCAAATTAACTACTTTCTTCAGCAATTCTAGGCATGTCTGATGATATGCGTAGGGACATGTACAACAAAATTAAGAAAAGAGAAAAAAAATATATCCTCACAAGAAAATCTAAAAAAATTTTTTGACTATCTGTATTCAGCAAAATACCCGCAACCGCTGCCATCAATTGTAAGGGTTTCCCTCTCACAATAAATTTATATTTTGGTAGATTGGGTTCTTTGCTGAACTGTGAGGATATTATATTTGTACTTATTTACTCTTGGAATACTTCTGAAAGGGGAGAATGACTTGCACAGGAACTTGGAATAATTTGCACGTTTAACAAATAATAAAATGTATTTAAAAGGATAAAGAATATAAAGATCCAGTTACCAAACTCCGATTGCTCACCGGCTTTCAAACTACATCGATGAATATTTACAAACTTCTAACTTCTTGACACACGCACTAACTAACTTATCACTAACTACATTATCACTAACTAACTACATCCTCCTTGACTAACTCATAACTAACTAACTTCTCTCCCTCATAACTTGACTATTGACTTCTATATATAAAATCCAAAATGCCAATATAACAATATTCGTTATTGACGTCAATCGTATTTACAAATAGTTCATATACCTCTATTGCTTGCTTGCAAGAGAAGCACATTCCTCAATTTCGTCAGAGTTCAGCAAACTGAGAATTTGCTGACTCTTACATTATCTTCATTCAAGGAATTACCAACCTCCATCAACACTCCGAATTTTTTAAAAAAAGCTATATTCACCTCATTGAATGTATTCGATTGTGGGCGTTTATTACTTTCCTTCTCGTATTCAGCTACAAAAGAAATGATATTAGGTAGTTATTATGCACTAGCAATGAAAATAAATAATTTATGTACAGATATAATGCATTATAGTGCTTGTGAATCGTATTTTGTTAACGCAGATAGTTATACATAAGTATAAATGAGGAAGTCGCAGATATAATTTCACTGGCAAAAAATGACAGAAGCTCTTAAATAATTTAGATTTTTTATTGCGAATAACTCCATATTCTCAGTTCAAGAGCCCTATCGCAAAAATTTGAGCTCACTCCTGAAAGATTGATAGTTTTAGGATGGATAGTAGGCACTCGTTGTGACTACAATTGCCCGCCATGGTTGCCCAACGAAAACTTGTCCCGAATTTCTCATTGTGAATGTGATCAATATGACAGCAGCAACCAATTTTTTTTTTAATAAAAAAATAAGATTCTATATGTTAAATAGCAATGATTAAATTTTGTATATTTATTATTATTTTTATCTTTGTATCAATTTTTTCTGATGAAGATTTTTGAATAGAAAGTCGAAGCGTCAAAAAATAAAAATATATATACAGAATTTAATCCAAAAATACTATTTATTATGATATAATTCTGGAAAACTTGTCTAGATCATTCTATATGTTATTAATAAAATGAAAAACAAAATTAATTGAATAAGGACTGCCAACAGCAAACGACCACATTTTTCAAGGGTAAAAGTATATATTTGGATTTATCTTTGAATGGCCGGAAGATATGAATATCAAGCTGTAGCACTTTCAGATCGGTAATTATTAGAATTTAGTATCGAAATTACACTTCTTCCTGCCGTCGCGATTTTTTTTCTCAGGTGAGCAATTATATTGTAGCGAATTTGAGTCTATCAATTAGTCATTTCGGCTTTACTGGTGCTTACAATTATTGTGGAATTATTTTACATCGAGAAATAGAAGCAAAAATATTTGTTTCCTGGCAAATTGCTGGTACCTTCTATCGTTCTTCTAGGAACGCCTAGATGTTTGCGGGAACAATGTAGTGGGGAGAGATCGGCGGTATATATTCGCTGACTAAGCGAGGAGGATTATTGATTTTTGGCTCAGTGACCTTATACTATGGATTGAAATAAATTGTGTCATTTAAAATAAATCAACATTGACATAAATAATTAAAGTTGAGTTATAGTGTAGTGTATGATAATCTTTGGTTTAAATCAGAATTAGTTATTAAAAATAATGTTGGTCATCTAATTCATTATTTTAATAAATCGTAAAAATAAATAGTTGTGTTCAAAAACTTTTGCTCCCTCAATTAAAATAAATAACGTTAGATTATTTATAATGAATACTGTACAAGTATCAACGTTCAATAAATGAGCTCCAATTTCCAGCATCAGGCTTCTTGCCAATTAATAATAGTAATATTCGAATAAATTATTCCTCGAATTAGTGCTCCCATAAATTTTGAAAGATTATTACTCAAAGCCTATGTCATCTATATGCAATGTTATAGAACAAGCCCTGAAATTATGTACGTTTTGTTGCTTACAAAATTAATAATTACATTGACTTACAGTTTAAGCTACGTTTGCACTTTATTAGACTTCTATCAAGCTCATAGATCTCGCTGCTAGAGTCATACTCCTCTATATTAGCCATATCTACCTCGTAAGAAGTACTTTGTAAACCAGCAGATTCATTCCCAAAATGGGAAGTATCTGGTAGTACAAGTTCAATACGAATTTCTTTATCAAATTTAGCTACAAAAAGAACGTTTATTTAAGCAAGGAAAAAAAATTTAGAACTCATTATACTTGAAAGAAAGTTTTGGGTATAAGTTATTACTAAATAGAGTAGAGTTTTGCTGTCTTCGATCCACTTGTAATCGTTATCAAATAATTTTGTGTATTACATTTTTATTGTCTTGACAGCTCATTTATATATATTTTTTTTCAGTTGAAGGCAGCATTTTGCTGTAAATTTTTTTTTTTTCAAATGCACAGAGGTTATACCCACTAAAACTTTTTTATACTAGCTATCATACAAACGTTACAAGAAAATAATAATCTATGTAGATAGATGGTAATACTTTGATGATAGATCGAGGACAAGTGACCGTTCGAGCTCTCCGATTTTACACCGTATGCCTTTTTGAGAGTTGAAAATTTACCCCTAGATAAGAAAGATGAAAAGATTATTGATCGATGCACGCTTTCCGGTCATAGTGCAAATTCCAATTACACTTTTTTTCGTGATAACAATTTGCAAGCCTTCGGTACGAAGAATAATTGAAATTGATTTCTGGTACTAAAAGGCATGCAAAGACCAAAAGGCTCGAATGCTTGGTTTGGTTTCACATTTTTTGTGCAAGATATTCCCTAATTTTCCTACCTGAGAGATGCATGCCAGTTTTCTCACAAAAGTTTTATGACTGAGACTACCATTCTTCTCATTGGCACGCAATTTGAAAACACGGAATTTGACGTTTTTATTTTACAAGCAACCGTTCAATCCTTTTGGTCCATTGGGAATTGGATGCTTTTCAGTACAATGCATTAAATCACTTTAGAGTATTCTACGTTACAAAGGCATGTAAAATGCTATCACGGAGAAACACATTTTTTTCAATAACCTATACATTTTCCAGAATTTCATTGAATAATAAATTACTTTTGATTTTAAATACTGTATACTTTATCTGAAACTTCGACGTTTCGATTCTTTGACTAAGGATCTTTTCCAGAAAACAATGATAGCAGAATAATAAATTACTTTTGATCTCAAATTCTGTATGTCTCATTTGAACTCTGACGTTTCAATCTTTTGACCAAGAATCTTCTCCAATGCACTATGATCGGGAAGCGTGCATTGGTCAATGTCCTTTTTATTTTCCTTATCCAGGGCTGAATTGTCAACCCTTGAATATGCATGCGGTATAAAATGAGAGAACCTCTCCTATCGCCGTTACGTTACGTATTATAAGGCAGATTTCTTATTGTCCAGCTTATATCCTATAATAACCGGTGTATGTTGGAGGAATTTATTTTAACGTGGCTAAGGGTTTTGGTGAAAGCCACATACACCTATTGCGGTTTGCGAGTTGGGAGCGTGAGGGATAAGGAATATTTGCTTACCTCGTGCCTGATTTGGACGCTGCGATGTCACTGGAACTGCTAGGCGGACACCACTATTCACTGAGTTTAATTTGTAGAGTTCAAATAAAACACTGCGCGTTGAATGATTGATTAAATATGTATTTATTAAATAACTCTAGGAAATTACACAACACGAATATAAATATGTTAAAATAGGAATAATGATGATTAAAATTACTCCGGCGATATCGCAATGTGGGCCAAACACCCCAAGTTTTAGCGAGCGATTCTTCTTGACAACAGAAATATCTTGCTACCCCGTACTGCTTACTCCCGATTTACCGAATGTTACACTCTTCTGCTACTGCTCTGGCGTTATCTTCCCCGCTTCTCCGATCCATGATCTTTTATGCTCAGCAACTGTTTAGCTGACACAGTATAAACAAACAAAACATGACTTTTCAATTAGAGAGGATTCTCTGAGGAGTCCATCTTCCAACCCAATCTACGTCCCAAATTAATATTTCAAAAGAATGACCGCAACTCACATTGTCATATCACCCCTCCCGTTTAGATACAATTTTGACCAGAACGTCAAAATTGTATTTTCAAATAAGCTTAAATCTACTCAAAATTCATTAACAATCCTCGTTACTATACCAAATAAAAAATGAAACAACACAATAGTAGTCCTAATCTAAACATCTAAACTGAACGAAAATGTAAACAAACAGTACCGGTTCGTAAATTTAGTTTGTTCTCATCTACATTTGCCAAAGATTCAAAGTCGTACAATTTAATTGTAATGGCAGCCATAACAACAACGTCGTCATAATTTATTCCATGCTGGTTGAACTTAATACTGTAGGAATGGCCTTGTTACAATTATTTATTTCAATATAAAATTACAAAAATTCGGTAGCATTTTATTACTGTTTACATTTTACTGTTCTCTATTGTTTCTTTAATAGTAATAGTAACAATCTTCCTCCCGCTTCCGGCGCTGCTGTCGACGCGCGCGATTTGAAAGCCTACAGCTCGGCCCTTCCTGATTCATCATCGGCTCGATGGTGTCTTCTTCGACGGGTTCTTCCTCTCTTTCGGCAACTTCTTCATTCCCAAGAATGGTGCCACAATCGCTTCCTTCTTCGCTTGAATCACTTTCATCTTCCTCAGGCCACGGTTTGAGTCTCTCAGGAGGCAGGACACTATTATATGGCTTCTGCTTCAGCTGATTACCTGGGACATCTGTAACTACATATCTATCTTTACTTAGAACTTTATTTACGATATAAGGACCGATAAACTTTTTCGACATCTCAGGTGTTGAATCAGGATCGACACCGGTTCTCTTGATTGCAACCAGTTGATTTTCATGGAATTGAGTGGCTGGTCTTTTCGTTTTATCATAATTAACTTTGTTGAGTTCTTGATTCTTCTTCAAGTTTTCAGCGACTTCTTTACGACATTCTTCTCTACGTTGCGCATAACGATACGCATCCACTTCGTTTTCTAGCTGTTCTTGTAATGGGCTGCGACCATATTGTATTTTATATCCAAACAATATTTCACTTGGACTCGTTCCTGTGCTTTTCTGAATCGTCTTGTTCAAAGAAATTTGAACTTTACCTAACACTTCGTCCCATTCTGTAGGCGACTTTGTTTCTTTTAGTAGACACGGCATAAGTGTTTTGTTGTATCGTTCGATTTGTCCGTTAGATCTAGGAGTTTGAACAGCGATGTGTACAAGCAAAATGTTGAATTCCTTGCAATAATCCACGAACTCATTGCTGGTGAAAGCGGTGCCTCTATCACATACTATCCTGTTTGGCGTCCCAAATATTTCGAAAATACTTTTCAAATGTTTTAGAACCTCAGCCGTATTTGTTGTTTTCGTGGCTTTCAAAATTGTAAACTTTGAAAATCCGTCAATCAATTCAAATATATGCTTGTTTCCAGAATTTGATTTTTCCAAGGGCCCCAAATGATCAATATGGAGTGTATTCCATGGCTGAGTACCCTTTTCAATCGGATGAAGATAACCTTCGGACATTCTAGCTCTATAATTATTTTCAACGCATTCGATACAGTTTTTCAAACATTTAATCACGTACTTCCGCATATTTTTGAAAAAGAATTTCTCCCTTAATTCTGCCAGAGTTTTTTCTGATCCCAGATGAGAAATATCGTTGTGTATCTTCATTACTATTTGTTTTCTCATTTTTCTCGGAACGACATACAAATATTTGTCATTGACCTTCTTGGCAATTTTCCCATTCAAAAGTATATAATCTTGATATGCACCATCACACTCCTCTTGCAACAATTGAAATTTTATTTTTCGTAATTCGTTGTCGGTTTCTTGAGACGTAATAATGTCAATATAATCTTCTTCTTCCTCTTCTTCTATTCCGTCCTCAACCATTCCACAATTGAACTGACGGCTTAAACCATCAACATGAAGCATTTGAGCTCCTTTCCGATGTATTATTTTATAATCGTATTCTTGCATTAGTAATGCCCAACGGCATATTTTCCGATTAATCTCTTTTTTCTCAAGAGTTTGTTTCAACGCGATGCAATCTGTAACTATTGTAAATGGCTTCCCAAGTAAATAAATTCTGAACCTTCCTAGCGCTAGTACAACAGCTTTAGTTTCTAGTTCAAAACTATGCAATTTTGACTCAGCTTCAGTTGCCTTGGTACTATAATAGCATATCGGATGAAATTTTCCATCGTCATGCTTCTGCAGGAGAACAGCTGCATAGCCATGGGAACTAGCATCTGTATGCAATTGCGTTTCTCGTTCTGGATCGTATATTTTGAGTATTGGTTCTGATATTAATGCAGTTTTTAAGGCTCGTATTGCATTCATTTCATTCGGACCAAATTTAAATACTGAGTCTTCTTTTAACAAATCAGTGAGTGGTTTAGCAATTACTGAATAACCTTTTATGAAACGTCTGAAGTAACTAGTAAGGCCCACAAATCCTCTTACCTGACGTTTAGTCGTAGGAACTGGAAAATCGGTTACTGCTTTAGTCTTCGCTTGACCTGGTCTAATTGTGTTGTAAGTGATATTGAAACCAAGATATTCAATTGTTGTCTTTGCGAAATGACATTTGTCCAAACGCAGTTTGATATCATAGTCCTTTATCTTCTTAAATACAGCTTTCAAGGTATTTATATGTTCCTCAATTGTTCTTGACCCTATTAAAATATCATCCATATATACCTGAACTTCGTTTGTCTTGATTAAATCTTGGAAGACAAAATTCACATAGCGTTGGAACACCGACGGACTATTAGTTAGGCCAAATGGCATTTTTAGAAACTCGTACTGTCCTTGTGGTACAACAAATGATGTATATTTGATAGAATCTTCAGCGACGTCTATATGGAAAAATCCGTTTTTCAAGTCCAATGCGGTAAAATATCGCGCATAACTCAAATTGTTAATTAAATCGTCAATATGAGGAATAGGATACTTATCTTTGATGATGATCTCATTCAATGAGCGGTAATCCACACATAAGCGATGTTCTCCGTTCTTTTTCTTTACCAGCACCACGGGGCTTGCATAATCCGAGTTGCTGTGTCTGATAATTCCTTTCTTCAGCCAATCTTCAACGATTTCGTTGACTTTCTCTTTTTCAAACTGAGCCAATCTTCTTGAACTACAACTTATTGGATTTTCTGTTTTCAAATTAATGTTCAATTTTAGATCGACCGTTTCAACCACAGACCTTGGAGAATGTAAATAATCTGAAATCATGTCTTTAATTTCTTTTATGTATTGAAAACCAACTGACTGGTTCACATCTACGTCAAATTCGTAGTCCTTAACTTCTATCTTCATAATTTCGACAATTTCTGCTAATTCATAAGAACCATTTGTAGGTTTACTGAAAATAATATCTTTCTCATTTATTTTCATGTCAACAGTATTCAAGAATGACTGTCCTAAAATAATATCAGTTTCAATAGACTCATTGGGTACAACAATTGCGTAAATATTATAAATATTCCCATCAATCAATATATCAACATGTAGAGCAAGATTACAAAATATTTTAGTTTTGGTTAAACCAACCAGAGAATTTCGTTTATCAAAACATTCAAGATTCAATCTTTTCAAATGGACTTCCTTAATTAATGTTGTTTTGCATCCTGTATCTATCAACGCAATCAGTTCAATAGTGTCATTTATTATTTTGACATTTTTATAATATTTATTAGTTGAAACATCAACTATCATATTTGCTGTGTTAGCGATTGAACTTTCTCCACCTATTTTATTGATTACATTGCCGAAAGTACAAAAACGTGAAATATGACCTTCACGATTGCATTTGAAGCAAATAGGTCTCTTTTGTTTGGATTCTACATTAGTTTTAGTATTTAATTCTCGGTACCTGCATTTATCACGCGTATGCCCATCCTTCTTACATACGTCACACCTCAGATTTGCGGCACGATTATCTTCAGATCGTCGGGTGAAACTTGAGATTTCGGGTGCTAATAATTTCATTGCTTGAAAGAAAGACTTCAAGGTTTTATGTTGTGAAGTTATCATTTGGGTTCTTACAGTAAAATTTTCAATTCCCCGTATCATGTGTGATATTGCCTCTAGTTCACTCATTCGCGCCTTTCTTGTCAGAACCAATTTCTCGTGATAATATTCTTCGAACGGTTCACCTTTACGCCATTTACTTGATCTTATTTCCTCCATTAATGCACCAAGATCCTCTTTAATAGTAAATACTTCAATTAATTCTTTCTTTAAATTCTCCCATGTCTTCTTAAAACTATGATCTTCGGTATCATACCACTTACGTGCTGTATTTAATAGCTTGTTGGTAGCTAAAACTCGAATTACATCATCATTAAGATCATACATACATTTCAGAGCATCTACTCGTTCTACCCACGTTTCAACATCTAAAGCTTCTTTGCTGTCACCGCTAAATGTAGGCAACTGATTTGCTATTTCGGCATAAGGAATAGTCGAACTTGCTACTTGAACTTCAGGAGCATGTATACTACTTCGCAACGAAACTATTTCATCATCCCTGACCTTCAAAAGTTCCATCATTGTTGACATTTGTACCAACATTTGTTCTATTTGTTGTGCATGAGCTTTCCTCTCTTCTTTCATGACTTTTAATTCTTGTTTTATTTCTTCGTCCATCGTGAACGGTCGTGTGAACACAGGAGTCTTCTAAAATTCGTCACGTTGTCTCTCGTGAACACAGAAATTTTCAATGGAAACTCGCCACACGTTTTCTTCCGACTTCAACGTAAAAACCGGTACTCAAAACCGCATCAGGAAACACAAGTCACAATATTACACAACCGAATCCACTATCCCACTTCTGATTTTGTAGGAATGGCCTTGTTACAATTATTTATTTCAATATAAAATTACAAAAATTCGGTAGCATTTTATTACTGTTTACATTTTACTGTTCTCTATTGTTTCTTTAATAGTAATAGTAACAATCTTCCTCCCGCTTCCGGCGCTGCTGTCGACGCGCGCGATTTGAAAGCCTACAATACCCTGACAGTGACCTTTATTGTCTAAATAACCATGTAAGGTTGCTGATACATCTGTAGTGCTATTTAAATTTAAATCTGCAACAATACCTACACCTAAACCAGATAAATCTTATTTTCGGAAACGGTGTGCGTTGATACATGCATCACTTTTGATCAAATGTACATACCGACTAAGTCCTCCTGTAACAGCACTAGTATGGGGATGCATTCCACAATGTTGTAGGATTTGCGTTACTGAAACGAAACAAGTGAACACATGAACTTCAGTAAATTGTGTTTTTTGGATCAGTTGCACACTTCTGCTTTTGGAAAAAGAATTATTATGAGGATCAAGACACGGTTTCACATTCACTGGGGACACTCGCGTTAACCCGGTGTCTTCATCTTCACAATCATAACCAATCAGGTTGGCGTCGGCGCTGTGGAATGATGCTGCGATGAGTAATGCCAGAAAGAGAAATAGAACGCACCCTTAATGCGCCCACCTGAAATCCATGGCAACTCCGGCACTGGCCCACGACTACACGTTTGATAACGCGCGGCTGATCGCGGCGATGCCCTTACGGGCGGCGGAGGCGGCGATGACATTGGTATGTCGGTGTCGGCTACCTCGGTGTTGACAGATTCGGGAAAAGTCTCAGCGTCTGTACTGACGATGCTTTGTCTGTCAGGCACGGATTTGTTGTTAGGAAGGTCAATTTCTACTTTATCAGGAGTGTTGACAGGATGTTCGATTTCACAGGATTCAGGAAGAATGAAAGGCGCAGCGTTAAGGTCGTTACTCAAATTGTTTGCAATCTCGAATTGGTTTATCGCAATCTGCTCAACTTCGGGTACACAAGGTTTCAAACGATCTATATGCACCTTTTGCTCCTTTTTTCCCAAATATATCCTTAATAATCGCGTTTTGGTCCCTAATTTCAATTATACAGAATGGACCCGTCCATTTTTTCGATAATTTAACGGATAAACCCGCTTTATTAGCTGGGTCGGAAAGCAAAACTTTATCTCCAATTTTGAATCCATGCGGAGCGGTTTTCTTATTGTAAATATTATGAACACGATCGGTTGAATTTTGCAAATATTCAAGAGCTTTCATATGAGCAATTTTAAGTCTTTGCAGGAATTCCGAAACATAATTTATGTCAGTATCGTACTAAACTGTGAATGGTTTGAAAAGTTCATAATACGGTAGCTCAATATCTCGACCAAATAAAAGAAAGAACGGACTTTCGCCCAAAGAGGAATGCGTACTTGAGCAAAACGCTAAAACAGCATATGGGAGCCATTCATCCCAATCTCTTTGTGGCTCATTAATATATTGAGATAACATATCTTTCAGTGTGCGATGTGTTCGTTCTAGCATACCGTTAGTTTGAGGATGATAGGTGGTTGTTCTCAAATGCTTAATTTGCAAAGCATCACACACTTCTCGCATTAATTTTGACATAGAATTTGTACCCAAATCCGTTAGAATTTGGCGTGGCACACCGTGCCGTAAGATAATTCCAACAACAAAAAACTTTGCAACTGTTGAAGCGGTTTGGTCAGGTAAAGAAAACGCTTCTAAGTATCTGAGTCTTGTACTGTCAAAATGTAGCTATTCCCGTTATAAGTCTTTGGTAGAGGTCCTACAATGTCCAACGCAATTCTTTCGAACGGTTTTGATGCTGGTAATGCTTTCATCAAAGGAATACGTTTTGTATGCGGTGATGTCTTTCTTTTTGCGCAAGACATACAGGCAGCGACGTAAGCCCTCACGTCTTGATGCATACCAGACCAATAAAATAATTTGCGAACTCTATCGTACGTTTTGTCAACTTCACCATGGCCCGAATATGGTGCATTGTGACACATCTGAATTATAGAATTCTGTAAGCGTTTTGGAACTACAAATCTCTCTGTATCACCATTCGTTTCATGTAGATATAACACGCCATCTTCGTCAAGAAAATAATCCGCTTTATCGTCAATCTTTTCGATAATTTTGATAAGATTTTCATCTTTCCTTTGCGATTCGTACAAAGTTGCGCGATCCCAAATAATTGGTTTACCCTCACGGGCTCTAAGTACTCTAATCGGTTTAATCCGCGATAATGCATCTGCATTCGTGTGTTTATTTCCCGGACGATATATCACAGTAAAATCAAAATTAGCGAGAAATAGTGACCAACGGGTTGAACGATTAAATGGGTCTTCTGTAGACATCTGCCACTTAAGGGGTTGATGATCCACTATGACCTTAAAATGACGTCCGTATAAATAACAATAAAAATTACGTATTCCCCACACAAGTGCTAATCCTTCGCGGTCAGTGGTACTATACTTTTGTTCAGGCTCGGTCAACTGCCTGCTTGCGTACGCCACTGGTAACTCAGCACCATCATAACTCTGACTCAATATAGCGCTTATCGCATATCCCGATGCGTCTGTACTCAATATAAATTCACGTTCAAAATCGGGAAGCTTTAATATTGGTTCTTTACACAGGGCGTTTTTTAACGTTTCAAAAGCCGTTTGAGCTACTGCAGACCACTGAAATTTAACTTTCTGCTTTGTTAAAGTAGTTGATGGCTTAGCTACCAAAGCGTGTTGGTTTATAAATCTGCGATAAAAATTAACGAAACCTAAAAATGAGCGTATTTCTGTAACCGAAGTTGGTACAGGATAATTCTTCATAACTGAAATTTCATCTGGATCTGTCTAATACAATTCTCACTAATAATATGACCCAAATATTTAGTTTCTCTGGCTAAAAACGTGCACTTCTTGGGGTTTCGAAACAGATTAGCTGATTTTATTCGATCAAATATATCTTTTAGTTTTCTTACGTGTTCGTTATAATTATTATTGCTGAAACAGATAATATCGTCTAAGTAAACAAAACAATGCGATTCTGTAAGACCTGATAATACAGCGTACATCAAACGCTGCCAAGTGCTCGGACTATTTACCAAACCAAAAGGCATGCGATTACACTCATAGTGTCCCCATGGTACCGAAAACGCGTTCTTATCTTTATCTTTTTCGTCGACCTCTTCTTGCCAATAACCTTTAGACAGATCAAGCGTTGTAAAGAGTGCAGCTTTACCAAGTTGATCAAGCGTGTCTTGCAAATTTGGTATTGGGAAGAAATCACGTGTGGTTACTGCATTCAACCCACGATAATCTATGCAGAACCTTATTTTATTTTCACCGTTTGGCATTGTTTTTTCAACAAGTACCACCGGCGCTGACCAGGGAGAAATTGATGGCTTAATTATTCCTTCTTCTAACATCTCGTTTATTTGTTCCTTCATTATCTGTCGTTTAGCAAAAGGAACGCGATATGGAGCGCGAGTGATAGGAACTGAGTAACCTGTGTCGATACGATGCTTGACTAAGTCTGTAGCACCTAAACGTATTTTCTTAGAAGCGAGAATATCAGCGTACGATTTCAAAAATTCCCTGAATTTTATCTGATCTTCTATCGTTAAATGGCTCAGGTTGATATCGTCCAAGACAGTTTCATCCTTTTTAGCCAATGTAGCGATTATTTTGCATGCTGGTCTATCACTACTAGAATTTTCAGCATTTACTATTGTGCCTATAGGCGTTTTTGCGTCGAGGCGAACCTCATCTGGATTTACGTTTATTATATTTATAGATACAAAACAATCCGTGCTCTTTTCTACAAGGACACGATCTATTAAAACTCCATGTATGCTTACATCTCGGGGTTTGATAATATACACACCAGGCTCTATACGAGAACTTACGCGTGCGAGAGAGACAACTTGACTTCGCGGCGGAATAGAAAGTTTTTCAGTCAGACGAACAATATTTTCTTTGCCCCTTATCAATCGCACGGGCTTTGTCGTTAATTTCGTAGCCCCGTTATCTACATTGATATTTTCACTAGCATCTATCTTTCTCATAGGAATAGTTGCGCAGTATACCGATAAACTATTATTGGAGAAATTCACGATTACTTCATGTTGCGCTAAAAAATCTGCACCTAAAAGGCCATCAGATTCAAAATATAGATCATCTGATACTACAATAAAATTTTGATTGATAGTAAAACTATCAACTGGTAGATTTATCATCACCAGACCTGAATTTGACAGAATATTTCCAGATATATTAGTTATTGACTCTGATAACTTTTCGACTCTCCAATAATTTTCATGATTTACTCGGTCTTTGATAAGTGATACTACAGCGCCAGAATCTATTAAAAATGTACATATTTTACCATTTATATCCAGATTAATTTCTCTAATATTACTATTATTAATACTAGTGACCCCCGGTATACTTAATTTGTTTCCTGTACTGCTGTCTCGGTCAGGGTCCTTTTGGAAACAGCGCGAGAGTTTAAAGGACAATCTGCGTAATAATTTCGATTTCCTGCTGTCACACATTTATAGCAAAAATCCTGTTTTGGTTTTTGGCAATCTTTTAGAAGATGCCTAGTGTCACCACAATTATAACATCGACCCTAAATTTTGGGGAAGCGTTGTGCTGTCGTCAGCCTATTCTCACGGTTTTTATCATCAGCGTTTATTGTTCTATTACGAGACTTGAAAGGTTTATTATAATTGTTTTCTTTCCTAATGAAGGGCTCTGTTTCTATATCATCATGCGGTTTATTATTAGAAGATATAGGTTTCTGTTTATCTGATACATTCAATGCACGGATGGAATGTTTACTCGCGTCAGCTCTCGTTTCTTTGTATAATCGGGCTAAAATTTTCTCACAATTTTCGGCGTATGGGAGTGCTTCCTCCACTGTTTCAAATTTCTTATATCTACAGATCTCGTTTGCTAAACGGGTATCTAAACCTTCAAAAAACTGCTTGATAACTATCATTTCCCGTTTTACTTGTGTGCGATATGCGTCTGAATCAGAAAGATTTATACTTGGATAAATTTTTTCTGCATCGATTTCGAGTCTCATAGCGAATGCGCGAAACGATTCATCCTTCTTGCGATATAGTTTTTGAAAATCGCGTTTCTCTACGGCTTCACCAGTATATTTGCCGAACAAAGAATTTAACCAATTTTTCATATCTGACGTGGTGCGTGGTCTTTTCAAAGACGAAAGCGCGTAAAACATTTCTTGTGCGGAACCACGTAATTTCAATTTGATAACATTCACTACCTGCCCATCGTTCAGCTGTAAAGCATCAGCTATAGATGCTACGTTCTCAAAAAAACTTTCTAACTCAGAACCACCCGAATACGTTTCGATATATTTTAATGCGTTAAGTATTGATGTGTCAGCTACAGAAGGTGGCGGAGTCAAACGTTTCTGATGGAAGTTTTCGTGAGGACCAAAATTGAATGGAGCTCTCACCGGAGTTTGAGCTGGCGGAAACGGTTGTGGTTAAGTCATACCCATTGAAAATGGCGTATAGGGCATCGTTACTGGTGGTTGAACGGGGTAAAAATACGGTATACTAGGTAAAGTAGTTGCGGAATTTGGCACGTAATACGGATATTGCGTAAACGGAAGAGGTAAACTAAGCGTTACGTGTGGAGTAGATATTGGTAAATTACTAGCTGTGACGGTAACTACATTTGTTACAGGGTAGTTATAAGCTTGCGTCGTAATTGTCGTTGTTGTCGTCGCAGTGACAGTAACAGTTGTTTGGTCTGTCATCTTCACTTAATGAAATTTTCACTATTAGAATTTTGTTTATTCTTTTAATGGTCGTGAGAATGAGCCTGCGTTTTTTTCAATTAAACAGAATTGGAATTCTTCGAGATTGCAATACCAGCGATTCTATCGGAATTATTACTAACAGCGATCCTAATAAAATTGTAATAACAACAATTTTAAATCCTACTGACTGCGCCAATTGTAATAACCGGTGTATGTGGGAGGAATTTATTTTAACGTGGCTAAGAGTCTTGGCGAAAGCCACATACACCTATTGCGGTTTGCGAGTTGGGAGCGTGAGGGATGAGGAATATTTGCATACCCCGTGCCTGATTTGGACGCTGCGATGTCACTGAAACTGCTAGGCGGACACCACTATTCACTGAGTTTAATTTGTAGAGTTCAAATAAAACACTGCTCGTTGAATGATTGATTAAATATGTATTTATTAAATAACTCTAGGAAATTACACAACACGAATATAAATATGTTAAAATAGGAATAATAATGATTAAAATTACTCCGGCGATATGACAATGTGGGCCAAACACCCCAAGTTTTAGCGAGCGATTCTTCTTGACAACCGAAATATCTTGCTACCTCGTACTGCTTACTCCCGATTTACCGAATGTTACACTCTTCTGCTACTGCTCTGGCGTTATCTTCCCCGCTTCTCCGATCCATGATCTTTTATGCTCAGCAACTGTTTAGCTGACACAGTATAAACAAACAAAACATGACTTTCCAATTAGGGAAGATTCTCTGAGGAGTCCATCTTCCAACCCAATCTACGTCCCAAATTAATATTTCAAAAGAATGACCGCAACTCACATTGTCACAATCCAATAAAATATTGTACTTAGATACAAAAAGATGGCATAAAAGTTTAATGGAAGCTGAGTTTCGAAATCTTGCTGAATTTAATTTTCCATGATCCCAGAAAAATATAAAACTCTGGTTTTTTTATTAGAATAGTCTATATTTCTACATAATCAATTCCTCTTCACAATGATGTAACATAATTATTACCATGCTGCAATTCTATGCAGATGCATAATGACCAGTAGCACCGCTGTCCCTTGAATATCAAGTGTAGCTTGAACGAACAATATTTTACCAAAATTCAAGAGTCAAATGTGACATGAACATTGCTGTCAGGATTCCAAATCGATATTTTTTGTTTGGGAAAGATTAATATTTTAAGTAAGAGCGGTGCAACTGACCATGAGTCTTATATATTCCTGATTCTATAAAAAATTTATAAAGATAAATTTGCTATAGTGGATCACGTAGTGTAGATTCGTACATTTCAAAATCTATTAAGACTCAAAGATTTGCTCCAAATTGCAGTTTTATTTAAAAATATTTGATAAGGACACCATATTACTTCTTTGCACGCCTTTTGGATTATAAATACTTTTTGCAACAGTGTCGCCAATTAAGATAGTTAAATACTAGATTTGGATTGAAGATTCCAATAAATTTTGAAAATATCATTCTCGAAGAATTTTTTTATGAATATACTTTTAAATACCATTCTTCTTATTTGATTTACAGTTTATAATTCAAAAAAACAATAGTGTCACTGTTTTTTCTTCTATCAACCTATGTTATTATATGTTAAATTTCATATAACATTAATCTATTCTCAAAAATTCTTAAAACTGTCACTTTGAGTTTATCAGCAACAGACAATACTCTATATTTGTATAGTTGGAATAGATTGAATACAATTATTATTTACAGAAAAGAAACTCGACTGCAAATTGTTTTGGAAGAAAAAGTATTTGAGTTAGTAATAAATAGTTTCCTGAGTGTTCAGATATTGCCCAGCTCTGTTTATCGAACAACACTCAAAAAAGAATTGATTTTGAATTTCATTCTGCAAAAAGTTATTAATTGGAAAAAACTAATTAAAAACAAGCTTCAATCAAATATTTCAGTTCAACTAAAATGAAAATAATTATTTTATCCTACAACCTTTGTGGCTGTGCTGAATGTTATTTATATAGGTGAATATGATTTTAGAAAATTGATCAAGATCATGTATAAAAGTACTCATTTATATGAACTCGAAGGGTTGCAAGATGAAATTATTATTTTCATTTTAGTACAACTGGAATATTTAATAAAAGCTTGTTTTAAAAGGTGTTTTTCGATTTATAATTTAATTTTCAACTTCGATTTCATTTCCAATAATGCATCATTATTGCAAGGTGTTTTGCCTGTTAAATTTTTACTATCTAATTGTTCAATGAGGAGGTCTCCTAAAGACTCAACTGGATTCAGCGGTGAAAAGTTGGTACTCTTCACTCAGCAGTGTAACCGTCCGCTTCATTGAATTTAGAGTAATGTCATTTTATTTTTTATATTCTTCTCAGTAATCTTTTTTATTTGATACCCATATCATGATGGTGGATGAGAAAATTTTGTTCGCCATCTTAGGGCGTCCGCCATATTGAATTTGATGTGACATTATTCTAATTTGTGTATTCTTCTAAGCAAACCCATGAATTTGATACCCATATCATGATGCATTAAAAATAAATGTTCCGCCATTCTAGGGAATAGGTACGCCATATTGGCCTTAGAATGACGGTCCTTAGCTAATCATGCATTGTCATCTGAACTAAACGTGTATGCAAAATTTCAATCCAATTGAAGAGATGACTGTTTTAAAATTCAGTTGCAATATTTGACCCATATTAACAAAGCAAATTAAATAGAGGCTTGTAAAAATAAATGAGTTGGTTCACTTCAACATCAAATTGGAAAATTTTTTGAAAAAAGAAACCTGATGGAAATAAAAATCTGACATCATTTTGTGGAATAGATTTTGTTGAACAAGTTTCTCTATGACCATTATAGAACACCAACATTCTAATATTGATTTTAAATACGGAATGATTTAATTCTATCATACTGTGTTAGAATATTGTTCCCAAGACAAGTGATGAATGAGCACAACTAGCGACATGTCCTACACATTTATGTTATTGATAAAACACAAAAAAAAATGCCATCCTATTAACTAATATTCATTCTTAAACTAATATAGTGGCTATAATTCAGTTCAAAATAGTAAAAATTAGAAGTAAAATGCCGGAAATTTAATTTTTAAATGGAAAAAAGCATCTTTCATAATGACATGTCGGTAATACAGATTTGAAATAATATTGAGATTACGTCATTGTTGATTTATATTGTATTTTATATTTGGTATTTCATCGAGCACGAGCTGCATCTATTTATCAATAATAACAATTAGTAGGAATGTCAAATCAACTTAAATAAAATTTTAACTTCAAGAGTTTTTGTTGTTTCTCTGTTTCAGAGTTTGTAATTTTTTGTTTCTCTGTAAATTGTTGAATTCATGGTCGTAGAGAAAGTATAGTCTGGGACATGTTTGGAACGGCTCTTCATCAATAATAACAATTAGTAGGAATGTCAAATCAACTTACATAAACTTTTAACTTCAAGAGTTTTTGTTGTTGCTCTGTAAATTGTCGAATTTATGGTCGTAAAGAAAGTATAGTCTGAAACATGTTTGGAATGGCTATTCAGTACTCGTGAATTCGTCACACCGGCCTACGGCTCGTGTTACAAACTTTTTCACTAATGCTGAATAAGCTTCATTCCAAACTTGTTGCAGAATGTACTATTCTTATCAATTTTTTCTTTCTCTTATAATTCAGCAGATAAGTTGGAAAATAAAGAATCATCCGGGGTGGTGTTGACTGTCGTTTTTCATAAGTATAGTTTCAATTTAACTCTTCTTCAATAAAGATACTGAAGTATTCAATGTTCAATGATAAGAAATACAAATATGCAACATACTTATGTCTTGAGATGGACAGTAACTTCCTCTAGATTCTTCATTGGAAGTTTTTATCTCGGAATTCCTCAATAAATCTTTCATTTTCCTCTCCATTTCTTTTTTATCTAGAATAAGTAGAATAAAAGAATAGAATTATAAGATATCTTTACTCCAAATCTATAACCATGCAGTACTGAAATTAACAACGCTACCAGGAATAAAAACCCTTAATTGGCTAGTCTCTCACATGCACTTTAAAAATAATGAAATAAAAAGTAGGATTGTTATTTAAAGCAATAAGTGATCACGGCATATCTCAAATTGGAGACACATTAAATTTTCTCACGAAAATATCGAATTTAACCCTGGACATGCACACTTCATTTGTTGTTGCATAAGTGTCACACTGGGGTCTCAGAAACCCCAAACGAAAACATAGTTTTTCTGAGAATTGGATGTTGTTTTGACAAATTTTCATGATACGTAATTCATTCGGGATAATCATGAAAGTAGTAAGAGAACATTGAGTTCTTTAAGAGCACAATTTATTGAAAAAAGAAACAATGCATAAAAAGTACAAATTTTTCGATATTTTCTTATTCAATGCATAAAATACTAGATCTTTCATGAATTCACGTTTAAGTTTATCATTAATCAATGCAGAAAGATCTGTGAATTCTGAAAGAGTCAATTCCTGCTGAAATGTCAAAATGGCGAATGATAGTGAGCTTTCAGCTATGCTAATAAATCTAGCGCAAAATCCCAAACGAAAACGTAGTTTCTCTGAGAAATGGATATAGTTTTGATTAATTTTCATGATATGTACTCTATTCAGGATGATAATGAATGAAGTAAAAAAGCATTGAATTTTTTAAGAGCACACTTTATTGAAAAAAAGGACAATGCATAAAAAGTACATATTCTCAAAATTTTTCTTGTTTAATGCATAAAATATAAGATCTTTCATGAATTTCGCGTTCAAGTTCATTATTTATCAACGCGGAAGGGTCTTTGAATTCCAAATTAGTCATTTTCTGCTAGAATGTCAAAATGGATAATAATAAAGAGCTTTCAGCTATACCAAAAAATTTAACGCAAACAGTCACACTGAGGTCTCAGAGACCCAAACACAAACAAATTCATATATTATGAACCACTTACTCCAGCTATCATCAAAATACATATAGCACATACTGAAGACATTACTAAACTAAATTTACGAGGTGGTCACATCGTACTACATCGACTTTATGCTTGTGCACAAGATAAAAATTGGAGCATGGGGTTTCTGAGACCCCAGTGTGCAGTTCCAGGGTTTAAATACCAATTGACCTGTCAGCGCGCTCTTTCCGACACGAAAAAAGAAAATATGGCTTACTCAATTTATTCCAAGTTGCAGAATCGCACTGTTTTATTATACTATATATAATATCCGTCAGTCACGCCCTGTATTTTCTATATATATAGCATTTTAGACAGATTTTTTCTAGATTTTGTTTATCTATTCTTGAAAATATTCCGCAACAATTCGCAAAATTTCAGTCAAATTTGCAATGCCGTATATGAAATATAGAAAAATGGCATATCTTACCTCCAGAAAATAGTATTTTGACTCCCCAATTTCCACAGTTTTTGTACCGTACCATTTTTTTCTTGCCCACAATCTGTACACGTTTTTCACTGCAAACGTATAAAATACCGTCTTCTAAAAATCTCACAAGATGGAAGATCACTATTAAATTTGAATGATCTAGGTTAATGAATAAATTCCTTTCGAAGTAAATTATAATAAAAATAAAACACAGGAGAGCGCCATGCACTTTCACAATAAATGACAACATGCTATTACCACTCTATTCAACTGGATGACAAAGAATGCAGGGTAGCAAGTCCACATTAATACTGTACTGAATGAATGCATCGTAGAAAGACCACCCATATCGTTTGGAATTCTAGAATATTTCACCAGTGGCGGAGTATGGGCAAATTTATAGGGAGGATATTATAGGGCTCTTTCCTTGTGACAACAATTATCATTAATACATTTTCAGGAAGGCAAGTGGCTGTCATTAACTTAACTCCGAAAAACGCATCCGCCATCTGTTCTCAAGAAAAACTACTATCATTATGCCCAGTATTATAAATTCATACATTCTAATCGAATGTTTACTCTTTACGACAGTAAAAGCATTGCTGTCAACAGATTGACTGCCATTTTACAGAGTAAATTTCATTTACTTTGGAAATAAAATTATTTATCGTTTATAATATTGAACATCAGAGAACATGATTAGAGAAAGATTAGAATTCATTATTTTTGGGAATCGAACACTTTGTATTTGAATAATTATTAGATTCGGCATATAGTCGAATGCACCAAAATCAGGAGTAAGTTGTGAAATAGTTTGAATATGTGGGGTTGTGACTCGATACAAATGGTGACATAGAAATAAAACTGTCATTCAAATATTTGAATGAAGATACAATAAATTTATTTATAGGCTTGTTTTTATATACCTACTGCCAAATAAGTTCGAGCCAGTATTGGACACGACTTGTCAATTTGAACATGAATCTGATCAAAATGTAACAATGAAATAAATTCAGAGGATATAAGTTTTTCAAAGAATCTAGAAAAGTTTTGTCACACTCTTCTATATTCTCTTTGCAGAATAAACGCTGCCTGGTTTCGATTATTTATAAAATCATTTCCAGAGCCGGTGGAGACTACAATAAAACTTCAACAAAATCTTTGAATACAATAATACGCACAGAAAGTTCATACACATTCTTGTCTATACTAATATTAGAAAGAAAAAGATTTGTATTGCTGTTTATAGGTAGTGGATAAATGGAAAACTACTCGACCGATTTGAGAAATTCTTTTATCAGTTCATCAGTATAATCTAATATCACTGAGTAACATAGGATATAATAGAAAGCTTTACAAAAAGTGGCCCACGAGCCGTATTTGTTCGTTCGAGCACCGTTTATCAAATTGACTGTTGAGGATATGTTTCAATAATTATTGTGTTACTCAAGCATCAAATGTGGTTTTATTCTCAAGAGTTATCTCATATTATCAAACAATGTTCGAAAAATTCGAACAAAAATGTTGAATAATAATGAATGTCCAATCGTCAAAACAGGGCACGGACTGCTAGTTGGCTAGTTTTCTCATAAAAATAAAATTGCGTAGTTGTGCGAAGCTGAAGCACTTTTCAGTAATTTTTTCAACTTTATAAAATAAGTTTTATAAATACCCCAATTCTGACATTCCATTTTTAAAGTAAAATTTCTTTTGTGACGGTGTGATTTGGATTTTATGAAACGAAAAAGAGAACTATAGCGCAACGGACGTCGTGATGCTCTCTGCATGAAATATTTGGGATAAAATCAGTACTTCACACTTGGTTTCCCATCCATTGTCTTGGTTCAGAAGTATAATAGAGTAACGGTCAGGGCCGGCACTGGTCAAGGATCCCGCTAATATTTTTATAGGTTTCAAATACTAATCTCACCTTTCGTAGGTTTCAGATTGCGATTCATCGAAATGTGATGGATAGGGCTAGCTAATGAGTTAGGGAGGCAGTTTACAGCTCGAACTTCAGAGCTGTAGGGCCGCTCTCTCTCTCTCTCTGTTTACCACCTCCATAGTGTATTCATCTCATTCTCTTACAAATTATCAAAATACAAAGTTTTGCTTCTACCTTGTGTGAATTCACTGGCTCTGAAGACGATAATGTAAATAATCGGATCCAGTATACGTTTTTCCTACAAAGAAAATATAGCACAGTGTGGACAAGACTTTTCTGAGTTTTTTGAAAACTTTATAGCCTCTGAATTCCTCCCACACTTGGGTGTTCACTCATTCAATTATGAAATAAATGTGCATATTATGTTGGATATAATCTGAGATGACCTTGCTTCGATCATATGACGGTTTACTGTTAACCGCGCTTGTTTCTCTCGCACGGCAGCTTACCGTTAACAGAGCTCGCATCGCTCGCACGGCCTCTTAACGTTAACCGAGTTTGCTTCGCTCGCACGGCGACCTACCGTTGATCAAGCTTGCTCGCACGACGGCCTACAGTTGATCAAGCTCGTTTTGCTCGCACGACAGCCTACAGTTGACCAAGCTTGTTTTGTTCGCGCGGCAGCTCACAGTTAACCTAGCTCTCTTCGCTCGCACGGCAGCATTTTTAAAAAACAATAAGAAAATTAGCAATTTTATGAATATTGAAGTTGGATGTTTATCAAAAAAAATCTATTAAATCCGTTAGAATAATTCTGATAGTAAGTAAAATCTATAGAATGTCATTCAGAATGAATCCAGAAAAATATTAAGTAGTTTTGTGAGTTGTTGAAATTTGTCCAAATATTAGATTTGGTTTTTGAATCTATCAAGATCAAGAATACATTATAGTATCAGCGGGACAATAATGACTATCAGCAACTATTTGCAGATTTTATGATCAGAGAACTTTTTCGCAGAGCTTTCAGTGTCACAATATCATTATTCTACAGAAAACTTCCGCCAGACATTTGAGTTTCGTGGGCTGGCTTCGAATGAGGTTTACTGTATAGAAATTAATTGTGAGTTTCGAGGACAAAAATCAGATTCCAAAATACTTAATCCATATACAAAATGGAGTATTCTATTCATATCAATAAGAATTTTGTTTAACTTCTGTTCCATTTTCTTGGAAAGTCTTGAGTCTTGATAGTACTCTCTTGTCTTGCCTTGGAGAATATAGAATACTTCTTGTCTCGATCTCGCCTTGATTTCAAGACAAGATCAAGATTATTTCTTGTGAAATTTACTACCAAGAATGTATTGTATCAGCGAAACCTAAAGTTGTATTTTTCGTGGATATTCAACATAATAATGACCATCAGCAACTATTTGCTGAATTTATGATCAGAAAACTTCTTCCTGAGGCCGTATGACACGATGCAAAATTTCTCTCAAAATTATGGACATAATTTTGAGCAAAATTTCTAATAAAAATTTTTACAATTTGAACATCATTTTGAAGGCCTGTATGCATTGAGCTATACGGATAAAGGGAACCATCCTGTTTTATGCGCTGTTCGCTTGCCAGAGAGAGAGGTCCGAATCGAGGCCGACTATCTTTGTCCAATCATGACATGCGCAGAATAGCGAGAAGTCAAAGGAGATGGTACAAGGCGCTTGATGGGAAGTATAAACTTCATCATTCTCCACTCCCACCTACGGACTGTCTATGAAACTGCGCAAACGCTATTAGACAAATACCGTCGGCCTCGATTTGGTTCTCTCCCTCGCACCAGCGATCGTTCATCGCTTATTGAATGTATGCCAGATGGTTTCCTCTATCCGTATAGCTCAATGCCTGTATGTCACTACTACAAAATTTTGTACATTAATCTATTCACGCATCTGCGCACATGCTCCTTCACGTGACAACTGTCAGATTGAACAAGAAAATTGAAATGTATGAAAGAAGATTTGTGGAGCATATATTTAAATTATTATTGATATCGTCAATAATAGTGATTGTTGAAAGTAATAATATCTCATTCCAACAATGTACACAAAAAGTAGCTATCAAACAGACTAGAATGTATATTTATGCTAGTACGCACTCATATTGCGCACATTTTGAGAAGTTACGCATCTGCGCACAAGCTACTTCAAGTGACAACTGTCAGATTGAATAAAAATATCAAAACGGATGAAATGGAATTCCTCAATTAAAATTATGATTTCATCTCTGAAGCACGATATTTCGAAAATATTCATAGCTCTCACAACAACAACAATTCATACTTGGACATAAGATGTCCAAAAAATGAGAATCTTCATTAATGCCAATGCGCATACGTATTGCGCACATTTTACATGAAAATTTGTAAGAATAAAGAGCGAGCCCTACATATTCTTGTACATTTTTTTGAACATTTTTTTTAAAGGTATTTTGATGTATGCCACAGTAGATTTTTTGATCATAATTTTGAGACACAAAAATATACATAATTTTGGGAGAAGTTAAGCACTGTGTCATACGGCCTTCTAGAGCTCTCAGTATCACTCAGTATTCAATGATTTGAATTTCGCGGGCTTGCATCGTATGAGGTTGATTATATAGAAATTAATTGTGAGTTTTGATGGCAAATATTGGATTCCAAAATACTTAATCCATGTACAAAATACAGCATTTTATTCATATCGATGAGAGTTTCATCCAATTTCTGTTTCATTCTCTTGGAAGTCAGTAAAAAGTTTCGGAATGTTATAAGTACGGAAATCTGATTTCTATTGGAAAATATCTAATAAATCCATTATAATCATTTTAATAACATATAAAATTCATTGAACGTCATTCGGAATGAACCTAGAAGAATCATAAAGATTTTTACATGGATGTCCAACTGGTGAAGGCTCGTGACTCATGTACCTTGAGAGGCACAGAGACAAAATTTCAGTCTAATGTCCAATAAAAGTGATAAAACTAATAACAATCGCACCACTATTTGCTAGGACGAACTAAGTAAAGAAAGCTTACGAACTAACCATATTAAAAGTTCCCCCACTACCTCTGGAACATTCACGCAAGCACCAGCAACAACTATGAGGAGTTTTAATGATTCAATTGGAAGAACGATGCTCGATCGAACAAATACCGCCACCTATTTCACGGAATAATACTATGTCAAAGCCTTCATGCAAGTGCCAACAACAATTAATTATAGAAAGTTTCATTCCATGATACAACTCATGCGCCACTTGATCTGTGCTGATAATATAACAATAGAGACCTTCATAGAAGAGCCAAAAATAACTGTAGTAAGTTTCAACTCCATCGGATCAACTATGCGCGAACGAAAAAATACGGCTTGTGCGTAATTTTTTGTTCACCTACGATACTATAATTGAAATTTCCACCAGAATGCCTACAAAAAATATAGGATACTTCAATTCAATTGGATGAACGATACGCGAACAAACAAATACGGCTCGTGTGCCACTTAATGTATGTTGACGGCTCTATGATAAAAACCTTCACAAAACTGCCTACAATAACTGTAGTAAATTTTGACTCATTAAGGTAAGCGATACGCGAACAAACAAATACGTCCCGTGCGCCACTTAATGTATGTTGATGATACTATGATAAAAACCTTTACGAATGTACAACCATCAGCTATAGGAAGTTTCAATCCAATCGGAGGAACGGTACTGAAGCGAACAAATACGGCTCGTGCGCCACTTATAACGTTTTCTATGATAGCCTATGTCACTCAGTGATAATTTGAAATCATAATGGTGAAAGAATTTTCGAAATCAGCCGAGTTGTTTTCGAGTTCATCCATTACAAATAAATATACAAATCTTTTCTCTTCATAATATTAGTATAGATTGTGGATCAAATAAGTGCTTCACACTTGGTTCTCCATTCGTGATCTTGGTTCAGGGATATAATCAAGGAACGGTCAGGGTTGGCACTGGTCGAGATCCCGCTAAACTTTTAATAGGTTTCATGTTGTGATCCATTGAATTGACAGGTAGGGCTAGCTGATGAGTTGGAGAGGCCTTTTAGAGCACAAACTTTAGAGCAGGGATCGGCAACCTGCGGCCCTCTGCAACTTTTTGTGCGGCCCGCCAAAGCACCAATTTAATTTTTAATAATATATGCTCGTATACGATATAAATGCACTATTTAAGTTCCATCTGAATGTGCGGCCCGCATGGAAAAAAAATTCTGAAAATGGCTCGCCGTCCGAGAAAGGTTGCCGACCCTTGCTTTAGAGTCATAGCGTCACTCTTCCTCGCTCGATTCTCCATCCCCCCTCTCTCTCTCTCTGCTCACCACCTACGTAGCGTTTCCATCTCATTTTTTCATGAATTAACCAGAATACAAAGTTTCACTTCTACCGCGTGTGAACTAACACTCGAATTTTGTTTGTTTGTCGGTTTGTCAGTTCCAGGCGAGTGCATTTAACCCTTGCTGATAATAGTAGCTTTAATAGTGTGCACTGCGAATTTTCTCCGTAGCTTAATAATTTGCTCTTCAAGTTTGTTGTCATGATTTCTGCATAGGAGTGTCAGTAGGTAGCTTAATCATTGTGCTCAGCATTCAGCAATCAGTACAAAATTCAACTTTCTGTTATTTTGGTGTGAGGAAGAAAACTCCGAAAATATCTTCTTAAATACTTCGGTCAAGTTGCAGGACAAGTGAAACTTTGTGCCAAGAAAATCATAATTGTATTATGTCAGGAAGGGTTTATTGCAGTTGGTTCTCGGACTATGAGTTTTGTTGTATTCAAATTCGAAATCTTTTCACATCTCAAATATGTACATATTGGTTTGTTCAATAATAGTTGAGAATTTCGCAGACAAGTTCATTATTACTCAATAATTCATGATACCGTCTTCACTAATACCGCAAAGCAGTTCCAATATACACCGTCTTTCAAGAAATTTGTGACATATGGTTGACCGTTCCTCCGATTGGATTGAAACTTCCTATAGCTGATGGTTGTACATTCGCAAAGGTTTTCATCATAGTATCATCAACATACATTAAGTGGCGCACGGGACGTATTTGTTTGTTCGCGTATCGCTCACCTTAATGAGTCAAAATTTACTACAGTTATTGTAGGCAGTTTTGTGAAGGTTTTTATCATAGAGCCGTCAACATACATTAAGTGGCACACGAGCCGTATTTGTTTGTTCGCGTATCGTTCATCCAATTGAATTGAAGTATCCTATATTTTTTGTAGGCATTCTGGTGGAAATTTCAATTATAGTATCGTAGGTGAACAAAAAATTACGCACAAGCCGTATTTTTTCGTTCGCGCATAGTTGATCCGATGGAGTTGAAACTTACTACAGTTATTTTTGGCTCTTCTATGAAGGTCTCTATTGTTATATTATCAGCACAGATCAAGTGGCGCATGAGTTGTATCATGGATTGAAACTTTCTATAATTAATTGTTGTTGGCACTTGCATGAAGGCTTTGACATAGTATTATTCCGTGAAATAGGTGGCGGTATTTGTTCGATCGAGCATCGTTCTTCCAATTGAATCATTAAAACTCCTCATAGTTGTTGCTGGTGCTTGCGTGAATGTTCCTGACAGTATCATTCATCTATATCCTCACCAATATTATCAAGAGAAATCAGTCGCGAGCCCCACAGTATTTCTCCGACATAAATTCACGGACATTTTTATCGCTATCTCATTTTAGAGTGTTGCCTAAATTAATTGTATATTCCAAGGTACAGCTGTCATTGTCAAAGTGACAACTATCATTATCAAAGTGACAGATATCATTGTTGAAGTGACAACTGTCATTGTCAAAACTGTATTTTGTAAGTCCAGGAACGCGTGTAGTCAGAGGATGCAGTTAGCACCGTGACGGTCGGAGCGTTGTAGTCTCTTTTTCGTTACCTTTTTTCGTTTCATAAAATCCGATTCACAGCGTCCCAAAAGAAGTTTCACTTCAATATGTATCTAAAGAAGAAAGGGCTCCAGGATGTCGTTTTCTTTCTTGAATTGAAAAAAAAAAAATGTTATGAGAGAAGTAAATATCCTGATAATTTAGCTTCTAGAAATATTTTCGAGGAAATAATGGAGAACGAGCAGCTATATTGCTTTGCTTCCGTTGCGATTAATTTAATCAAACTTGTGAACTGTATGACATAAGGATACACTAAAATGGGCTCTATATACTCCGCTCAAGATCGATACAACTGCCATCATGGCAACCATGGCGACAGCGGTAGTGGGGGAACTTTTAACATGGTTAGTTCGTAAGCTTTCTTTACTTAGTTCGTCCTAGCAAATAGTGGTGCGATTGTTATTAGTTTTATCACTTTTATTGGACATTAGACTGGAATTTTGTCTCTGTGCCTCTCAAGGTACATGAGTCACGAGCCTTCACCAGGTGGACATCCATGTAAAAATCTTCATGATTCTTCTAGGTACATTCCGAATGACGTTCAATGAATTTTATATGTTATTAAAATGATTAAAATGGATTCATTAGATATTTTCCGATAGAAATCAGATTTCCTTACTTATAACATTCCGAAACTTTTTACTGATTTCCAAGAGAATGAAACAGAAATTGGACAAAATTCTCAACGATATGAATAAAATGCTGTATTTTGTACATGGATTAAGTATTTTGGAATCCTATATTTGCCATCAAAACTCACAATTAATTTCTATATAATCAACCTCATACGATGCAAGCCCGCGAAATTCAAATCATTGAATACTGAGTGATACTGAGAGCTCTAGAAGGCCGTATGACACAGTGCTTAACTTCTCCCAAAATTATGTATATTTTTGTGTCTCAAAATTATGATCAAAAAATCTACTGTGCCATACATCAAAATACCTTTAAAAAAAATGTACAAGAATATGTAGGGCTCGCTCTTTATTCTTACAAATTTTCATGTAAAATGTGCGCAATACGTATGCGCATTGGCATTAATGAAGATTCTCATTTTTTGGACATCTTATGTCCAAGTATGAATTGTTGTTGTTGTGAGAGCTATGAATATTTTCGAAATATCGTGCTTCAGAGATGAAATCATAATTTTAATTGAGGAATTCCATTTCATCCGTTTTGATATTTTTATTCAATCTGACAGTTGTCACTTGAAGTAGCTTGTGCGCAGATGCGTGACTTCTCAAAATGTGCGCAATATGAGTGCGTACTAGCATAAATATACATTCTAGTCTGTTTGATAGCTACTTTTTGTGTACATTGTTGGAATGAGATATTATTACTTTCAACAATCACTATTATTGACGATATCAATAATAATTTAAATATATGCTCCACAAATCTTCTTTCATACATTTCAATTTTCTTGTTCAATCTGACAGTTGTCACGTGAAGGAGCATGTGCGCAGATGCGTGAATAGATTAATGTACAAAATTTTGTAGTAGTGACATACAGGCATTGAGCTATACGGATAGAGGAAACCATCTGGCATACATTCAATAAGCGATGAACGATCGCTGGTGCGAGGGAGAGAACCAAATCGAGGCCGACGGTATTTGTCTAATAGCGTTTGCGCAGTTTCATAGACAGTCCGTAGGTGGGAGTGGAGAATAATGAAGTTTATGCTTCCCATCAAGCGCCTTGTACCATCTCCTTTGACTTCTCGCTATTCTGCGCATGTCATGATTGGACAAAGATAGTCGGCCCCGATTCGGACCTCTCTCTCTGGCAAGCGAACAGCGCATAAAACAGGATGGTTCCCTTTATCCGTATAGCTCAATGCATACAGGCCTTCAGAATGATGTTCAAATTGTAAAAATTTTTGTTAGAAATTTTGCTCAAAATTATGTCCATAATTTTGAGAGAAATTTTGCATCGTGTCATACGGCCTCAGGAAGAAGTTTTCTGATCATAAATTCAGCAAATAGTTGCTGATGGTCATTATTATGTTGAATATCCACGAAAAATACAACTTTAGGTTTCGCTGAAACAATACATTCTTGGTAGTACATTTCACAAGAAATAATCTTGATCTTGTCTTGAAATCAAGGCGAGATCAAGACAAGAAGTATTCTATATTTTCCAAGGCAAGACAAGAGAGTATTATCAAGACTCAAGACTTTCCAAGAAAATGGAACAGAAGTTAAACAAAATTCTTATTGATATGAATAGAATACTCCATTTTGTACATGGATTGAGTATTTTGGAATCCGATTTTTGCCCTCGAAACTCACAATCAATTTCTATACAGTAAACCTCATTCGAAGCCAGCCCACGAAACTCAAATCTCTGGCGGAAGTTTTCTGTAGAATAATGATATTGTGACACTGAAAGCTCTGCGAAAAAGTTCTCTGATCATGAAATCTGCAAATAGTTGCTGATAGTCATCATTGTCCCGCTGATACTATAATGTATTCTTGATCTTGATAGATTCAAAAACCAAATCTAATATTTGGACAAATTTCAACAACTCACAAAACTACTTAATATTTTTCTGGATACATTCTGAATGACATTCAATAGATTTTACTTACTATCAGAATTATTCTTACGGATTTAATAGATTTTTTTTGATAAACATCCAACTTCAATATTCATAAAATTGCTAATTTTCTTATTGTTTTTTAAAAATGCTGCCGTGCGAGCGAAGAGAGCTAGGTTAACTGTGAGCTGCCGCGCGAACGAAACAAGCTTGGTCAACTGTAGGCTGTCGTGCGAGCAAAACGAGCTTGATCAACTGTAGGCCGTCGTGCGAGCAAGCTTGATCAACGGTAGGTCGCCGTGCGAGCGAAGCAAACTCGGTTAACGTTAAGGGGCCGTGCGAGCGATGCGAGCTCTGTTAACGGTAAGCTGCCGTGCGAGAGAAACAAGCGCGGTTAACAGTAAACCGTCATATGATCGAAGCAAGGTCATCTCAGATTATATCCAACATAATATGCACATTTATTTCATAATTGAATGAGTGAACACCCAAGTGTGGGAGGAATTTAGAGGCTATCTCATTTTTTCATGAATTAACCGGAATACAAAGTTTCACTTCTACCGCGTGTGAACTAACACTCGAATTTTGTTTGTTTGTCGGTTTGTCAGTTCCTGGCGAGTGCATTTAACCCTTGCTGATAATAGTAGATTAAATAGTGTGCACTGCGAATTTTCTCCGTAGCTTAATAATTTGCTCTTCAAGTTTGTTGTCATGATTTCTGCATAGGAGTGTCAGTAGGTAGCTTAATCATTGTGCTCAGCACCATTCAGCAATCAGTATAAAATTCAACTTTCTGTTATTTTGGTGTGAGGAAGAAAACTCCGAAAATATCTTCTTGAATACTTCGGTCGAGTTGCAGGACAAGTGAAACTTTGTGCCAAGAAAATCATAATTGTATTATGTCAGGAAGGGTTTATTGCAGTTGGTTCTCGGACTATGAGTTTTGTTGTATTCAAATTCAGAATCTTTTCATATCTCGAATATGTACATATTGGTTTGTTCAATAATAGTTGAGAATTTCGCGGACAAGTTCATTATTACTCAATAATTCATGATACCGTCCTCACTAATACCGCAAAGCCGTTTTAATATACACCGTCTTTCAAGAAATTTGTGACATATGGTTGACATCTCTTGACGAATAGATGAGTTAGAATTCTAAGATGTTCCAAAATATATATATATATATATATATATATATATATATATATATATATATATATATATATATATATATATATATATATATATATATATATATATATATATATATATAAGTAAAAGTCCATGTGGTTCACTTTTCACTCTGTCAATAATTTTAGCGTTTCTGAAATCAATGATACGTCCGGTTCCTATTGAATGTTTCGTGAGTGCACTGTGGTGGATATTTCTGGACTTTGCATATTGTTGATGTTGCATTTTTCTAAGGGTTGTACAGTTTGACCAATTTATATATGTTATCGCAAGGGATGCACTTAACGCTGTAAATGACATATTTCGGATTAATCATGTCACCACGATCTTTGAGGTGTGAATGTAAAGGTTTGGTGTTTATGTTTCACTCGTAATCCTGATGCTCGAATTTATTATAATCTTTTTGATAGCCTGCTGAAGGCCTTGTAAGTGAGGATTAACTGTATAAATAGCAGCAGTAGTGTCAGAATCAGTATCATTCTTAACCGCCTGATCATTCCGATGTGTCAAATTATTAAGCATTTGGATTATTTCACGAATTGTGCAATAGGCAGAGTAACCATTTTTGAGTAACGTGTCGATAATGAAAATGAAATCATGATGGTAAAACAAAGGATGAGACAATAAAAACGCCCAGTCAATCAATGCATTCATAACGCTCAGTTTATAACTTTTGTTCATTCCAGAACAAAAATTTTAATATCTACCCGATGAGGTGTCTTTTCTATACCAATCGATCGGGATTGAATTATAATTTTCATATAGTGACACACCTAGAAAACATATAGTGGGCATATTAAATGGTGAATTCCAGCCTGGGATTGAAAGAATTGAATTTATTAAGACAGTGTCAATCATGTCAATGTGTGATATGACAAGACAATCATCCACGTATCTTTTGTAATATGTAATTTTCAGATTTAAGTCTGATACGATCTGATTCTCCAGTTTCTGGAGAATCAAGTCCGCCAAACAACCACTAATGCTGATACCCATAGGCGACCTATCTATTTTTTTATATAAGACATTTTGAAAAGTAAACACAGTAGATTCAGAGCATAGTTTGAAACTCTTCAATAATCTTCCAATTATCAATGATACATTCAAGAACTCATGCCTGTGGAATGCTTGGAGGAAGAGCAATGACGTCTCAAGAAAAATAGTAAAATCAGGCGGAACATCAATCACGAGGCAGAATGAGTTTTTAATGTTGTTAAGGGAATTGTGAGTAACATTTTCAATAACATCGCAAAAATATTTAGCAAGTCTGTATGTAGGTGTGTCAATAGTAGAAGTTACCTGTCGTATCTTGAGCAGCATGTTGATTCTACCAAGAGGCTAGTTTTGAAATATCAATTCAGGATGATTCATATCTTTGTAATAATTTCTACATTTACGGCCCATGATATGTATCGGGTTCTCTTTCAGTTTCATGTGAGTGATCTAATATCTTAATATATCTTCAGCCTCATGTAAATAATCTTTTTTATTCATAACAACAGTCTCAGAACCTTTATCAGCTTTGAAGATGTGAATGAGTTCTTTAGTTTCTGATACAATGTTTCTGGCATCATTATTCAATTTCATTGATTGTATCTTATTGTAACTGAACTTACATATGCTGCTATTATTAAAATTATTTTTCAATTTTAGCAACTTTGAGTCAACAACTGTTCTGTTTTTATTCCTGGTAATCCAATATTCATCATAACCATCAAATAAAATATATTGAAAAACTTCAATTCACAGAATATCCATTTACGTAGCAACAAAATGCATTTTGTTATATTCAATTGCTCAATGACGATTCTATGATTGGGCAGGTATACTATGATAATGAGATAAGAAGCTCGGACTGAGCGTCCCAAACGCTCCAGTGAGTCCCAGATTCACACGCAAACCCCACGCTTGCAGCAAGTCCCAGACTCGCCTCAGGTCCCAGACCTGGTAAGAACACTCGATCTCGGATCAAGTAACTTAGCATCTGTCACCAGTGGGTTAAACAAGGCATTTGAGGTATTCAGTGAAAGCCGAGAACAAACCGAAGCTCAGCCTCCCCACTCAGAGGTAACCGAACGTTGGACAACTGTACTAAGCAGTGCACCGTTGGTACCAGGCCAGTAACTGGTACATCGTTGGACGCCTTGGCTTCTACCATTACAGTGTTACGCGCCACTAGGATAAGGATTAGGAAGGATATATATCACATACCATACAGCCACTTCAATTCACACACCTTCAATATACAAACACTCTCCAGTACACACACCTGACTGACTCACCCTCAACTCTTCAAGATTCACCTAGACACTATGACTTCACTCTCCTGAATGATAACCCAAACTGAAGTAACAAATGGATGTCGGACCGTTCAAATAACCTACGTGTTGTGTAACATGCTGAAATTGTTGAAAATGATATGATTATTAATCTCACGTAAGACCTATGAAAAATATAGCTGACATGTGGGAATCAATAAGGCCGTAAGGAATTCATATTGGAATAATAAATATTCATACTATGTCGGAGTACATATAGATGCTTATCTGATTTTTGTTATTAATATATTCAGCTGATGATAGGAAAATTGTTTCTAAAACATTCTTTATGTATTTCGACGTAGGATAAATATTTAATAATTCGATATGGATTCCTCACGGCCCTTCTGATTTCCGCATGATAATAACACATTGTCACAAATTTTATTGTAAATAATTTTTCAACACAGGTTACAGTGTGAATATTTATTTTCTAAGCACGTATGAACACAATATCGCGCACAGTTACTCGTACTTAATCACTGATTGAATGAATGTCTCTCTTGACTTGCGCTCTTATATACCTAAGCCGACAATGCGCCAACATTCAATTGTCTAACAGTTGTTACCTGGCAACCACCGAACATCCAGTGACCATAGCCTGTCAATCATGTCCGACAATTGAATATCGACCTTGTCAATACTAATTAGGATTACAGTTACAGCGAATTCGAATAAATAATTATGTGACCTAATTACTACAAGTATTTCATATTTGTGACAATATGTTATTGGTGAAATAGTCATTACATCCAATGTACAGTTAGATAATGAGATATATGTATAATCGAGATAATAGCTAATAGTTTTCTTAAGACAATAGATGAAAAGTAAGTTCTTGTTCAGATCTTTCTCAATATGAGATATGCTATTCATATTCATTTTCCTCTCAGTCTGAGCCAGCTTCATTTCATACTCTGTTGAAAAATATTGCTGCTGAATATTTGAATAGACAAATTTCAAATTTTCAGGAGAAAATGAACATGCTCATATATCAATTTATTGTTACAGCCATTTTCACAGAATTACTGGTTTATCTAAACTCAAAATTGGAAAATAGTTATTTCAAGTCTATGTCTCTGACTTTTTTATCTAACTAATTATTAATTTGCAGGAGAAAAGTGCTGTCCAGTTATTTTATCGTGTTTCGCATTGATTTCAATTTCAATTCTCATATCCAAAAGTAGGAAAAAACATTGGCCAAAGTATATGTTGCTGATTTACAGATATATTCTTAGTTCACTGGAAGAGACTCAAAGTTAGAAGAATGTAATATCGTAACGAAATTTGGCGACCCAAGTTCTTATTCATGTTTTATAATTCGAAATTTATATTTCTGTCTCAAAATATCGAACATTACCTTTATCACTGACTGCGATGATAATTTCTCCATTTATTTTGATGGTTTAACTCTATCAAGTGCACTATAAGTGTCTGTCTCATCCGTATTGGTTGAGGAACGTGATAAGTATCTGTTTATCCCTCATTTATCAAAGTCATAAGAATATATAATGAGACTATTGATCTTTTTACTCACTTGTACTAAGTATAGGAAAGTATTCTGGGACCGACAGAATTCACCTATCGAGATTTTTAAAGAAATATCCGTTTCAAGCATCCCTGAGTCCATTTCAACTCTTTTTAGCTTGATGTCGGTACGTATGTTCGTGCGTAACTCGCAAATTTTAGAGAAGGTTGAACGTATAATGTTGATATTTTGTATTTAAGACCTTCAACGTTTTGCATAGTTATTTTACTTTCTTGCTCATAGATCCTTAGTAGTCGTGATTCTAGAATTCTTTCATTGCAAATTCAGTAATATTTGACTCTTTGGGGGAAAAACATCCTCTCAACAGTTATTTTATTCATTTTTCAAGAAACGTTACCATGTGGTGATATTATTTATGATTATATTTTAACATCACTCCAATGTTAACCTTTTTGATGAGTTCACTTGAATTTGATATATCTTTTGTAGTTTCACTGTTGAACATTTTAGACTTGAAAATGGTGGAGACCAATGGTCGAAACGTCGTCTTTTCTACGTATCCAAATTATCAAATCTTATTTTCATGAAGCCAGTGTGCCCGTATTTTCCTGAACAGAAAAAAAATTGGAGTTTGGGACTGGTATAGGGTCTACTTGTGCACCTCACATTATGGTTCCAATCGTCTGTACCGAATGTGCAGTTTACTTGAAACTTTTTTCGAATTTCTCCAATAAATCCAGAATGATCAATCTTAAAATGTTGAAATTCAGTATTTGGACTTGATGTTGTATTAGAATGGTTATCTGCTATTTTTGTATGAATCGGTCAAGCCAGAAGTGCAAACAATAAATGAATTTACAACACACACGTTATTACTATGTTTTCCAATCAAAAGCCAGGAATGCAATACAAATATGAGCAGTATTAGTAGTATCTGACGTCACATTTTGTTTCAACCAATGGTGTTGCGTTTTGGAACTTTGAATTTCCCGCGCTCAATTTGCATTCTTATTCATTAATTTTTGAGTCATTAAAAATATATTGAACATCAAAATGATGGTTTGGTACAAAAGTCCGGCCAATATAATTCCGGAAAAGAAAATATTTGTATCAAATTTGAATTTCATGCATATTACCTATGAAGTGAGAATCTCACCGTTATAAGGTAGCACTACTTCAAAGTACAGATAAAAAAATTGGAATCATACGGTGATATTGTCCTGTGATACGTTTTACTGAGTACCTATGGTCGTGATTATGAGGGTACAATCCAAAGATCCCTGTCTGCATTTGAGTGATTTTCAAGCAATTTTCATCTCTCCTACTTATTTTTTGTGATCTGTGAAGAGCGTATATTTAGTTGAAACCAAGAAATATGGACAGTAGCAGCAATTAGTGCTTATTGTGTGATTCAAAAGTCATTCATTTAAATGAAAGATGGACAAACTATATTTTTTCTGTGAGATTTGTGAAAATTAACATCATTTAATAATAGTTCGTGAGACAGGGCATGAATTTTTGCTTGATCACCGCTCACTTGAGACTTAGCCAGTTGCTTCATTGTGATGAGTCCGACAACTTTTCTTTTTGACAAAGTTCTATATCTGAGGGCGTTTTCCAGCGAGAGCTGATTAATTGAAAAAATATTACCGTCATATTGATCTTTACATCAATCGAAAGATTTCTTGATTATAAAATGTGAAGAAATATTGTTCAACATGAATATTGGAGCTAACGGTGAGTCCGATAAGCCGCACTTGTCATAGGTACCAACAAATTTACAATAAGTACCAACATACTAATGACAAGTGCGGCTTGTCGGACTCACCGCTAGTCCCAATATTCATGTCAGACAATTTTTTTTTCCATGTCATAATCAAAAAATCTTTCGATTAGTGTAAAGATCAATATGACGGTAATACTTTCCAAATTAATTAGCTATAAATCGGTTTTTCTGTAGAAATTCTTGAGAAATTAATTTTAATTATGATGTCAGGTTCTGTGCACAACTCTGGGTATATTCTGTAATGATGGTTATATGAACAGTTTTCTTTATTTCAATTGGTCATTTTGGAGAATATCGTAATTCAAATATAAAACTTGAAGTTATCACAGAACTTTACAATACCTAATTTAGGTAATATAGTATGCGTATCACAAACTCAAAATGAAGTCTGGATTTTAACAAGTTTGGACCACGAAGTATAATATATATAAGAGATGATAGATCATGAGCATATATTATCATGGAGCAACTCTTGACAATTACTTCAAATACTTGAAATTTTCAGTTTATTTATGATTGATCAGGTTGTATCCGTTCCAAATCGAATAACTTATCATAATGATTTGGCCTGCGACTTTAATCAAGTGATTTTTCAGAATAAGACTCATGGATTCACATCAATAAATACAGAAATTCTTCTTTGTAACACGTACACCGATGTACCCTATTACTGAGCTGACTTCTGTTCCGAAGGCTCTCATTTCCAAACCATTGTAGTAATTTTCCTCAATTATCAGTTAACAGGGAGTTAATGGATATTATTATCAGCCTTGTAAGAATAAAAATTGTAGATCATGGTTGCCGTTGGATTTTTTATCTCATTGATGTCAAATTGATATTTGGGAAAAATTTGTATCATACAATGTGTTCGTTATAGTGTGTGCATTCATTGTGAACGAAAGAGCACAAAAAATGTAAAGAAATATCAATCAATAAAATAGAAAATATGAACATTTCACACACTTAACCTCTTTCTGTTTAACGTGATAAGATATTGAGACACAACAATTGGATGAGGTGCGGTATTGTATGTCTCGATCCCAATGTGTGAAAGGTTTAATTAATATAGACACTATAAATAAATTAATGTCTGACAAGACAATTTATTGCAGTGCTCGTGATGATTCAATGATGTATGATTTTAACAGCTAGTAATCTGCTCTACTGAAATCGTTTGGGATAATAGTAGAGCAAAATAATATTGTTGCAATACTACAATCACTCATTAGCGGTGAATCTAGAACTTGTATGAAGTGCATGAGCACTTTGATACACCTGGTATAACTGTTATATTCTATAGTCCACACTTGTCTTCATTCCTAATGTATTCTGTATCAATTGGAACATACAGCTGTACCATTAGTGCTCTCATTCACGTACAGATGTTAGTTGAGAGGAGAATACTCTCATTCGACTCCACATGACTGATGGGGATTACCCGCTAATTCACCATAATCTCTCTGGCGACACGAAAATTGTATACCAACATTTCATTTGCCTATGTGTGCTGAGTTTTAGATACAAAATGGATGTTGTTTAATAGTCGCCAGTGTATGGAAAAAGACAATCTAATTATTCGATTGACAGAGCTTCTGCTATTACTGATGACTCAAGATATTTGGACAATCTTAAAATCATCTCTACTGATGGTAACAAGATTGCACCTACGGCAAAATTTTTATTATCTTTTGTGATTGGAGTCTGATATCAAAAATATATTCAATAGCATCGGAATGATTGCTCACTATTCTCATAATGAGCGACTGAACAATTTGGTTTTTTTTTTTTTTTAATTTGGAAGTGCCATCCGTAGAAGTCTACAGCTCAGTATTTAGAAGTGTTGTAGCATAAGAATAATGATTAACTATTCTCAAAGCAATCGATTGGGCCAGAAGCGCTCTCAACTTGACAGATTCTCAATTTTTTTGGATAAATCCATAACGTGCATCCTTGAAAACATGGAATTCTGTGTTTGTATATCTTCAATCTCTGATCGTTTACTTAGAAATTCACAATATTCATATAATTATTAATCTCACAGAGGTTATCCAAGTTACGTGTTCGCACGACTGATTTACATTTGTTTTGTAATGAAGTTTGCTTAGAAGGACCACCGTTCACACGGTATAAAGGACTGAGTCTATGTACACCTTTTTTAATCATACTACCTATTTACACTTCATACAAATTGACTCTGATTATAGTTATATTCATACTTGAATGAAAAAGTAGTACTGTACATGCATTATTTAAAGATAGTTATATTTATTTGTAAAAGGTAAAAACTGTCTGCTTGCAAAACTATCTCACCTCCTTATATACAAAAACCACTCCGCACAAGCTAAGACAGGCAGGTGTCTGATAAAAATCAGTTGGTGGTGGAAGTCTGTTGAGCAGGGATTCTCAACATGAGGCCGTGGTGCTGATGATGTCGTCCTGGGCACCTTCTATGGGCACGATGCAAATGTTCCGAGCAGCGTGTTCCACTACGCTATGTAACATCTTGATACTGACCAATCTAACGACGTTGTCCGTCCCTGGATAGACCTCGGTGATTCTGCCGAGCTTCCAGGCGAGTAAAGGGATATTCATTTTCTTCGCCAGCACAAGAGTACTTGGCTGAAACGCAGCGGTGCTGTGACTCTTGGTAACAGGTCTCTGTTGTACCTGACCAAGGTATTCCTCATGCCAGCAGCTCCAGAAGTACTGCCGCATATTTTAAATGAGCTGGTGTCGTTTTATGCTTATACATAGTATGCCTGATCTTATACCAGATATTTCTATTAAATTTTGTTTCGGAAACAGTGTATGATTTGTTTGTAGAAATCTTCTTTTGGATATGGATTGAATTTATTTCGAGTTCAAATTCAAAAATTTCTCTTCATGATATTGGAAATTAAATTTGTAATCTGATTGGTGTGATGCTGCCCCTCTCCAGTTTTTGTAATTCCTTTCTGTATAAGTAGCTTCAATTCTGTTATTCTATGTATGTAAGATTGATGATGATTACTTAGGAATCGAACTGTACATCTTGTTTGTTCAAATAAATTGGTGAAGTAAAGGTATATCTACTTATTATTATCGAATGAACTGTTTTGTGACTTCACCTTTATCGTAGTCCCAAATGACTTAGATATAAACATCTTGCAAGAATGGTGCCAATCCACTGATTTACAAATCAATTATTCTAAAGATTAATATCTTGACGAGAATCATTCGCTGGTTCACCATCTTGTTGAAAAGTGATATTTGCTAGTGGCAGATCATCTGAAATGATGTCCAGCATGCTTCCCAATATTTCTTCAGGTAAATTGGGGTTTCGAATAATTTCAATCATACTGATGGTTTCGAGGTGCTGAATGTTTGGCTTCCGATGATTCATATAAGACATACATGATTCGTACAATATTTGTCGTGATACTTGTTTTTACTACGTTCATGTACAATATTGAAACTCAGTTCCTTTGTGAAAAAAGATTCGTTACACTTTTGGACCGTGGAGCTGTATGCGTCCGCAGAAACACAAACTTGTATGTTATATCAAATTATACATCTTTGACAATATTAATTGTCAAGACTCATAATATTTATTCTTCTGTAATACAAATACGTTATTTGTGACATATTTATCTTGATATTCATTTTTGTTATATTTAAAAACGGGACATCGTCCTCATGCGTTATATTGAATCAATCTTCTTTCACTACGATAATTGTCAAGACTCATATTATTGATTCCTCTGTTTGTGGTTCTACCGCAGTTCTATCCGCAGACTGTAGGTGAATGTTGGAGGAATTTGGTCTTTTCTGTACTAAATGTGAAGCCCACGTTTTCACATCTAGTATTCTATATATTTTCAATTTTCAATCCTCTTAGATACTTGCTTCGTATATTTTTATATCATTGTTTTTGATCAAGTACATCAGGTTCAATATGTAGCAATCAGTAAAGAAATGTTTAAGTTCTCCAATTCGAAGCACTTTTCTAATCAGCAAAAAAAATTACATTCAAAAAACGCACTGTAGCATGCGCTCAATGACTGCTTCAACCTAATTGAGAAAAAAACTACAGGTTGAACTTATAAGAGAACGAAGATTCTCTCCATTTTGTCGGAAACAAATGTGAAGTCGCTTCTATAGCTGCGTTCAGAGTTTCGCGAGAATATTCAGCTACTGATTATTCTGAAGAATTAATGTCTAATATCAGTTATTTGTAACTGTGCTTTAGCCCAGCAGTTTTCAAAACCGTTACTACGTTTTTGCAGGAGCTCAACCTTGATTAATATTTTTGTAAAAATTATTTCTATCCTTGGCATTTTCCACTCAAGTCTTGCCAAGAAGTATACAGAAAAATAGCATGTTCAACACGTAAGAGAAGCAATATTATTTTGCTTGTCTAAAGTTAATTCATTTGCTCGCTGCTCTCGCGTGTGAATTGGAACATTTACAGTCGCTTGTAAACTCTCACTTTCCTATACTTGTCGGACAATCTACTATCATCACGATTCAATTCTGAAAAACGTGTTAATCATTGAATACATCAAATTTGAAGTTTTAAAAATCGTCGAGAGTAACAAAATTTGTCAAGAACTGTTTTCTAAATTAAAAATTTCTTTCAGCATCTCTTACATCCTATAATTCAACGAGTCGTTCATATAACTCCGTAATCATTAAATCCAGTATCAGCGATAGTTAAATAATTGATCTGGACATATGTGGGTCGTCATCTCTCTCAAATAAACTCGGCAAAAAATTTGATTGATAACTCACAGAAGCCTAAATATGTGAGAATATTTACTTTTGCTGATAGAGATTTTGCAGGCTGCTCAGGCTGAGCCTGGTGCGTTCTTTTGAAATGTCTATCGAATTGTTGATTTTCCACTCAAGATTAAATAATTATGATTACGTTGACGTATTCCATGTCAAAATTATACCTACTAATACATAATGAAGTGAATATTCTGGGGTATTTGGAACTCGTTGTTCATCTAGAACGTGCATCAGCAGATGAGATAAATGACATGAATTAATCCATAAATCGAGTACGTTTTTCTCATGCACTCCACATTCAGGTGATTTCAATGATGTGTGCCTCATGAATTGATCTGCTAAATGAATAAAAAGTTATTCATTCGTCAAATTTAGTTTGATCACATTTCTATGTTATGTATATTCTGTCCTATGCATACGCTATGTCAGCAGCGACGAACGCGACTTTATGCAGTAAATGTCATAAGCTCTCCACTAATGCGGGCTGAAGCTGTCAAAACCAATATATAAGGACATAAAGCCAAACAAAATTTTTGAGACAAAATGAATCTGCTTGATTGTACTGCAACGTTCATTGTGCTCCAAACTGACATAGAAATATCATGAAGTAAATTAAATTTGAAGTCCATTCATAATAATTGAATGTCTTTGTATCCATATTCAATTTGTCATACCAAATGCTTCCCAGATTCAATTTGCTCGAGTGCGAAACTCGCGTACTAATTTATCTCACATGCGGCTTCAGTAGTGTGGGAAATCTCGGTAGCGCTTCTAGGATCCTTAACGACCGCCTTTTTCTCGAGAAAATTTGTTGGAGTATTCTTTTTTCCCATATAATATAGGCAACTGTATACATTCTAACGAAATTAGCGAGCACTACCCAATTTAAATGTAGTTCACTATCCTATATACAAGTTACGAGAACTCAAAATTAATTGTATCAGCAATTCCATTCCTATTTCCATGAATTTGTGACATAGCATAAGACGTGTTAAAGAGCTATGAAAATGTAGTAAGATTATCCCAAGAGTTTAGATCGTGTTTCATTATGGTAATTAGAAGACATATGTTTCAAGCATTTGTCTCTTCAATAGAATGTTTGCTTTTTGAAAATAAAGTTTTGATTATTCAATATAAAACTGGCGCAGTCGGTAAGATAGTGCCGAGTTGTACAAAATCGAAATTTCTGCAATAAATCAATGCGTTCATATTTTGTCAACGTTGGTTTTAACCATTTGTCGCACTACCAAAGAATAAATCAAGAAGACGATCTACAAGCCTCCAAAAACCGTAGCAAAAACGTCGCCATCGACTTTGGCTTGTGAAAACTCCAGAAGACAGTCTCACGAGAACTCAGACCTCCAAGCACAGTGCCCGTAGACCAAGAGCCTGCTATCAAGATAGCTGTAGTCATATTGTCTATTCTGTAATCAAGAATCATTGTCCTACTAACAAACTGAACTGTTAGGGAATTTAGAAGAGTGTAGTGTACGTAACCTTGTGCTGTATGAGACTCACGAGCTCCGGCACAGAGCAAAGGCTAGAAAATATTCTTAAGGATATTAAAAGGGTGTAGTGTACGCAACCTTATGTTGTAAGAGACTCACGAGCTCTGGCACAGAGCACAAGCTATAAACTAATATTGTTATAAACATCAACAAATAAATTTTGACAAAATTGAGGACTTGATAAATAATTTAAATATAGTAGAGAATAATTCAGGTTCAATAGAAACCAATACAAATACAATGGATACGATGGCAGAAGTAAAGCTCAGCTCAACGTTTTTATATCTAGTGTCGACAAATTTATGTCCTTTGTTAGTTCAGCAAACCCACCCTTAAGTGGCTTTGGAACACATGTCATGAAAAATGGCATATTAAAACACATTATTGGCGATGTTCGAGAATTTATTGCAAATACTGACCGATCCGACTGGACGAGGATCAAAGAAACATTCAAATCACAATTTCTAGTATGCAAACATTATACTACAGTGTTCCATGAAATCATTCGTTCAAATATGAAAGATTCATTCCAATATTTCAAAGCTGTTGAAATAAAGTTCTGAGAATTACGAGATTTAATTGAATATAAATACTCCACCGAAGATTATCCAATGGAAGTATTGGAAGAAATAATTTTGTATGAATATATCGGCAAAGTAAAACAATCATTTGCATCAAATATTGCCAATCGAAGACCTGAAACGTTGAATGGATTAGGAAACTTATTATTAAACGATTATAACTTCCTTAAATCACGTAGTAACAATTATAACGTTCAAAGTTTTACGTAAAACCTGTACATAATAGGCAAATGGAAAGATCATTACAAAATATCCCTCCAGCACTGTTTTCTGCTGTCAGCTTCCCATCGCAACAAATACAACATTATTCTAATCAATCTAAAAGAGATTTTGCATCAAAACAGAACATTATTAATGCACAACAATCAAGTGAACTCATTCCAATGTCAGTAAACACTAAATATACAATGAATAGACCCAATTATAACACCTCAAATAATTATTTCACCAGACAAAACACCCAATTTGGAACAAGGCCTCAGAATTTTATCTCTGAAGAATTATTCAATCAAGATCAGAAGACGATCGAAAATTATAGTAATTATATTGACACTGAGTATGAAATTGAAAACGCTGACTTTGAAAATCCTCATCATGACCATTTCTTAGAGACAGACGTAGAAACACAACAGGACACATGATGAATATTATGTCTAACTTGAAGATACCATATATTAGAATGAATAATTGTATTATTTTATTAGATTTAGGAAGTTTCGTTAATTTACTATCTCCAAATTCAATTAGTAAATATAGACTAGAAATTTTCAATGAAAAAAACTAGTTTTGTTACAGCAAAAGGAAATTTTGGAGTAACTCAATATGTCAATTTTGGATTGAATAATGAAGCATTCAAATGTTACATCTTCAATTTTCACAAAGATTTTAATTTACTTTTGGGGACAGACGTATTAATAAGATTAGGTGTAATTTTGAATTTTAGGAATCAAACTGTAACAATAAACAATCAAACTAGACATTTTGATTATTTTGATCCAGTATCATGCAATATAAACAAAGATATTTAGATTAAAATGAGAGCTAATCATTTGAATTCGGAAGAAAAAAGAGAATTATTTAAAATCATTCAGGAATTTCCAAATATATTTGCTAATGAAAATGATCCACTGAGTCTTACTGACATTACGTGACATGAGATCAGAACTTATGATGAAACACCAGTTTAAAGTAAAAATTATTGATATCCCGAAATTTACAAGAATTAGATAAAACAACAAGTTGATAAATTATTGGATGATAGAATTATAAGACCTTCCTTCTCTCCTTGGTCATCCTCTGTATGGATGGTGCCCAGGAAAGTCGACGCATCTGGCAAATGTGGATTCAGAATGGTTATAGATTATAGAAAATTGAACTCAATTAGTGCTAAATTAGTGATAAATTTCCGATACCAAATATAACAGAAGTTTCAGAAAAATTGAGCAAAAACATGTATTATACAACTCTCGATCTCACTTCCGGAATTCATCAAATTGAAATGCATCCAAATTCTATTTCTAAAACTGCGTTTAGTACGGAAGAGGGACATTTTGAATTTTTAAGAATGACCTTTGGCTTAAAAAATGCCCCCGCCACATTTCAACGCATGATGGATTATGTTCTTTGAGAACATTGAAATAGAATATATCCCGTCTATTCTGATGATATTATAATTTTGGGAACCAGTCCACAAGAATATATTAATAACATCCGCAAAATTTTCAAAACTCTTAAAAATTATAGTTTAAAGAAACAGTTGGACAATTCCGAGTTTTCATCAAAAAAAGCTGCTTATTTGGGCCACATAATATCACAAGATGGCGTTAAACCAAATCCGGATTGACGCCGTGAAAAACTTCCCGATCCCAAAAACAAACAAAGAAATCAAACCATTTTCAGGCCTAGTTGGCTATTATAGAAAATTCATATCAAATGCTGAAATATTCAAACCTCTAACATCATTCAAACTATCAAACTATCAAAAAAATTATTAATTGACGAACCGATTCTGCAATACCTAGATTTCACAGAAGAATTTACGTTGACAGCGAAAGTAGTTGATATAGGAGAGTTCTAGATCAAAAAACCTTTGTGGACATATAGCGGTGGCGGCGGCGAAATTCTTTATGGGCATACTGTATGTATCTTCAGTTCAACATTTCAATGATAGATGGCGTTGTGGTGCGGATCAGAATTTGAATGACAGATGGCGCTGGTGCATGTTTGTGCATTTAGATGAGAGATGGCACCAGTGGCGAGGGCGAGAAAATTTGAATTCTGGTGGTGAAATTTGAATTTTGGTTAGTAGAATTGGAATTGAGGACGTTGGAACTGTGGTTTGGAGCCAGAAATTTGAATTTTGGCGGTCAGGTTTCAGTATTGGCGGTAAAATATGAATTTTGACAGATGCCGCTGGTGGTTTCACGAATTTGAGTTCTTAGCGATGTGATTGGTGATGCGAAAATTTATTACTTGGCATGATAACAGTCATGAATATTCTAAATTCTATGCTTGAAAGATTTATTTCAAAAATTCCTCAATACAAGATTCTGAATCAATTCTCCAAATGCTCATAGTATTGAACTTATAATTCTAATTGAAACTCTTCATCAGTGAAAGGTCATGATCTTGATTTGTTGTCTAAAATCTATGCCTAAAATTCAATGCCAATTCTTCAATATAGGATTCAAGTCCCCATAGAATTAAACTGATAATTCCAATTTGAGCTCTTTGTCGGTGAAAGGTCATGATGTGGGCTATCGATTTGTTGTTCTGGAAAGACACGCGCGGAGCACATAAATTTTGATCGATGTACAGTGAGATTGAAAATTTCGAAACCGAGATTGATTTATATCACGTGTTAATTACGTGCTATGTCACACAAAGCAAGCGAGTTCTTGATAAGAGAAATTTAGGAAGTAGGAACACATAGATGAGGTTGAAATTCAATATAATACATAATATGTTTCACATGTAATTTATTCATTCAAAATAGGAACAATTCCTCACATTAATCGTACAATATTTGTTAATGGTGTGTATTTGACAATTTTATCATACAATATTGAACAGTAAGCAGTTGTATTGGCAGGAATGTTCTTACTTGCTTCAAAAGTGAGTTTCAAATCTATAGTTCCAGACTTCAAAGTTTCATTTTGATAGAATGTATTCGTAACAACAAAAGGGCAATATTTTAAGAATTCCTTAGGTGTGAAAACTGGTCAATTAATTTTTTGATAGTAGGCAAATTGAAATTGGCTGTACATGTTATATATAATGAACCATTGATTATCATCAAAATTGAGGTTCATGTTATCATAGGAATAAACCTCTGCGTTCACATCCACCTAGAAATAATCCAAATTACAATGATCAAATTGACTCATATTTTTGTTGAATTTATTTTTACGATCAGTTTGAAGTCCAAAAATATTGAACCCAGGTTTTTCTAACTGTGCAGCTGATTTTACAATTCATGTTTGATGTTGGGTTGTAGATAAAACTGGATATTCATGTAATTCCCATGCACGGAATGGCATAGATATATCTGAATTATTCCCCATGTATTTGGTAAGTTTCAATTTCTCCTGATCTGAAACTTTGATGTGTTGTACGTGCCCTTGGCTTTTTGTTAAATTCACCTTTAGGATTTCTTTCTCATCTGCTCTAGTTGATAATACTGCATTTTCATCATGGCTACTATGCAATAGAATCAATTCTTGACGTAAGTTTAGAAGAATTTTTTTATAGTCCTCAGCAAATCCTGATAGCATGCGAAGTGGTATACAAAAGCTGAGATTTCCCTCTGATTCATCAAAAGAATAAGTATTAGCCGATGGTTTTGGTAACCAACCAGCATTTTGTGAAGCGGAACTTTCATTGGCTGAATATGAGCAATAATGTTTCAGTATTGTGATAGTTTCTGGATTCCGTATTCGGTCTATTATGATTCCACCAATTTTATAGCAAATCTCATCAAAAGGTTCATTAGTCCATTGTTTATTGGATGCCCCGTTTCAGTTGGTTCATTTTCATGATCTGATAATTGACCCTCAATTTATATGTAACTATTTGATGGTAATGTGTATTGATCTTGTTGTTGTATAGATATTCTGATTTCATCATTACTACTCAATAAAGTTGGTGAATGGAGTTGATAAGTATGAGTTTCTGCATATTGTATTTTCTTATCAAAATATATAAGTTCCGATATATTTAAAATATTACTACTCGTTTCTTATAACACGTTGAGCTTCAAATTCTTCAAGTACTCTCTATTTTCCAATGTTAGTTGTTTTTCTTCTGTTGGAAACTTGATTTTCTATTTTTTGATGCTGATTGTTGTACTTCTTGTTTTGTATTGAACATTTTGTGAACATGTTCTTCTTTACATGATTCGGTACTACCATTATACATTATTCTCATTCTTTCTATACAATTTTCCCTAATGGGATCTGATTGTTATGGGCTCTCCTTGGAAATTGACTGATTGTCCGTTTTGATCAACTATTTTAAGCTCAATATTATCAATAATGTGTGTGTTGATTGGTAAATAGATAACGTTCGAGGAATTTTCGCTTATCTTGAACTCGGAAGCAATGCTCGGGGAGAACTGGTGTATTTGGTGTACGGGTTTGTAATTAGCGTAAGAAACAGTTACAATGTTACACTCAATACAAATTGCATTCACTTTGATTATGCTTACAGGACTTTGAGATATATGAAGCGTATTTTCCTTATAAACTCCAGCATAAAAGCCCAATAATTCTCTGATGGTATTTGGTTTTGTGACATCAACTTCTTCTGTAACAAGCATTCCACATTTCAGAGTATTGTTATTGGCAGCAATAGAAATTTTGAGATCTTTGTTACTATTCTTCACTTTTCTTTTCAAAAAGTTATTTATATTTTGAAGCTCATATGATCCATTTGGTAAAGTTATTGTTTTATCACCGATATAGAGTTTATTATTGCGCTCATCAATATTTGGGATGGAATTATATGACTCAATGTTGATGAGACCTATCGCATACTCACAATTAGAATCAAGTTCAATAGCAGGATGTATTGTAGCTGTTAGATAGGACCTTTTATCAGAGAAAGTGAATGTGTACGACATGATTGTTTATTTATTACTAAGAGTATTTTTCATACATTATTCCTTACATAAAATTTTTTAACAAAAATGTCCACAATTAATAGTATTATACTGCTGATATTGATTGTTATTATACTTTATATAAAATTTGCTACCAAAATATTCCACTAATTCTTTTGGTGGTTTCAAGTTACCAAAACTATCAAAATATATAACATTGTCACCGTATTTTCTATATGCCACCCAATAAGTACCTGAACTATCATAATCATCCAAATCAACTATTCCACATTCGGTGAACTTCATTTGTTTAGGTAAATTGTTTCGCATAAAAACTTCAAAATTATTGACTTTAAGGTCTGTTGCAAATTTTGACAATTCGATATTACTTAATGCATGTTTTGGTAGCTTTTCTTTCAAATTTTCTGTTGTGTTTTCGTTGGAGATAAGTAAAGATCCATCCTTCTTTTATATGGTTTCAAATATAATCCTCTACCTAACGCTACAGATTCCATAATTTTATTATGTCGTTGGTTTTCTTTCAACTGCTTATTAGCCGATCGAGCATCATAAATAGATTTAGCTTTGGCCGCAGCGCCCTTAGTTAGAGCCCCTAACGCACTTAACCCTGCAAAAATAGGTATTAGCGGTAATATGCCACCTATTTTTGGTACTTGAATTATTCTTGGTTTATTTATTTTTTTCTTGTTTATAGCGAATTCTCTTAGAGCAATTGAAATATTCTTGGCGGAATAGTCTTCTGTAACTCTGAGCGAATTCGTTCCAGTTCATTTTTGAAGTTGATTTTAAGATTTTTCTTCAGTTTTTTCTTTTTATTTTTGCGAGTTATTGTTTTTCTTTTGTCTTTCAAATTTTGACTTATACCAGCACTCGACCTCACTTTGGCCTTCATTATTCCAGAAACATCCAAAGCAGCAATTTTTTCTCCAAGAGGTGTGTCTTTAGAAAGAAATCTCTCTGTTGCTGTATCAGCCAATATTTTAACTGCTTTATGTCGTTCTTTCAAATTATTATTCTTGGAATAGGCTATATCATGAAGTTTACACGCTGCGCCTAATTCGTTGATACTTTTATCACCGTCAGCAAGCCTTTTATCTAGCTTTGTCCCCGGTCCACAGTATCTGTAACCAAATATATGAATTTCTATGGGGAGTTTATTTATTGCTCTATTTGAAACTCCACTTCCACTGTGGGTATGCTTGCTAGCTCTTCTTTTAACGTGTTAAATGATTGGAAGTACACATTAAACCGAAAAAATATATTAATAATGAAGTTTTATATTCAATTTCTGTTATGATGAAGATATTAAAGCAAAAAAAAAAACATTTAGTGTTCAGAATTATGATTTGAATGATAGTATAGAATCCAATTATGAACCGAGACACAGTGTTTTACTTCCATCAACCATCCGTTGTTTTATAAGTTGTCCTTCTGGATGTGGAAAAACTAATATTTTGATTGCACTTTTAGAGCATCCGAACGGGTTACAATTTAAGAATGTTAATATATTCAAACTCTCTTCTCTAACCGTAATATGCATATCTTGAGAATCTCTTGGAACCAATAAAAAATATTGGTTATCATACATACAATAGCAATGAAAAAATAATGAAGCCGAGCGAAACTAAATATAATTCCGTTTTTATATCTGATGATATTGCTTGTGAGTAGCAGGACATTATACGAGATTACTTTTCAATAGGTAAACATAAATTGATTGATTGTTTTTATTTGTCACAAACCTATACAAGAATGCTTTGTAAAGTTGTTGGAGGATCCAGTGTAGTTAAGGTTGAATTTGGAAAATTCAAAAAGTTGTTCGCCTACCGTTCAAGATGTGATACTGCCTCGGATGTGGCCCTGACCATGGATTTGCGTTACATTTTGCGGCATTTCTATTCAAATAATTTTACATCATTCACGTATTAAAGTTTAAGACTATATGTATTACTCATATTTAGCTGATGATGAGAGCAGTAGGACTCTCTAAACGTCCTAAGTTATGTTCAAATAAATAACATTTAAACAATTTGGATCGCTTAAGGCCTTTTTTTCAAATTCAACCTTAACTACACTGGATCCTCCAACAACTTTACAAATCAAGTCGAGGTGGCGAACAACTCAATCAGTTGTTCGCCTACCGTTCAAGATGTGATACTGCCTCGGATGTGGCCCTGACTATGGATTTGCGTTACATTTTGCGGCATTTCTATTCAAATAATTTTACATCATTCACGTATTAAAGTTTAAGACTATATGTATTACTCATATTTAGCTGATGATGAGAGCAGTAGGACTCTCGAAACGTCCTAGGTTATGTTCAAATAAATAACATTTTAACAATTTGGATCGCTTAAGGCTTTTTTTTCAAATTCAACCTATACAAGAATGCCAAAACATCTAATACGTGATAATGCTAATATGCTCATATGCTAATATCATTCGAACAAGATGAGTTGATTCTACGAAATATGTACAATGATCATGTGGGTACATATATGAGTTTTGATAACTTTGAAAAAATATGTGCTATATGTTGGAAAGATAAATATGGATTCTTGGTTATTATTAAGGAATCTGATTTATATTTTGGCAGGAATAGAAGAAGACTTCATGATTTTATATCTCTTTGAATGGATATAGCGGTTTTAAACAGGCTCGGTTGATAACCACCTCGGTTAAGAACCGCCCTCGGTTCAAAGTCACCCTGCTATTCAGTATATAAGCCTATACAGAAGCCATGTATTGTTCATTGTTTATTTTGGTACATTCAAACATGAATGTGAATAAAAAATTGAAAAGGCAAATAATATAAGAAAAAATGTGAAACAGGAACTAGCATTACTGAAGAATAGTGAGATAGAACGTGAACCAGAACTTGATAGAAGTTTTACACGAATTACTAGTAAATTAGCAAAAATTGATGAAACTTCACAAAACGTTACACCCGTTTGAAAGAAAATTCATTTGGAGTGGCATAGGTGGAGGGAAGAGAAAAATAATGGTCACGTGGTATTTTGGAAGAGCAAGCTGCTGCAGAAAGTGATACTTCAATAGATTCACTCTCATATTTATCAACACATACTAAAACAGAAATAGCACATGATAAAAAAACCATGGGGAGTTATTTTAATCGTTTTGATCCATTATTTCGAAAATATATCAGAAAAATAATAACACGTTCAAACAAAATAGATAAAACATATGGTGTAAATTATAGAGAAACACCTGATCGTGATTATTTTGAAATGGGTAATGAAGCTGTTGATTTCTATGACGGGAATATAATTATTGATAAAAATATTTCCCCTACAACAATTGGCTCACTTGAACTTATATTCAAGAAAGAGCCAAAAGAAAAATATATAGAAAATGATTTGTATTATTTTAAAAGAATATTAAATATTATCAACTCAGCGCGTGGAGGTAATATAAGCTTAGGGCATCTTAAAGGTAGCAAAGCAAAAAAATATACAGATATTGTAGGCCCATTATTGAATGTCAAGTCTAAGAGATATTTCGAATTGGCTACCCGTCCAGTTTCTTCAACTGAAGATCCTGAATTATTACGCAAGAATAAAGTATCTGGCTTGGGACTTCTAAAGAGTTATAATACTAAAGATGTTGAGTACGTATCTTGGGATGATCCAAATGAGTTGGTGAATAAATTGAAAAAATATATAGCTCCTAAGAACGCTGGCAACAATAATCACAATAATGAAATTATCTCAATTATTGAGGAATTGAAAGAAGCTGGAATCATCGCATAATAATCAGTAGCAAAATGCCACTAGACAAGTTTTGTCATTATAGTGGCCACTCCTACGTCAGACTTTCATGCGGTAAATAAAAAATTAAACTAATTGTACATTTGCATGAAAACAAAATAAATATTGTTGATAATAAAGTAACTGAGCACATATCAAACGCTGATAGGAAGATCAGGAGAGCTGATCAGATGATAAGAATTATTGAAGAAGATTTGGATATTTTATTCAAAGAATTAAAAATCTATGATAAAACACAACAGAAAATATATCAACATATATCAAAACGCGGAATGGTTGAAGAGCTTCATAAGCCAGCAAGAAAGCATTTGAAGAGAGGACGAGTGATAATCAAAGGATTAGATGAGACTTTTGAGGCTGATTTGGTTGAAATAAGACCATATGCTGAAATAAACCAAGTTTATAATCACATACTGGTTGTGATTGATATTTTTTCAAAATATGTTTGGGCTAAGCCTATCAGACATAAATCGAGTATTGAAGTGTCCACCGCTGTGGAGCAAATATTCAAAACAAGTAAGCGAGTACCAAAAAACTTACACACTGATTTGGGGAAGAAATTCAATTATGCGGATTTCAAGAAATTAACAAAAAAATATGGAATGAATAATTATTTTGCAAAACAAGCTGTGGAAGCTTCTATTGTTGAACGCGTAAGTCGCACTATCAAAAATATTATGTGTAAAAAATTCAGTCCGCAGGGGTCTTACAAATGGTTAAAGCTACTACTAATTGTTATTTCGGAATATGATAATGAGAAGCATAGTATTATCAGCATGAAACCTATTGATGTAAATCGAAAAAATGAGAAAAAACTATTGAAAACTGTCCATAGCCATATTAAGATAGTTCCAAATAAAAGACCTAAATTTTATCTCAATGATCATGTTTGAATCAGTGAAAATCATGCTGTATTCTCAAAAGGATACACGCAAAATTGGTCAAATGAAATATTCATAATAAGAAAAATCCAATCAAGAAACCCAATAATATATGTTATATAGGATGAATCCAATCGAATAATTCAGGGGGCTTTTTACGAACCTCAAAAATTTTAACATCCAAATGTTTATTTAGAAGAAAAAATTCTGAAAAAGGATAGAAATAGGATATATGTGAAATGGTTAAGCTTTTCTGAAGATTACAGCAGCTGGGTTGATAGAAAATAAATTGCGTAGACAATTTAACGATAAGAGATAGCATAAATATTGCTCTTATCAATACAAACACCCAGTCTGCTTGCGACATACTAATCAATAAGATAAGAACAAGATTTGACAATGGTTGCCGCAGTTATAATTTATATTGAAGGTTTTCATAAATATAAAAATGATAAATTCATTATTAAAGAACTTGCAATGTTCAAACCAATGGTATCAAAACTGGTTACTTCAATCAACCATTTCCATATTCTCAGCTAAGTGAAATAAGTAAATTGAAAGTGCTGTCTCAACAAGATAATTATAGTTTGCAATGGAACTTTGGAGACATTCCATATGCAAAGCGACGCGAAGATTTGGAAAATGCTGTGAATAATCATGAAAAAGTGTATGTGCCCGGTGGAAATAAGGAAGTGTGGTTAGGAAAACTTTTAATTAATGAATTTGAAATAATTTATATTGAAAACTGACATTCCAATTTAATATTATATTGTTCCGTGATAGATTCAATACTTCTGATGCCATAAAATGTTTCCATAAATCAAGCAACATATTGTCGCATATGGATGAAGATTACATCCAGCATTTGCCGATGGAACTCGTTATGATATACGCATCAAATGGAATTGAATTGAACTGGAGTGAATTTCCATCGAGTTGGTGTAATTCTAAAATATTCCAAGGATATCTTTCTTGTCGAGCGCATTAACAGGAGAACTGGTCCGATAATTATGAGACAGAAAGATATGCCATGATTAAAGATTATTGGAGGTGTAGTAGTTGTGATTATAATACTTGCATATAGTGTGAAATGAAAAATATATTTCATTTCAATATTTTGTTCTATTTATTGTCTTAAAATATTTCATTTAGAAGAATTAACATCATTTTTGTATCTTGATTTGCTTACTTGGCTCACAATTTGGTTCATTCCATAGCAAAATAGTCTTATTCACACACTCCATAAACATATAACTAGCAGGCATTAAAAATTTCAAATTTTATTAAAAAATTCACCGCGAGTTGTTATTATTTTTCTTTTCGAGCCCATTCACAGGAAAACTAGTCAAATATTCATAATACTTTGTACATAGTGTAATACCATTGTTTATATGAAGAAATATCCAATTTTAATATTTGTTTCATTTATTGTTACAAAACATTTGATTTGAAGAGAACCTACATCATGTTTGCCTATTGAATATCAATATGAGCCATATCAAAATCATCCAGGCATGCTTGAAAATTCTTTGTTTGGATTGTTTCTACCAATTCAAATTTGCAAACTAAACATCTTTTATTGATATATTCCAACGGTGGAACAGCAAAAGCATATACATCATGCATCTCTTGTACTATTTAACAACCAACTCTTGATAAGTCACCCGGAAAAAACGACTTCATACTCTGGTGTGGATATAGATCATTAATGCAAGATTGATGGCTATAACGTACAAGATCGCAATCTCCAGGTATTGAAAAACGTCGCTGTCCATCGTTTTGAAAATACATAGACTCTATTTGATAAACGTCCATGGAATAACAAATCTTTGATTTACATTTTAATTGATTCTTAAAACCGACTTCTTCTATTTTGTTTAGAGTTGCTATTGTTGGAGCTGGCATCGCGATAAATTTCTATTCCTCTGTTTCCATATTTTATACTCAAGCGGGGCAGTCCATGTGAGAAAATGTTCATTGTCCAGCACCGCCATCTCCGCCTCCACCGGTGGTGGGTGGGGGAACTTAATCATGATTATCTGTACCTGCTTACTTGGCATACAATTTGGTGGCGCCATCAACAGCAGCTTTGGTAGAGGGAAAAGGGGTGAAGCAAGTAGGAATCATGATTATGACAAAACGATGGTAAAAAGAATAAGGGTTGGGTAGGTAGAGGGAGGTAGTATTGTGGTCTAGACATTTTATTTGCTCATGGTTTGAAACTAGTGTTTCTGCCCTAAACTTCTCAATATTTCTTTATACGATCAGTAATCACATCTATGATTTGGTGTAGCTGTTCCACCATAGCATGAGGGATCATTTGTATTCAACTGGTGTTGGCATTTTCCATAATGAATTTGTACCAAATGCAATTTTACTTTCATTTTTATTTTCTATAAAAATCACAGCATTTCATTGAAAAATACGAAAAATAATCAGCATTCAAAACTGTATACTAAACTTTCTGAATATTATCATTTCAAATAGTATTGAATTCAGTATCTACGGCTTTTCCTTCACTTCTATTTGAAAATATGTAGAGTTTATTGTTTTCCGCATCTTTCAACATTATTTGTGATGTTTGATCATTAATTTGATTGTATCTTTCACCCAAATACATTTGAAACTCGACTTATTCCAGCATAATTCTCTCACCATATTTAGTATCAGCTTTTCGTTCAATATTTTTTACAAAATACTTCTCGCCAATTTTTAGGTTACGCAATCTAATGAACTCATTCGGTTTGGTCAGTGTGCTGATGGCGTTGTTGCTGTTAGAAGTAGACATATTAAAGCTGTAACAGCTAGGAAAAATCCAAATATCTTATTCTTACTTTTTAAATTTTGATAGCAAATTTCTTAGCTGTTCCAAAATACTTATATTAGGGCATTTTATTTCAAATAATGATAAGTCAAAATGGGACGCTGTAACAACTTTTCACATATGCTCACTATATTCGTAGAAAATATTATCTTCTAAAAAATATATATAAAACCATTTATGTATTGAAATACTCCATCAATGTTTTGTGGAATACCTGGAAACTGTGTGTTCATTAAAGCGTAAGATGATATATCATAGCTACACTCACTAAATCTTGCAACATAATTACTATCATAAAATATATAAGTATTCCTAAAATTTGTGAAAATTATACCCTTTATATTTTTGATGTTTGGTGGTGAGGAGATTTGATGAATTAATTGTGTTATCTCAGGCCATGAAATACTGTATAATTTATCATCTATTACTAGAACAATATCGTTGTTCGGTTTTCAATAGACAGCAGATAAACTTTTGGACTTTTTCGGTATGGAAGGTAGCCAGTTCAGTAAATTTATTGGTTGTGTCTGAAAATTTTCTTCGGATAATTTTTTCATCCAAAACCATTTTTCGTGAAATATGAGCAATTTATCGTTTATAGCTAGAAATTTAGTCACATAGATTCATTTGATAAGATGTGGGTGTTAAGATTGTTTTTTTGTGTGGGTTCCACTTGAGTCCTCTTTCCATGATTTTTAGGTGGATTTATCTCCTTTTTCCCATAAATATTTCGAATGGCATTTATATCATCACCATCTGATTGAAATTCTGATATGTTATTAAAACGAATATTTCTATTATGAGCATACATGACCGAATTTTGGTTTTTGATGTGAGCAAGTCCTAGCGAATGACCGATTTTATGTACTAATACAGCAAAAAGCAAGATACTGCCCTGATCATTATCCAATTCTGTATGTGATAGCTTATAATTCCATTTTTCTGATCTATCAATATGTACATCAATAGATACGTGGGTTGGGTTAGGAAAGAAAGCATGTCCTAATACATTTCTCAGGCCATCAAAATCTGAAATACACTTTAAACCCGATGAAAAGGATTTTTGTTGTATTGGTCCAAAAGAGATCAAAATATTTGGTACATGTTCCATACTTGGTTCATTATATTTAAATGATATATTAGCATATTGTCCCCAGATTGCAAACGCTCTAGTTACAACTTTCAATAACTGTTTATATTTATTATTCATAATATCCCATGTTATGATAGACTGCTGCCAGAATGATTATTCTTTATGTGAGCTATTTTCATGATTATCAGTCACACCACATCTAGACTCATTCATCAATTCGAGTGTGCTACTATCCAATGTTTTTGTTATATCTAATTAGGAATATTCTTGAAATAATGCTAAAGCATTCAAATACTTCTCATCGCTCGAATTCATAGTGGACATTCCATTTTCGGGTATATCCAAGTATCCGTATTCTTCCAAACAAATGAAACGATTCGCTGAGTCCTTCATTATCAATGTTTTCAATACTATTGACACTAGGTAAAAATTCAAAGTCATTGTTTGAATGAATACTTTGATTTTCTCCATTATTTATATTCTCTTCTAGAGAAGATGGAGGATAAGTTGAGGAAAAATTGAGAAATATAAGTAACATTTTTCATATATTTCCACTTCACTCTTACACATTCAAATGATAATAACCAAATAAAATAAATTTTTGCAGTTTATATAACAATATTTTTGTTGGGTAAGCCAACTTTTTCACAACTGGAATGCACCCACAATCAATACTAAGATAAAATAAGTGAAAATGATTTAGTACAGACCTAGATATACATGAATGTTTACTCAAGCAGATTAACTCTTTAGTTTGAAGTGGATAATCTAAGCTGAAATTTAGCTCTTTTACACCACATTACTGATAATCTTCTGACTTTTAATGTTCTTACTGCTTACATCAACAAAGAATCACACGCAATGTAACGTAATCAACAAATTTTTCAGTAGAAACTTCGAAATGTATTGTGTAAAGAACATCTGTTCATGGCTCCAAATTTTATGAGAAAGAAACTCAAAAAATGCTCATAACTGGTTAACATATTCATTCAAATCATTTACAATCTTCCCATTTATTATAATATTATCATTTCTAAATATCAATATTTGATCATCATAATTTTTTCGTAGTCTTATATAATCTTCCATACCTATTGGTGATGTGTTGTCTTCATTCTTATGATATTCAATGTAATTAGTATAACCACGTGTATGTGATGGTGCTATATGGCTGATATAGATTTCACGATGTGCAATTCGCTTGGGTATTGAATTCAGTTTCTGAACGTCAGGGCTTTCCATTACGACTGAATGAGTCCTAGACTTATTCATTCAATTAATAACAATTATTTTCATTTTTTCTTGAGTAATAATTTGTATTAAAAATAATACAACGAAAATCCCCAAGGTATTGTGTCTGTTTTTGATGGTATGATTATTCCTTTATTATCAAAAGGACTTAATGCTAGTTTGGTTTGCCTAATTGTGGAAACTTCATGTTTTTTTGATTTATTCATAAATTGTTCGCGATATACAAGTGATTCATAAGATGAACAATCATAATAATCATCAAAAGTTATTGTTTTTATAGTACCTCCAGTTATTCCTCTGATTTTTCCACCAACATAATCATTCATTGATTTATATGTATACATCTTCGACCTGAGCCCTATGAATTCAGTCATAATTTGAGCTCCATTCTCATCCTTTATTAGTCCTATGACTTTATTATTTGCCAGGGGTATGCCATAAATATCATTCATGTCATAATTTGATGTATCAAATTTGTGCAAATCTCATTTAATCACATCATAAATATTAATATCAAAAAAATGGTACAATAAACTATCAGTATCTGTATACAATGATTATGCACTCCCACCAAAATTTTCTCCAAAATAATTATAATGGAAATCATAAATATATGTTTTTGATATATCCAGTATGCAAAATCCGACATAATTCGGTTTATTAAAGAATACTTTTCTATTCATCTCAATTATTATGATATTCTCATCTAATTCAATGTAACTATGAAAATTTGGTTGCATAACTAACTTTCTGGCACCACCTTTGCCCCCTCATTCTGTAACAAGTTTCACAATTCTATGTTTACGCACATTTTCTATAGATTTTCCAAGAACAGCATTGTTCATCAACTTATAAAAACTTTTTTCAAAATCATTTCGAGATCTTTGTCTCATATCTGTATTCAAATCGATATATTTTCGAAGCCAAGCAGACTGTTTAAATCTCAGTTCTCTGTGTATTTAACTTATCTTTAATCCCAATCCTAAATTTTGCTTTGAATTTTCTTAATGGATTATTTATTTTTTTTTCATTATTGAGAGTTGTTACTGATTTAGTTTGTTTTGAATTTGGTGGTGCTATATGTTCTGGCGAAAGTGGGAGATCGCTATGACTCCTGAATAATGCCTGCTCATAATGTAAATCTACCTCAAATATGTAACCAACTTCAGAATCTTCTTCTTAACTCATAATATTAGAAACATTATGAAATTCTGTTGGTGAAACCTATTCGAAATCATCATAAGGTAAATACCTGCTCATCGCAGCCCCATACAGGCTGTTATTATCAAAATACATCAAATATGATTCCTGCTCATTGGGATTATATTGCTCATGCATGTGTTAGTTATTGGCACTGCCGTATCGGTTGGAACATTGACTGATACCACCACGAATAGAGTGTTCTAAGAACAAAATTTTATCTACATCAGTAAGAAGTTTCAATTGACCATTAGAAATTTTCAACATTGCATAAAAGCAAGCCCGGGGGCTGTTAAATAATGCGAAGCATCTAACCCATTCGTTTCCATACAACTTTTTCTGAAATTATCAAAAATATCACAAAGCAATAAAACATCTGTTCTTGAATACAGATCTGAATATTCACACATGGTGCTTATTCTAAATGTATTCCAAACATTTTTTGCAAACTCATATTCCAAACCAGTTACATTTTCATTTATGATGGATGAATAGAAAAATTCTTGCTGTGTAATTTGTCATCATCTCACTTAGCCTATGAATCAAGATATTCATAACAAAAAATTCCTTTTTTGTAAGTTATGAGAACTCTTCTCCGAAATTGCAATGCATTCTAGTGACTAATTTGTCCGAATTATCCAAATAAGATGATAATTTATCTAAACTACTCGACATAAAACGAAATGAGTCGATAAACTTCGTGAAAGATATGTATTTTTCTTTATTATTGGGTGACAATGAAATTGATCCGGGTATATTCTTAGCAATTGCTTTAATTGAAGAATGGGAATCGTAGGATGACAAGTTGTGGGAAATTATGGAAATCATGCGTGATTTAGTGTATTGTAGATTACATAATTGATGTGCAGGTCCTCCATATTCCCCTGTTAAATGATTATGATCTCTAACTTTTGGTGTAGTATTACTAATTAGCTTTCTACAAATATGACAGATATTTACGTTCTGAAATAATTCCTCTTGGCTGCTAGATAAATTCAAAGGTATGATAGATTTCATTTTATTTTCGATAATTGAAGATATGCCCAATCATTCTTCTACGAACCATTCTATACAATATTCACCACGATATGATCTATAATTAGACAAAGAATCGTCATTGCTACATTTAAAATAGTAACCTACACTGAATGGAATATGTTTTTGTTGAAACTGTGTATTTTGGTGTTCATTGTTATTGTTAACTTTTTCAAGAATTGATTCAATATCAGCATATATTGAAAATGATTTTTTTCTTGGAGTTTGTAGTCCGCAAAAGTTGGAAATTCTTCTCATGTTTCTCTGGTAATGTCATTCGACAAGATTTGATTTCCAAACGGTCGCCAAAATGTTTTTTCAAACTATACTCAGAATTAAAGTTAATTAAACATCTATCACAAATCCACATTCCACCATTATGTTCAGCTACATTTTTACTTACTAATCCAAACAAATTTTTATTCCACATGGAATGATATTCACACCGAAAATTTGGTTTTTATATTCCTCCCTTTCCGAGTCTTCCTCGTCCTCTTCTTGTTCTTCTCCCTCACTCCCATCTTGCGTTTTTCACATTAACAAATGTATAGTGCGGTTATAAGTATTCCTGGTCAATTTAACTGGTACATGTTGATCTTTCTTTTCACCAGCTTTCTCCAAAGTATAAACATTTATATTCAAAGAATTCATATTTTCGAATGTTTCAATTTGTTTCAAATTTATTGGAAACTTAATGCCCTCATATTACAATGTAGTCTCCGAAATTAATGAGTATGACCTTACTCGAGTTACATTCATTTGAGCAGGTAGAGAGCGGAAATAACAGTCCATAAGAAACAATATTCATCGTTGTTTTGTATATTTATTATAGTTTTTTTTCTTTTTATGTTTGTAGGTAAATCAATATGACAACCAACCGAGAAAGGTGAATAGCTGCAAATATTCACCTTTAAGAACATTATTTCATATAGTGTCCACCCCGAGTCTCGTTCTTGAAACTCCTTCATCTTGCTCAATATTTTATCAATGACATTATCTTTGTACCGCACCTTTATATTTGTTGTTCTATCAATGATCGAATTGCGTGTATTCAATTGCTTCAATTTTCCCCAAAGAAGGTAGGATGAAATCTGCTGTGCATATAACATTTGCTTTTACTGCACCAGCTCGCACTCATGTTTCTGTTCTACTCTGAAATACTCTTCCAGCACTCCTCAAGAATTTCTTGGGGTCCTCATATGAGTTTATATTTAGAATTGCACCTGTTTTTATTCAACTTTTAAAACCTGTTTCCACATCACACCATTGTAATGAGTTCTCTGTAGTGGGTAGTGGATCTGTTTTATAACGTGTCTGTGAATTTGAACTAATCCATAGACGACCTCCAGTTTTCTTGATATCATTATTTTTCATTAATGTTAATTTAGACTGAAAATATTCCAAGACAAGAAGATTTGATTCTAGCTTGAATACATGTTGAAAGTCATCTGGAGATTCAGGTTTAAAATAGTGCACTAGAGTATTCACACACTTTTTGATATTTTTCAGCCACGTTGATACTTCAGGGCTAGTTTTTATAAGAACAAAAGCTTTTTCAATATGCTCAAACATTTTATCACTCAAATCACACAAGCTAGCGGAAGAGCTCATTTTGCATCAGTACATGAGATAACGTTTATATCCCAAGTATAAATACTTTTTATCAGTAACCTTTAGCCTCTTACTAACATAAAATTGAAATCAACTATTTTTTATACATTTATTCCATTTAATATAACACATGTATTCACTGAAGTAGATATTATAAGATCAGGAAGATATAACATGATTTCTCTTATAGCTATGTTTACCGGAGTACTAGACTTTGCAATTGAATTAAAAATATTTGCATATACATCACCTTCAATGCTTGAAGCTTGTTGCAAAATATTTTTAAAGTAATTACCGAAACATAAAGAATTCAGATGAGCTATAATCTTCTTAACAATGGTGGATATTATAAATAAATTGGATAAAGAGTTATATTCCAAGTAAATTTCAGTATTTCTTCATTGAAGCTTTATAATTCTACTATTTTTAATTATTTCAAAGAATATTTCAGAATCATTGAACGAGTATGATTCCAAATCCGAGTTTTTGTGTAAATAGTTCATAATCAGATTATAACTCAATATGAATCCATTCCAGCTATTAACATTGAAATTTTTAATTTTACCTAGTTTTTCATTGCACAAATTTATAACAATTTCAAAATTTTGCTGTGGACATATACCCACATTCAATGTTGTATTATTATTCAAATAATACTGATATCCAAAAATCAACTTATCTCTATTGTTGCAAGCAAATACTTCATGATCGGAGTTGGAGTAATCTGATCTTTATTTAATTGTTGTTGCTCTAACTTTATTATTGTAAGTCTTGTACTTGCATTGTACGTTGTACTTTTTTTTTTCAACATAGACCTATTCGCTATTGTTCAATTGTTTCCGTGATGGCACCGTGTTTGTGAGTTGAACATTTGAACATTTTTGGTTTGGTATAATCTGTTTTGAGAACAATAGAAATTTCCATGATGATTTCATTCAATTGAAACCTAATTCACCATCTTACCTTCATAATAACACTTGAAACTCATTCCAAAACAAATCAACGGGTGATGGAATGATACTCAATTGAAATCTGAATTTTTCCGCTATTTATTCCATTTATCTCACTCATGTTTCGAAATCTCTTATCTCTGTTGCGCGTAAATTAAAAATCATGTGCTCCGCGCGTGTCTTCCTAAAACAACAAACCGATAACCCCCCATCATAACCTTCTACTGATGGAGAGTTAAAATAAGAATTATCAGTTCAATACTATGAGCACTTAATTAAGAATCTTGTATTGAAGAATTCTGGAATTGAATCTTTCAAGCATAGATTTTAGAATATTTATGACTGTTACCACGCCAAGTATGAAATTTTCGCAACGTCAAACACATCGCTAAGAATTCAAATTCGTCAAACCACCAGCGACATCAGTCAAAATTTAAATTCTACCAGCAATACTCAAATTTCACCGCCAAAATTCAAAATTCCCCCACCACACTGTAACATCTCTGGCTCCAAACCACAATTTTAACGTCCTAAGCTCAAATTCTACTAGCAAAAATTCAAATTTTACCACCAGAATTCAAATTTTCCCGCCCCCGCTACTAGTGTCATCTCTCATCTAAATGCACAAACATGCACCAGCGCCATCTAGTATCCAAATTCTGATCCGCATCACAACGCCATCTATCATCGAAATACTGAACTAAAGATACATACAGTAAGTTCATAAAGAATTCTGCCGCCGCTACGCCGCCGTCGCCGCTATATACAGGCTGTTCACAAAGGATTTTTGATCCAGAACCCTCCTATATTATCTACTAACTGACGCTAGCAATTTCGCTATAGGAGCTGTTCTGTCACAGAAAGTGAATAGTAAAGACATGCCGATCTCGTATGGAAGTAGAACCCTAAACGAACACAAGTGTAACTATTCCACCATTGAAGAAGAACTTTTTGTCATAGTATGGGCAACAAAATATTTAACGTCGTACCTGTACGGTAGAAAGTTCAAAATTATGACTGATCATCGACCCTTATCTTGGCTCATGTCTCTTACAGACCCAAACTCAAAACTTATGCGCTGGCGAATTGAATTGAGAGAGTATGATTACAAGATAGTTTTTAAACCGAGAAATTTTAATAGCAATGCTGACGCTCTTTCTCGTATTAGACAAAAATTCGAAATCAAGTATACGCTAGAAAATATTTTTGACTCAAGAAATATAGTTCATTGCATATCTAGCGATTTGAGATTATGAAAAGGTTTCGCCAAAATTATCAATCAAAAGTTCCAAGCATTTGATAATTTCAAAGACAAGGATATGGAAGATAAATATTCAATAATTCGAACAATTAGCAATGATAATGAAAATTTTTTTTAAATAACAGAAGAAATTCATAGATCCAAGCCAGCTTAAGAGACAATGAATTTATGATCGAATGAATTGCAGAAATATTGTGTATAGAACAAAATTTACGAAATACATTCTCCCAAAATAGTATGTGGTTCAGGTGAACAAAATTGGTTGGATATTGGTAATCTAATACATAGAAATTTCCAAGAAACTCACGGTACTTGGATTGTTCACGAAATCAAGAATGGAATTTTTGCAAATGAGAGTTTAGAAAGCTCAATAAATGATGTCAGTGATGGAGATATAGTTCATTCAGACGAAGAAAATTTAATACATGGCATAGCGTATGTAGAATCGCCCATCAATATAGGGAAAAATCGAATTATTATAGAACAAGGTAATGAAAATAATGCTCAGATAAAAAAGCTCAGGAATAAAATGCGTTTGATTGAAACAATGAAAAAATATATATTATTTGAACGATTTCATGGAAGAATATTTGCAGCCCAATATGAATAATTATTTGCTCTGTGAAAGTGATGATATACCAAGAAATCCGAATGAAATCTTGAATAAAAATTTTGTGAAATATTCTTGTAAAATTATCAAATGTAGAAATGCAGTAGAAGATTTATTCGATGAGAATGAACAGCAAGAAACTATTCAGAATTATCACTTAGGCAAAACAAGTCACCGTGGAATTTCGGAAACTTATCAAAAATTAGAAGATAGGTACTATTGGACTAACATGCAGAAACAAATACAAAAATATATCAATAATTGTGAAATCTGCCAGATTTGTAAATATGAACGTGATCCATATGATATCCCCAATCAGGTAACACTCACATATAATCATCCTTTCGAAGCTATTCATTCAGATATTCTCACTTTGAATAAAAATAAATATTTGACTTGCGTAGATGCCTTTCCAAAATTTGCTATAATTAAATTCAATTTTTGTCGTTGATAAATTAATTTCAATATTTTCAGATTACTTAGTACCTAAAGAAATTATAACTGATAGTTGTGTCAAATTTAAGAATGAGTTGATTCGAAATTTTCTGAATGGATATAAAATGAAATTACATTCAACATCAATCAGTAATCCAAAAAGTAATGGCATCATTAAAAGATTTCACAGAACTTCAATAGAATATTTGAGAATATTAACACAAAGAGAGGAACTCAAAGATCAATATTTGAAAACTCAAATTAAATTAGCAATGATTGCATTTAATAATAGTTTAAGTCGAACAAAATTTACCCCGGTAGAATCATTATTGGCCGAAAATAGTAGAATAATGAGTTTTGATAATTCAAAAGGTGAATATATCAGTTATTGGTAGGATAATTTGAGAGAAATTAGAGATAAGGTTAGAAAAAGATTGGAAGCTGATGAAGTAGTGAGATACATAAAACATAGACGACGGTCGTTAATTCAAAACAGATAAATTGAAAAGAAAACATTTTCATGTTCCAGGGCCCTCAGCCTAGGATTGGAGATGTTAGAGCCAGTAGCAAATAATATAGGTATTGATATAACAGATTCAGGAGTAGCTAATATTTTTGTGAAAAAATAATTATAATTATCATAAATATTATATATCTGAATTAATTGAGAATAAAATGAAAATAGGAATACTATATAAAGAAATTATCCCAAAAATTGCAAGTAGTGAGTGGGGAACTTATTATAGAAGAGAATGAGAAACTCATTCGAATATTTTAAAATTGGACCAACAGAAAATTTATGCTAAATTTGCAAATTCAGAACACAAAAGGACAAGAAGAGGTTGATTGATGTAATTAGAAGTATTACAGGTGATCTTGATGCAAATGACGCAGAAAAACATGAGAAATTATTCAAACGGATAAAACAAAATGAAGACATACTCCAAAGACAAAAATTAGATAATATTAGATATGATAAAGAAATGATTGACAGATTTGACGAACAAATACAAAATGTTAATTTTAATGAGAAAGTATTGAATTCTCGATTATTGCAAATAGGGAAATTAATCAATTCGACAATGACTTATGAAAATTATTCTAGAATAGAAGATGTAATGAATCAAGTAGCATTTTCACTAATAAATTTAATACAGTTGCATGATGGTGTTGTTAGCAGTTTATGCTGCTGCGGACCATTTATCGCAATGAGATTTTAGACTTTGGGATCCAAGTCTTGACCATCTTGAGCTTGGCTATACTGTACTGAAGAGTCCTAATAGGGATGAAACATATGTCTACAGTTGCATTCTCGATCTAAGATGATAGTGGCTTTAGCCCCGACTCTTAGGTTTGAAATTTCTATGGGAATATTCTTTGTTAGAATTATTCATTTTTTGAATATTCCATAGCACTTCACATTATTTCACAATTTCTTGGGTGGAATTATTATATATGTGATTTTTTCTTTATCTTATATATTGGAATATAAAGTAAATGAATATTATATTGTTCAATACTGTTATAATTTGAATAAAAATTATGATTGGAAAACGAATTATTTAATGATTGATTTATGTTTGGCAAATATGTTGAGAAATTTTAATATGACCTTTTGTAAAATTATTGACTATGATAAATATTCAGATATTATTGAAATAGAAAATTCGAATGTTAACTATATTGTGAGTAAAGAAAAGAGAGAGTTTGATTTTGAATGTGAAACCCAAATTATAAGAAGTATATTACAAGGAATTTATAAAATTAATTCGGCAAATAATTGTGAAGTAAATGGTTATCTGTTTGGAAGAAAAGAAAATGTTGAGAAGGAGTTAATTATTGAAGATTTAAATTTGAAATTTGTAGATGATTATCCAATAATTATCAATTCAGATATTGGTTTGAAAGATGTTATACCAGTAAATATAAAACGGACTGATTTAAAATTGATCAACAATGAACAAATCATACCTATTGAATGGAGTTTTGAAAGAATAATGATGATAGCTATATTTATAATAATAACTTCTATGTTAATTTGGAAGTGCAAAAATAAACTTATTCTATTAAAGAGTAAAATTAGACAACAAAATGTGAAGGGGGAAGAACCTTTAAGTTTCCAATCAGAATAATTGTGATAAATTGTATATATTCAGGAATGGAATCACTGTCTCAAGAAAGAAGGAGTTACGTGAACTTAGTTTATTGTATCAGCAACTCCATTCCTGTTTCTATGAATTTGTGACGTAGCATAAGACGTATTAAAAAACTATAAAAATGCAGTAAGATTATCCTGAGAGTTCAGATCGTGTTTTATCATTGTAATTAAAAGACATACGTTTTGAGCATTTGTCTCTTCAATAAAATTTTTGCTTCCTAAAAATGAAGTTTCAATTATTCAATATAAAACTAACATATAGCACGCATAACATCAATAGTTGGTCAAGAGGCTGCAGTGTACTTGTACAAGTCTGGTACCAATAAAGACAAGACATGTGTCTACATTTGCTGCTCTATCTAGGATGAAGGTGTATAAATCGACTCCTATAGTTATCCAGGTATTAAGGTCAGTAAGTACAGTTTACCGATTGAAAATGATAATTTGAAGACCGAGCCTTGGCGAGGTTAACAAATATTACACGAGATCGGTACTGTACTTATTGACCGTAATGCTTACAAATTTTTTTGCATGATTGGAAGTTCCAAAATATGGATTCTAATTTTCTTTTGCAAATTGAGTTACTAATGATGATTGTTTATTTGCTGTAAGCTGTCAAGTTTGACATTTGATTGTGAATATTTAATCACAAATAAAGATGAATGAATGAATATTTCCTGTGAAAATACACAATTTTTTACTTACCGTCTTTGCCTATGGGCAGTCAGTCAGCATAGCCATAGTAATCACAGTTTGCTGATAAAATCAACATAAAGACACCCAATCGTGCAAAAAAGTATTTTTTGGCATGATTTTGCGTTTCAATGTGTTTACAAGCCCTCTATTTGAGTTGGTATGTCGATTTTACCATGTGTGTGGTTACTCATGCTGATTTACCGCTCAGGGATAGAAGCGATAAATGGAAGATTGTAGATTTCCACAGAAAATACTCATTTATTTATCTTTATTTGTAATTGAGTATTCACAATAGGATGTAAAACTTGACAGCTGTCAGCGAATGAACAGTCAGCGGTAGTACTTCAATTTGAAGAATAAAATTTGGACTCATATACAGGGTAGATATTCTAATCATGCAAAGAATTTGCAAAATACTCATTCTGTAATAGGTATCATGATTCATAAACATAGATTTTCCTCACTTTTTGATGTTCAAAAAAATCCGCTTATAAGGATTATTTGGTTTTTGTCACACATTTGACAAGCCCTTATTGTTGCATCATATCTTTTAGCTATGTTGCAGAGAGTTCAATCAAATATTATAGCTATCTTCACTCGGACTGGTTCTTCGATTTCCATTCTCAGCCAGTTTCCATTGAAACCTAATTGCAATCAGGGTGTCACGCAAATCCCAGGACTATCAATTATATTAGTCACAATTTTCTCGCACGATTTGTGTATTCATGTTTTCACCGGCCCTCTTTCATAGTGGTATGTTGATTTTACCATGCAAACTGTGATTACTACGGTTATTCTGACTCACAGCTCATGGGCAAAGGTGGTTAGTAAAAAATTGTGGATTTTCACAAAAAGTACTCATTTATTCATCTTTATTTGTGATTGAGTACTTGAAATAAGATGTCAAATTTGACAACTGACAGCAAATAAACTATCATCAGCAGAAATTCAATTTGAATTCGGAATCATATTTTGGGTAAATCTTCCAATCGTTCAAAAAGTTTCATAAGCATTACGATTAATTAGTACAATATCGATTTCTTATAATATTAAGATACCTCGCCGAGACTTGGCCTCCAAACTATAATTTCAGTCGGTAAACTGTACCTACTGACCTTGATACTTGAATACCTGTCATCTTTCATTAACGATAACGATCGACTACTGAATGAAATCCAAAACTACATTGTATACGCGAAGATGCGGGATCGACACAGTGATATAGCATGGATTGCAATAAACTCGGAATAAAAAATACATATAATCTAGATGAGGTGAGTTTTCTTGTGGAAATAGAATATGATGTAACCTATTTTTTGAAACTTTACTCAATAATGTGTGCAGTGATTCTTAAGGGTAACGCGTGTCTAATGAGTCTATTAGATAATTTGAATCAATATTTCCTCTGGAAAAGGCTGCTTTGACAGTGTAAAGTAACTCAATCAAGTGAATTAGCATCAACAAAAGTCCAAACAGCAAAAATGCAAGACTAAACCACTCAGCTGGTGACGTCGAATGGCAATTCTACTTCAAAATATTTGACTGAAGCAAAGCATACTCCAGAGGGATCCTCAAACTTTGACTTACACACACGCAAACCTTTGAAACCAACTGAAAAATCGTATTGGTAAATAGAAAAAACAAAATGTACATTTATCCTGAACGAGGACGAGAACTATCGACTCAAGTTAAGTCATATCTGGTCGATTCGATTTGATAATTGGGGAACTGTTTCTTATTAGAAACAGAAAAAACAATTCTAACGGTCGTTTAGAAAAGCTAACATTAGAAAAAACTATGTAACGTCAGTGATTGCTGCGCGCGCATTGCAACCAGTGACAACTATGGAAAAAAATCTAGAACTGTGTAATAAATAATAAAAATAAACATAAACCAAGCTTCTACTATAGCCCGAACAAAAAAAAAGGCCGAACTGAAGGTTTGAAATATAAATTGAAACTATTCAATATGAACTTGGGAATATTCATGATAACGTAAGTAATAAAGTGAATCAAATCAATCCCCAAATTATATTTTAGAATATAAACAATCAAAAAAATAATCAAATGCCAAATCAACACCTATCATAAGTTGGGTATGAAACTTATGAACAAGTGAAGCAAGAGCTGAAGTTTATCATACGGCATAATTTCTCCGTACTTCCAATACAATGCTTCCGCTGAAATAAACAAGAGAATATGATATGCCACGTGGGCTGAGAAATATCTGATTTGTTACTGCTCATTTCACTCTGGACTTTACTCTAAGCTTTTCTTGAACTATTACTTCCAGGGAAACAGGAGTTTTGAGCAGAATAAAGATCTAGATATCTTTCCCATGGAGTTGGGAGTCCACTGTCTTCTAAGTGATTCTTATACACACATATCTTGGTTCTTCAATTGTGAATTTGCTATTATTAGTAAAGAACAAAAGCTATTGAGCATCTATGATAGATTTATCATCCTTGAAAATTGAAAGCTACTGAAATGTGATTACAAGCAAGAGATGAATATAGCGGACACATGGTTGTGGTTGAATGTTTAGTAAAATATCAAACAAGCAAGTGAAGTTGAATTAAATCATTCATTAATTCACACAAAGTAATCTGCTTAGTTGATTTTAATTTGCAGGGTTGAATTGCTTTCCTACTTGAGAGCTTCTGAAACTCGATCACCGAATAGCCTCATTTGGCGGTTAACAACACCTGTAGCAATATTGTTTTTATGGAATTATTCAGCAAGTAGAGGCATTCAGGGATTCTATAGGTATCAGGATCTTACAATCTGGTTATTGAAGTATAAATAGATGCATCATGCGAACACAAATTCTCCACAATACCGAACTGAAAAAATGATGGATAAAATTAAGTACATTTCTATTTCTCAATTGAACATGATTTTTTGGATTCAATAGATTCCTCTGAATTCTCTCGGGAATAAAGTGGAATGTATTAGATCCATTCATTCATCCTAGGATATTTATATTGATAATTTGTCATTATTTATAAGAATAAGTTGTGAATTTGATGACAAATACCATTCAATGGATCAATATGTGATAATATTGATGATGATGTCAAAGGTTTAGGATAGATAAATATATGATTCATAGCTTGAATGTTCTAGAATGATGAAAACAAATGGCTGAACAATGATACTTTTCCGGGAGCATGAATCTCAAGAATTTCCATATTATGTATATTCTGTCCTATGCATACACTCTATCAGTAGCAACGAACGCGACTCCATGCGGTAGATGTTATAAGCTCTTTAGTAATGCTGACTGGAACTGTCAAAACCAATATATATAAAGACAAAAAACCAAACTGAATTTTTGGGACAAAATAAATCTACATGATTGTACTGCAACGTTCGTTGTGCTTTAAACAACATAGGAGTATTATGAAGTGAATTAAATTTGAAGTTCACTCATGGGAGCTGAATGTCTTCGTATCCATATTCATTTGTCATACCAAATGCTTCCCTGATTCAATTAGCTCGAGTAAAGTACTCGCATACTAATTCATCTTACATGCGGCTTTAGTAGTGTGGAAAATCCCAGTAGCGCTTCTAGAATCTTCAACGACCGCTTTTTTGTCGTGAAAATTTGTTGAAGTATTCTGTTTTTTTTTTTTTTATATAATGTTGGCGACTGTATGAATTCTAACAAAATTAGCGAGCACTGCTTGATTAAAATGTAGTTCACCATCCTATATACATATAACACGCATAACATCAATAGATAGTCAAGAAGCTCCAGTGTTGTTGTACAAGTCTAATACCAATAAAGACAAGACATGTGTCTACACTTGCTGCTCTATCTAGGATTTACCTCAGGATATTTATGTTGATAATTTATAAGAATAACTTGTGAAATTGATGATAAAAACCATTCAATGGATCTGTTGATAAATTGACTCACTATCCTTCTCTACAAACATAAATGGGGTGTCTCACTGTAACTCCTTGAACTGAACTTAATTCACATTATTTTTTTTCTTCACTTATCAAATACAAAAATTTATAGCATAACGTTCAGGCTTGTGCACTTTTCGTCCATACGGTGCTAAATTCTTATCTCCTACATCACTTTCCACTCCACATTTTTCAATAATTACACATTCATCGTCATTGACCTCGTTGCACCCGGTGGTATCAGCATCGACCTCTTCTTTCTTGGTATGATCGCCTTGGTTCTGTAGTTTCAGGAGACGCGTTGAGCTTTCCAAGGCGTAGAGCCTTTGTACCGGCCGCAGTACCTGCCCATGTGCACTCTGGAATCGCACTAACCGCACAACATCATCTTTTTCCAGTAACAACTCGATAACCCGTGCCAACGGCCAGTTCAATCGTGTGATACTGTATCTGTCTATTAGCACTATTCCACTGATATTGACATTACTATTGTTTTCGACTCGATCACTATGCACTAGGAGCTCGAGATACTCCGACTGAAAACGATTTCGCAACTCATTTCTTAATCGCTGTGAGTACCTGTGTCGACGATTCAAGCTAATAGACTCTATTTTGTCCAAGTCAGGCTCATCGTTTTCTTGTATTTCAGTTAGAAACATTGATAGGGTCAGTGTCTTCAAGTCATTAGTACTTTTCTATATGTATGTCAACGAACGCGAATTTATGGTAGCTTTACAATCGCATAGTACCGTATGTAGTTCATAACTGGTCAAACATGCTGGTCCGAGAGTCTTTTTTAACAACTCCTTCAAAGCTCCGATCAATCGCTTCTGCCAGCCTCCACACTAAGGAGCTAATGGTGGACTGAAACGCCAATTAATCCTCCATAAAGCAGTATTCCTTTGAATAACATCCCACTGCAATCTATCCAGAGAATCTTCGACACCTCGAAAGCTCGTCCCATTGTCCGTATATATATATATATATATATATATATATATATATATATATATATATATATATATATATATATATATATATATATATATATATATATATATATATATATATATATATATATATATATATATATATATATATATATAACTTGACCTTCTTCACCGCGCGATAAATCTTCGTAACGCACTTAAAAAGTTATTCGCTGATAAAGAATATACTACTTCTAAATGAATGGCCTGGTTCCATCTTTCAGAAACAATGGACCAGCCAAATCGATTCCAACCACTTCAAAAATTGCTGCTTCGCGTACTCGGTTCATCGGAAGAGGCGGCACTACTACTTAAATATGTTTCTCGTCGAAACGTCGACATACAATGCAGTTGTTCGTAACACCTCGTAACGTGTGATGTCCTCCTAGAATCCAAAACCTTTCCCTCAAGATACTCATGAGCCCTTGACCCTTGACATGGCAAGGAGTGACATGCATATGTTATATTAGTCATTGCGTGATGAGATGTTCAGCAGGCAATAAATAAGGACATATGGAATACTGTGTATCTTCGCGATTTGTCAATCTGCTTTTAACTCGCATCAAGCCTTCTTCATCCTGGAATACTCTGAGTGTGTTTGTGATCTCTTTCCCTAATGGTAACATATCTTGCTGGGCAATTTTGAATAGTATCTTCTCAGCTTTATCTATTTCTTCTGCTGAGAGTTCACCTTGTTTCTTACTGTTTTTATTCTTACAACTATGTGCGAAGCGGAGAATCCATGCTATCATACGCTTGTTCTTCAAGTGCTTTGAAAAATACGAATATGAATGCACACTTACTCTTGTAGCCAATAAAATCTTAGTAGCCTTCTTATTTCGTTCTGCGCTTATTTCACTTTCGTCCACGCTAAGTGTGGTCTTTGGCCATGTCTCTTTGCTCTCGTACAGCCACCCAGGTCCCTCCCACCATTTTGATGATGCCAGCGCTTTAGGAGAACCACCTCTGCGGGAATCTTCTCTCCCGGTACATGGTTCCAATATCTCACATCTGTTACCTGTCTTATTTCTTGGACACGATTCTAAACAAATATTGACCATTCTTCATTTCGTTTTATCTGTGCCAATACTGTTGTTGAATCTGACCAAAAGTACGAAGGAATTTCAGCTTTCAACGCTATGTCAACTTGCGTTCATAGCCGTGCTCCAATGGTAGCTGCTAATAGTTCGAGTCGCAAAACTGACAACCTTTTCATTGGCGTAACTCTAGTTTTTGCCGAAATTAAGTGTACTTTCACCCCATCTGGAGTTTCGAATCTAATGAATATTGCACTCGAATATGTCGAATTACTCGCATCGCAGAATACATGTAGAGTCACGTTTTGTTGACTATTGGCATATATTATGTTGAACCACCTAGGGATTCGAATCTCTTCCAACAATGCCAACTCTTCTACCCATTTCTGAAATGTTTCTTGTACTTTTACATCAACCTCCAGATCGCAACCAATTTTCTGTTCCCATAACTGCTGTAACAGCAATTCTGGTGATAAAGTTGCAGGAGAGGTGGATGCAATTGGATCGAATACTCGCTGCGCTGCAGATAGTATTTCTCTCTTCGTTATTCTCTTCCCTATTAGATCAACATCTTTGCACCAAATAGGAAGAGTATCATCCGTCTTGTTCCAGGACAATCCCAGAACGTATGTCTTATCTCCATTAACGTCGTTGGTGTGCTCCCACCCTCTCAATTTGAACTTTCCTTCGTACATTATTTCTGACGCTTCTTCCATGAATTGTTTCAGTTCTTCTTGACTACTGACGCTAGTCACACAGTTGTCAATGTAGAATGAGTTTCTTAACTTCACGATCGTTTCTTCTGAGTATTTGTGAGATACTTTTTTTTGGCAATTATCAAGATGAAAATCTATAGTTACCGCTAAGATAAATGAACTAGAGTTGACTCCAAATACAGCTCTCCTGTGTCTAAACAACACCTCCTCGTTATCTTCAGTCCTCCAATGAAATCTAAGAAAATCTCTGTCGTCTCTGTATATACCGATCTGTAGGAATGCCTTTTTAATATCGGCTATAACACCCAAAGGTTCTCTCCGGAATTTTAATAAGACTTCTGGTATCAACTAAATTGAATTTTCATTTTTCTCCAAGCAATCATTGAGTAATGGTGGAATAGTCTCTCCTGCCGACGCATCAAACACAGAGCGTATTCTGGTGGAAACGCTACTCTCTCTAATAACTGGCCTGTGGAGGAGATAATGTCTACCTTTTCTTTCTTCTTCTTCTGGAATTTTTTCGATGATTCCTTCTCTGCACCATCCATCAAAAATCTCTTGATAAACCTCATGATAACCGCTTTGCTGTATTTTTACCAATGTACGTTCTACTCGCATCTTGGCTAAATATTCATTTGAAGGCAAAGGTGGATGATCTTCTCTCCACGGTAATCGTACTTCATATCTATCTTCCTGATCTCAAGTTAACGTCTTGTCAAATGTATCTTCAGCCAGGTGGTATGCTCCTTTGGCTCGGTTATTCCTAGAACATCTAAATCCCACCAGTTTTTGATGGAATTGGTGCTGTTGTACAAGGATGTTGCAATCATACTCGTGTCATGATTTATTACTGTGCTTGGGGCCTTTTCCATCAACATCCAGCCCAACAAAGTATGCACTGCAACTAATCCACATTTAAGAGTTAATTTTTTCCCGGTGGATAGTTTCTCAGTCTCATCCGTTTCAATAAGTAACTCAATTGGTTCGCTTTCTTGATTATCACTCAATTTGATATCCTGTTCTTTCAACTCATGTGTCCAAACACCTTCATATATGGCAGAAATACTATCGAAAATGAAAGGTTGGCCCATCACCTCAAAGTTACATGTGAAATCACCTGTCAGGCTCCCAACACGAACTATATAACAGTTGTGTCTTTGTTCACCTGTTTGTGTGTCACCAAATAAAGAATGCCTCAAGTTTTGAGAGCTTTCCACCGAATGATCCAAATCACGCGCAGTAGCTGCTAAGACGTAGGATCTCTGTGACCCGCTATCATACATAGCTCGTACTATACGCGAATCCTGGTCAATAAATATTCTGACCTTGAGTGTTTGCAGAGAGACATTGGTCACCCTATGATTGGCTAAATTAGTCAACGACATTTCTGTTCCATTGGTTTTCCGAACACTTTTTCCCTTTACAGTATTATTATCCTTCTCGCCGTTTGCCGCTTGCTCCGCATTAAGCACTGGGCACAAAATTACTACGTGTTGTCTACCACATACCAGGCATTTCATGCGTTCTCTGCAATTTTTCCTCTGATGTCCAAATTCTGCACAACGAAAACATCCCTTTTTTTCGAAAGAATCTGTTTTTATCTCGTCTAGGGACATCCTCCGCATCTCAAAACAATTTTCAGAAGTATGATTCCCATCACAGAATATGCATTTGTTTATATTGTAGTTAAATAATCCTGCGGCTGTGGGTACATGCTGATCGACTGACCTTTTCTCCTTTTTGTTCTTATCACTAGGCAAATTGAATCCTGCTGTAGCTAACGTGATCCTTTGTTAAGCCTCAACTTCGTTTTTGATCAAACTCATAAGATTGTCCAAACGCTTATCTTTACCTTCAATTCAAGAGTTTGCAAAAAGTGCCGATCTCTGCCAGATCCTAAGTAATTCTTCTGGTAATGCTGACTCGATGAGAGGTAATAGCATTACTTCATATTTATCTGTCGTGACATCTAGTGTCTCTAGAGCTCGAAGCTGGGTCTCTAATTTATCATAAAGAATGGGCAAACTCTGTTTTTCATGGGAAATCGTATTTTTCAATACAAGGCTCAAGAGTTCCCTCACATACACTTCAATTGAAAGTTTGTGTCTTCCGTATCTAGCTTTCAGTGTATCAACTGCCTTTGAATAATCTTCACCTGCCAGAGGAAACTATCTACAAGATCGCGCGCTCTAGTACCGACTGTGATAGCTTGTTGTAGGTACTGGAATTTATCCTCAGGTGCAATTGAAGCATCCTCATGTATTATCAGAAACTGCGTTCAGAAAGAAGGCCAATCTCCAATATCCCCTCCAAACTTTTCCATTTTCAGCATAGGTAATTTGAATTTTCTCATCAACATATGATTAGGCACACTAAACACTGGTATCGGTGTTTCAACAGCTGTTGTCTCATGATATTTATTGATATTAGCTTTTACCTTCTGGAAGAGAGTCTCATATTCATCCACGTTCTAAATTTCTTGAACCAATTGCGCCTCATCCTCGACGGTGTTCACTAATATATCATACACCTCTTTATTTAACTTGTTTGAATTCACGTGTTTTTCTTGTAGAACCGCCCATTTCGCTTCTACTTCTTCTATCTGTACTTCTGGTTCAACGATCAACTCCAATATCGTATTGGCCATCCTTTTGAAGACGGTGCGAACCGCCTTACGAGCTTTCTTTTTTTGATCCATCGTTGAAGCAATTTGAAGAAGCTGTTAGGTAGATGGACTTACTTCGAAAGCACTGTAACAATTAAATATTGTTTTCCACGCATAAAAGTTCGTCCGACCAATATGTTGTCAAAATTAGTTTCCGCGTACAAAAATTTCGTCCCGGAATGTATCTAAACTGCTTTCCACTCGCGACGTCACAATCACAAAACTCATGTAATTGTTCTGTCACGGTCGCCAAATGTTAATAAATTGACTCACTATGGTACTAGTCGTAATCATAGGAATCCGAGGATACAAAATACATACACAATTACATGAGAAAAACTTCATATTTCAACTGAACTCTCTGCACGACACTTACTTGACAACGCTTTCTTCAAAGACTATCTATAACATAAACATATTGGTACACGTACAGCTAACACAAAAATATTATTTGAAAAATGAATAGACAATATTATAGTATTATGCTTAATCCTAACAGGATCAATATGTGATAATATTGATAATCCCGTAAAAGAATCCAGGATAAATAAATATATGATCCATAGCTTGGATATTCTAGAATGATGAAAACAAATGGCTAAACATTAATACTTCTCTGAGAGCATAAATTTTTAAAATATTCTAGTCGAGATACGATTGAATATAATCACAATATACTATGGAAGATTGAGTATCTGTGATATTGATGACATACATCTATACTAAAAGGATTAGATTTATTCAATTGCTCATTAAACAGATGATAAGAATTATAATAAATAATGGATACTACGAAAAATTAACAATCCTTCTTATCTGATCCTCTATGAGATTTGTTAAGAATAATATGTCTAATTTAGCTTTTCATATATTCTGTTTATTTTAAATACAGTTGGCAATACTGTTCTAAGATTTGTAACAAAAGAGGAGTATTGCGCAGGTTGAGTAGAGTTGTATAATGGCGGGTGACATGGTGTGTTTTTCTGTTGAGTTATGAAAGTACAAAAATAGCATATAACTACTTGTTTATCCACAATAAAAACGTCTAGTTTCAATCATTTTCAATGCACTCATTAGTTAAACAAATTTAACAGGTTATGAGCCCAGTATAGCGAGTGAGAATTGATTGAGGAGAAACTAGCGTGGAGCTCAGGAACAGTAAACATGGACATACTCAAGCAATTTCATCTGCAGAAGTTCAACAGAAAAAACTTCCAACTATGGAAGTATCAGATGGAGATAATTTTTCAAGCAGAGCCAGGTATGAAAGATTTAATAAATGGAACCACGACACGTTCAGCCGCAACTGATGCAGCAGGGAGGACAGCGTGGGATACTTTAAATGCAAAAGCAATGTTACTTATCTCGTCAGGGATGGAGTTAGAACAAATTCAGATGGTTGTAACATGTCAGGAAGCTGCAGCAATGTGGGCTCGTCTGGAGACGATACATGAACAAAGATCGTTAGTGAACAAAGTTGCTTTAAAACAACAGTTTTTCAGTTACAAAATGGCGGAAACAGATGCGATTGCACAACATGTGAGCAAAGTTAAAGAGCTGACACAAGCGCTAGCAATTGTTGATAAACCGGTAAAGGAGGTCGACAAGATGGCAAAACTACTCGGAGGTTTACCATACAAATACAATGCTTTTGTGACAGCTTGAGATTCTTGCGACGAAAGTGAGCAAACTTCTGATAATTCAACAGCTGGATTAATGAAAGAAGAACAAAGGCTGGCGCAATCCGAAGATATGGCTACAGCGTTCGCAGCAGTTAATATTCGAGGTAAACGGACAACATCGTCAGCACACAAGAAGGATAAACTGCAAAACAGTGCAAAGCATAAACGATATATTGAGTGTTTTTATTGCAGGAAAAAGGAACATTATAAATCAGAGTGTCAAGCAAGGTTAGCAAAACAAAAACAATCCAATAATGAAAAACATGAAATAGCAATGTGTATTGAAACTAAAAATATATCCTCTACAAATAATGAAGAAGACTGGTTAGCAGATAGTGCAGCTTCTAAGCATATGTCTCATTAACGAGAGTGGTTCATGGAGTTCAACAAAAATGCAAATGTCGGGTGCAAATAGGTAACAATTCGCGATTGAAAGTCGAAGGACGTGGTTCAGTCCACGTTTGGGCATTAGTTAACGGTATATGGGAACCAAGAGTTCTTGAAAATGTACTATTTGTTCCGGAGTTGAAGAAGAATTTAATCGGTGTGCAAACCACTAAAAATTTAAAAGTTTCTTTTGTTAATGACAAATTGGAAGTTCACGGTCCACAACTGGTTGCTATTGGTGTCAAACAGAAAAATCAATGCTATAAAATATTGTTTAGATCAGAAACAAACCAAGAGGTGGCAAATGTGACAGTGAGAGACTCGGCTAGATTGTAGCACGAGAGAATGGGACACATTAGCTTTCATACACTGAAAGAAATGGCTGATAGTGGAATTGTACCAGGATTGAAAATAAGTACTCTTGATGGATTATTTTGTGATATGTGTCAATTTGGAAAACTCAATCGAAAACCATTCCAGAAGAATTCACAAGAAAGGGCAGCGAAGCCAGTTGAATTCGTGCACATGGATTTGTGTGGGAAAATGACTCATCCATCAATTGGTGGTGCGAACTACTTCTTATTGTTCAAGGACGATTGTATTTCGTATCGGTCGGTATACTTTATTGAAAATAAAAGTGATGCGTACGTGAAATTCCTCAAGTACAAGAAGCTGGTGGAAATACAAACATCAAACAAAATTAAACGCGTTCGCAGTGATAATGGTCTCGAATTTCGGAATGAACAGTTTGCGCGGCTGTTCAAAAACAGTGGTGTAGTTCAAGAGCTTACTGCTCCTTACACAGCGGAGCAGAACGGAAGAATTGGAAGAGAAAACCGTTCTATTGTGGAAAGTGCTAGAACAATGTTGATTGCAGCAAAACTTAAACCAGAACTATGGGCAGAAGCAGTCAACACCAGTGTATATATTTTGAATCGGAAGCCACGCAGTCTCGACAAGAAGATACCCTACGAACTATGGTCAGGGAAAACTGTTAATTTACAGCACATGCGAAAATTTGGATGTGAATGTTATGCACATGTTCCCAAACAGTTCAGAACAAAATTTGATGTCAAGGCAAAGAAAATGCATCTAGTCGGTTATGATAATGACAGTGTCAACTAGCGTTTGATTGAACTGAAAAGTGGAAGAGTACTAGTAACACATGACGTAAGTCTTGATGAGAACACGCAGTACAGCGAAACTCAAAACAATGAAGTTGGGGAAACATTCACATTTTATGTCAATGATAAAGTGTTAAAAGAAGAGCAAGAGTAAGAAGCACAAGATGATGAGCAGGATGACATCACAGTTAACGAAAACGCAGAAGCCGATCGAAACGGCGACGAAAATGAAGAAATAAATCTAGTGGCAAATGGGCGCCAGTTGCGTGATAGAAGTAATATCCGTCGACCATCACGGTATATTGAGTATGTTGGTGAAGAGTATGATGCTGCTTGCTCAGCAATAGTCAACGAAGAACCACAATCATTTGAAGAAGCAATGGCCAGAGAAGATGCAGAAAAAGCAATGAAAGAAGAAATACAGTCACTCAAAGTTAATGATACGTGGACTCTACAACCATTACCAGAGAATCGTCGAGCTATTGACTGCAAGTGGGTCTACAGAATCAAAAAACACATTGATGGATCAATTGAGCGCTACAAAGCAAGGTTATGTGCTAAAGGCTTTACACAGAAAAAGGGCATCGACTACAGAGAGACTTACTCACCGGTAGTCTGATATGATTCTGTACGTTCCCTCTTAGCCTTAACTACTGGGGGATGCAGCAGTTTGATGTCAAAACTGCATTCCTTTATGGCAACCTTGAAGAGAACTTATATATGAGGCAGCCAGAAGGATTTACCAGTAATAATTCAGAGTTAGTATGCAAACTAAATAAAAGTCTCCACAGTGTTGGAACGAAAAGTTAAAGAGATTTATCAGTAATTTCAGCTTCATTCAACTTGAATCCGATAGGAGCGTCTACAAGGCAGAATATGATGGTGTTGTAGTCAATCTCGCTCTTTACGTCGACGATGGGCTCATCATGTCAGAAAGTGGTGAAACCATTCAGAAAATTCTGGAAGAATTAGGTTCACTGGTAAAACTTAAAATATGTAATCCAGAGTGTTTCGTTGGACTGGAAATGAAACGAAACAGAGAAGAGAAAACAATGTTTATCAGTCAGAAAACTACATTGAAAGAGTGTTGGAAAAATTTAGCATGAGCAACTGCAGACCAAATGCAGTTCCAGCAGATCCAACTGCAGCTTTAACAAGTACCCAAGACATTCAGCAGTATGAAGATATTGGAGAAAGAAAAATTCCATATCGTGAAGTTGTTGGCAGTCTGATGTTTGCTGCAGTTGTGTCACGTCCTGACATAATGTATGCTGTAGGACAAGACAGCAGATACCTGATCAATCCAAGTAAATTGCATTGGATAGCAGTTAAAAGAATACTAAGGTACCTACAAGAAAGCAGAGACGTTGGGATACTCTACAGTGGACAGTCTGACGAGTTGAAGGTCTACAGCGATGCAGATTTCGCGGACGACCAAGATACAATAAAGTCGACATCAGGGTACGTTAGCGTGTTTGCCAACGGACCTGTGACATGGTGTTTACAAAGACAAAAGTGTGTGGCAAGATCAACTACAGAGGCAGAATATGTTGCAGCATCCAGTGCAGCACAAGAGATCATGTGGCTAAGGGCGTTTCTCAAGGAAACAGAAGGAGGAAAAACATCACCGACGAAGTTGTTGATCGACAACCAAAGTGCTTTGAATTTAGTGAGAAATTTGGAACATCATAAACTGACTAAACATATAGATTTGAAGTATCACAGGTGCGTAAAGTTGGCAAACAATTTTAAGCACTAACGGAATAAACTATACTGTTGGTTAGTGCTTCGTTAGTGCTTCTTAGTGCTTTCAACTTTTTTATAGCAGACTCCTTTACTACGTCATAAATGACGTCCGACTGTTTCTCTGCCAACTTTACGCTAGCTGACACTTCTAGACGGAAATTGATAAACTTGATGTCATTGGTTAGTGCTTCGTTAGTGTTTCTTAGTGCTCCCAAATTTTCTACTCTAAATGCCACAGTGACGTCATGAATTACGTTCAATTACTTCCCTGCCAACTTTACACTAGCTGACACTTTTCAACAGAAATTAATGAACTTGGTCTTATTGGTTAGTGCTCCGTTAGTGCTTTCCACTTTGAATGCTACAGTATTGTCATGAATAACATTCAATTACTTTCCTGCCAACTTTATGCTAGCTGACACTTTTCAACAGAAATTGATGAACTTGGTGCGATTGGTTAGTGCTTCGTTAGTGCTTCTTAGTGCTTCCAAATTCTCTACTCTGAATGCTACAGTAGTGTCATGAATAACGTTCAATTACTTTTCTGCCAACTTTACGCTAGCTGACACTTTTCAACAGAAATAAATAAACTTGATGTCATTGGTTAGTGCTTCGTTAGTGCTTCTTGATGCTCGTAAATTTTCTACTCTGAATGCCACAGTGACGTCATGAATATCGTTCAATTACTTTCCTGCCAACTTTACGCTAGCCGCTAGCCTACACTTTTCAACAAAAATTTATATGCTTGGAGTCACAGGTTAAAGCTTCGTTAGTGCTTCCGATTTTTCTACTTCAAGTGTCATACGCCTCATCACTTTTCTGTCAACTTTACGCTAGCTCATACTTTAAAAATAAATTAATGGGCTAGGTGTCATCGACTAGTGTTTCTTTGGTACTTCTTAGTGCTTCCAAATTCTCCACTCGAAGTGCTATAGTAACGTCGCGAATAACGTTTTGTTACTTTTCCTCCAACTCCACGCTAGCTGCCACCATTAAATAGAAATTAATGAGCTCAGCAAACAATATTGAGCATACTATATATTGTTGGTTGCTATTTTATTAGTGGGTTCTAGTGCCTTCCAAGAAATTCCAACTCATCACTCAGTGACACCGTAAACAACGGTTTCCTCCTAGAGCATTACGGAAGCTGATTAATATTTCCAAGAAAAGATGACTTTGGCATCATTGTTTTGAGCTTTGTTTGTGCTTTCGAGTGTTGGAGTAACAATGCCGAAAGCCATGATAACTTCACAAAAAGCTTTGAATGATTCTTATGAGTGAATTTACGGCAAGATTTAAAGTTTCAACAGAATAAGCTCTGTAAATAACGGTTTTCTGCTGAGATATTAAGCTAACCATTTTCTACATAAGCTAATTGGTGTTCTTGGTTGATTCTATATTAATGGTGAACTCGAGCTGCTCTATACATAGATTAAAAAATGAACTTTCTCATTCATGTATGACGAATAAAATGTGTGTATTATGCCTGTCAAAGTGTATCAGATGTAATAGTGTATCCAAAATGATAAAATTAAGTCTTTGAATAAAACGATGTGCCATATTGAGGGCCAATTCAACAAATTCGGATTAACTTTATCACAGATGTATAATATCATCTGTTTGAACAATGGTTGCTTTGGCTCACAGGAGTTTATATCGAGTCCACAACTATGCAATTACCTATTTTTGATGTGTTGTGTGAGTGGACCACAACATGTAATATTGTTATTCTCATAAGACAACTGAAAGGTAGCTAGATGAGGCTTATGATTGTATGGTGTTAAATCAATAGTTTTACTTCATTTAGCATCTTCTTCCAAGAAAGGTTGTGGAAAGATGGTTTGTATTTAATTGTGATAGTGGGCACAGAACATGCAGAAAGAAATATAAATTTCTTTCTTTTCCCAAAGAGGATATTTTGTTGAATTAGAGGCGAATTCGTACGAAGGCAGGGAAGCATAATTGGAAAATCACATTTTGTTTTTGAGTGAAAAAACGCCCAAGTGCAGAAAATGATGATAGGATGGTAAAATTTTCAAAAAACTTAGAGAAAGGCTTGTCCACAATAATCTTCAATCAGCTTAAAATGCTAATCTGTTTCGATTCCTTGAAGAATCATCTTCAGAGCCAGTTCAAACTACAAATAGAAATACTCACATGAAGAAGTGTTGTTACAGAAATACGCACAAGATAAAATATACTTACACTATACGACTACAGAAAAACTACTAACTTGAGGAAAAATATTCCAGGGAAATTGCCTGAGTACGTTAAATACAATACTCCTCATAATTTATGGAACAATTTTGTAATGAATAAGTGCGTCGAATACGCACGACTGAGAAAAAAATGTGCCGTAGGGAAATCGGGAAGTCATGTCTCAGCCCCAAAATTCTATAATAACTCAAGAAGCGCGCTATTTCTCAAATTCAACTAGTCATAGAAATTGAGAGCTCTGTTCATTGGAATAAATTATTCTAATGATCTATACATGTTTTCAGAATTATATTATAATAAATACATTTTTTTTTGTTTCAATTCTATTTTGACGTTTCAATTTTCTATCCGAAAGTCTTCATCAGAAAAAATGATACAAAAATAAACAGTGCAAGAAGGTATCTAGATAATCACTAGAGAGCGGATTCATAAGCATGATGCTTACGCTTAATATCAAAAGCATCAAAAAAACTCTCTTAAATGTTCACGAATTGTGCAAAATATGGTAATTTGGCACAGTGTTCTTTGCTTATTTTACTTTTTCTCCGATTTTCGTGCTTGAATTGATTTTTTGTGTGCTTATTTCAAGCATTTTTACAATTTTCGGTGTATTCAGTTTTTTTCTAACTTAATTCTACCGTAACACATCGTCGTCATTTCATTTTCATTGTATCGAAAAAAATATCATCTGAAATTTTCCATACTATCATTCTGTCCTCAAGTTAAGCTCGACTACCTGCACAGCTAAGTGCACGCTGGTTGAACAAATATAAAATTGGCGCCGATATTGCAGGACTCGGGGGTCCCCCGAATCAAATTGAGTATCACGTATATAGCCGATTCAAGAAATCAAGGCTGTTGAGTGTCATCATTATTATATTTTCTGCAATTCAGGTCTCAACGCTCACACAAAGTTACACTACACGATTTCAGAAAACATTTTGAGTATTTACATCTTTACAGCAACAAGTATTGCTATTTTCAGTGTTACTGATCCCGGTCATTATTTCTGCTTGAAGGTGAGTGGTTTATTTCATCCTATTTTACCGCGGGCGTACACGAACTCGGCACCAAGAACATGAACTCGGCACCAAGAACATGAACTCGGCACTGTTAATTTTCAAATAAAGCCACGATCTACCTGAAAGATTTGGTTTCATAAGTCTCTTCATTTTATTCAAAACTTAATTTGTATTTAAATACTACTGCAAATAAAATTCAATGAAACTTGAGAAAAAAAGTATTATTGGAAGGAAGACTTATCTCTTGCCCATACATATCTACATTATTACAAAAACATATAAATATAAATAGGACAAACTTAAGCATTCAATTTTTCAAAGTATTTTCTACATTGGATTTTGTTGCACCAAATGGAAAAAAATTATTTTGTCTACGATACGAAGAACTTTCAAGCTGATGATGTCACACGTGTGATTAGATTTGATAAAAAGTACGGCTGAATTTGGGTCTGGTTTATTATTAATATAAAGTCGCATTTGTCCAGAAAATCTCGCTCTGGTGAACGATCGAGTCACAAATCCTAATCCATAGCATAGTGCCGAGTTCAAGCAGGGGATTAAAGGTCCAGGTAGTTTCGTGCCAAGATCGAAGCCGCCCTTTACCGCATATAGACCTTTTGAGTTTAATATTGAAGAAGTTAAAATGTGCACACAATTACGACCCACGACTGTATCAACTCAAAATGTGGAGCTACGTACATTTATAATTTTTAGTTCATGTTACTGAATTTTAGGGTTGAAGTGAGGGTTGGAGAGTGGTTTCATAATAAGTGATACTATTTAAACTTTCTATCTGCATTCGATTCATTGTCTTGTAATTTTTATTCTAGCAGATATAAGCTTTTAGAGTGTGTTAGATATTTGCTGTGTCATTCAACTCCTTATACCGATGAAAAAAACATAGTTCTACGTCAAAGCTAGCAAATTGTATTGTATATACCTCTCGCAAAATTATAGTAAAACGATCCATGGGCCGGGCACTCACCACATCATTAGTACAGGATTATCCCAATATGAAATTGATAGAAAAACAGAGACGTATCGGAATATTCTACTCAAACTATGTGTATTTAAAAAAATGTAGGATAAAAAAATTAAATTCGAAAGCTTTTTTATAAATTCACTAGCTGACCCAGCGTACTTCGTGACGCCACCGTGGACCAATCTCGTTCCGCTCGCACGACAATTTACAGTTGATCAGGCTCACTTCGCTCGCACAATAGCTTATGGTCAACCGAGCTTATTCCACTTGTACGGCAGCTTGCCATTGACTGAGTTCCTTCCGCTCGCACAGCAGCTTGGCATTGGCCGAGCTCGATTTGCTCGTACGGTGGCTTACCGTTGATCGAGTTTGCTTCGTTGGCACCGCTGCTTATCGTTAACCAAGTTTGCATCTCTAGTAAGGCGTTTTAACGTTGACGAAGCTCGCTTCGCTTGCATGGCGACTTATTTTTGACCAAGCTCGTTCCGCACGCATTGCAAAAAAAAAGCAGCCGATAGGACCTGATATTTCCAAATTCATTTTCAGGTCCTATTGGCTACTTTTGTTTGTTCCACCCTGGAAAAAAATCTTATAAGCTGAATACGATAAATAGGTTCTCATGATATCATTAATTAATCTGTCTTAAACAAAATGTTTGAGAGAACTACATCTCTCCTCCCAATTTTTCAATACTTATTCTGCTATTCTGGACAGAGACAAATCTAAAAAATCAAAGATCATGAAAATCGGTCAAGCCATTCTTGATTCATGAATGTTGTGAATATCTCGACTTTGTTCTTTATAATACTGATAATTTCTGATATAAACTTTGATGAAGTAATATTAATAGTCAATTATTTGGGTATTGAGTCATTATTATATACATTCTTATTACCAAGGCTGAAAGAATTCATTGAAAAAAAACTCATTTATATATGGATTTTTTGCGCCACGAACCATCTTGTACGTGCCTAGAACACTCTATCAAAGTTTCTCCACAATCTGATCGATAGTTTCGGAACGCATAAGGTACAAACATTGATTTTCATTTATATAGATTAGCATATAAGGTCTATATATTTGAACTTTCATTTCGTTTAAACTGGTCAAAAAACAGTTATTTGAAGGTATTGCATCTTACATTTCAAGGAAAAACTACTTAATACAGGCCTTCTCAGAACGGTGGCAAACCCCATGCTAAGCCTGGTCAAACCCCTCAATTAGGAAGTCAGGCGGTTTTACTATAATTTTTCACGAAGTATGAGCATAGTGCATACGTATTCTTAAAAAGGTGTTGACATTAGTAGCGGCATGGGCAATACGACACCATTTTGAGTCATAATTATTGATTTTCAGTGAAGTTTGATGAGAGATAATTATTTCATCAGAGGTGGATTACACAAAAAGCTGCTAACTCGCGAGGTAACTCAACTCTGGTTCAAGATTAACGTTTAGTTGAAAAAAACTTAATTGTATGGCATAGCTGTCATATATAATTGTCGTTTCAAACTGTAAATGGTATTGATTGTTATTCTAAACAAGATCATATATAATAGATAGACATAAAATGGAGAAAAAATACAAAAATTTAATAGTTATCAGTTTGTTTTACTTTTATCCAGAGAAAATTGATAGAATCCGTTGGTTCACATTAATTTATGACTGCCATATTCACAATAATAGTCATCCATGCAATAAGGGTGTAAAGTTAAGCATTATAACATGAGATTGAGTATATTGTAACAAGGCTCGCCGAGTCACTAAAATTGTCGACCGAATGTCATAATGCTTGTTTACACTCGTATTTACAAGATTTTTCCCTCAGGTGTACACAAAGGGATGATTTTCCAATTTTCTATAAACTTTTTCTTCAATATTATCAACTTTCATATTTTGGCACTAATTGTGAACCAACAAAACTTCATCAATCTGACGTTGGATAGTTCAGAGCTATGACTATTGCTCACCAAATGTCAAGTGACAAAAAAAAAATCAAGGCTACGCAATTTAACAGCTGCACATCTGTTGATGGTGGCAGCCCTGGAATGCGTAAAACTGAAATAATGCGAGAAACGCTTACTTTACGCATCGATTGTGGTGCGTGAAGTACAAACTTCATGGGCGGCCGTAGAAAAAATAATTTAAATGTTGCTCATATGATTGGATTCAGTACTTTCAATTCAAAAGATATCTTGAAAGTCTTCTATTCTACCAACCGTGACACCTTCCACCCCAATGCCAAATAAATATATGAATAGTGATTTCGTATCTGTCGGATTTAATAATGGAATCAATAAAAATCATCTGATAGATAAATGCTTCCAACATTATTTCAACGGCAATATCCATGCAAAAATTGAACCAAGTGTTGTTGTAACCTTGGGTCCCATTTTAATTTTCTGTATGATTGTTATATGAGATTCAAAGTCATACAACACAGAAATCATATCAAAATAAAGTAAGTGTAGGCAATGAGAAATCATATTTGGGAGTTTGAATTATATTTCACAGTTATATCTAATTCAACATAAATATTATTATTATTCATCAGAAACATTATTATTATTCGAATAAATTGCGGCCATATACATTTTGTAACCCGCGAGCTAATTCTAGGTTCAAATTTATCAGAAGTTAAGTTACCAAAGGTGCAAGAACATTTGAGCGAGCACACCCCAACTCGGCACATCTAATCTCCCGATGGGATATCAGTTAAGGGTTGGTGGTAGTCCTTATGATCAACTTGGCACATCTTAACAAGTGCTTGCAAAAAACCCATCCCTATTATCGGCTTCAGAAAAATATAAATTGAAATGTTTTGTTAAGTAGCTATCTATAATCAATCTAACAGTTCAATCAACAACATCAGAGAAATCAATTTGCCAACTATAGTTAGCCAACGTGAGAAAACACTATTGATTGTAGAACAACATAAATTCAGTAAATCAAATCGAAAATTTTTATCTGGTTGAGTGAAGTAGCGGTGTGTCAATCGAAAGTGCAAACCATTTTTCCATATTATGAGTGAGTCCAGAGAGTAATAACGACAAAAAAGTTAATCCACGATCACGCTGAAATTATCATTTTCATTGTATGATGCAACCTACTTATTTTTTGATTTTGTATTATTGTATGTCAAATTCTGTATGATTATTTAAAGAAAATGGCCATGAAATTGATTTCATTTTATTTAAAAACATCAGAATGCCCAGAGTACCTGCAAGTGTGCTGAGTTGGGTATCATTGCACGTACCTGAGATACTCGTATGTGCCGAGTTGGGGAGTCATTAGCAGAGACTACCAGTAAATGTGCCGAGTTGGAAATTGCCGGTTTGAGCTGGAGCAATTTACTTGAAGTTAGAGAGATCCAAAAAAAGAGCTGTTTTATGCAATCCACCTTATGAAAAGCTATAAACAATACATCAGAATCAACTATTCTATATTTAAATCAATACTTATCTATTCATTCTTTTCGTAAAGTTTGAAAATTTTCGACTTCGTATCTATCTTATTGCGACTTTTTTTTTTATTTTTATACTCGATGAAGATGCCAAGAGAATTGAAAGTTCCGTATGATCTACTGTTAGATAAGATCAAAGAATATTCTACGGAAGTAAAAGAATCAATAAATAGAAGTTCAGCTAACATTTGGTATCAAATAAGTAGTGATTTTCATAACTTGATCTCTCCAAAGGCTGTATTTACTTTTGTGAAACAGAATAAATCAAATTGTTGGCAAGCATTAAGCTCACAAGCTGACATAGGTAATACAAAAGTTCAAATTAATGAATATGACTCATATGAACAAATGGATATTTCCGATTTCAAAATTGAATCGGATAGATGGGATAGCCAATTGAAAAAGATGGTAAGAAGAGATACCGTCTACAACCTAGATGGACAGATGTTATAAATGATGAGTTGGAATCCCTGGGTTATACTTGTATAGGGATTTTCAAAAATCATCACATATCGCCCTAGGGTGAACATTATTTAAAATTCACAGCTCAATGCAAGGAATGTACCGCGATGTTAGATGCCTATGGTGATGCGAATCGAATGGATAATAATATAATTATTACATGTAGAATGAGTAATCTGAATGAATTAATGCATACCAACCAAACGTTCTGAATTAGGAAATATTCGGCGTGCAGGACAATTAGCAATAAACTGGCGGAGAGAAGAAGCAAATACTAGAATGCAAATGGGAGACAAGGAGCCTAGGACGTTATATTCACTATCAACATTAAGACAGTGCAAAGCAGAGGCTGGCAATGACACAAAAAATTCAAGCAAATGTCCAATACAAAATTTAGAACTTCTAAAATATACACAACCATATTCACACTGCATCTTACGATAAATTTGTTTTACATTATTGGACACCAGAGCAACTACACGTATATAATTTATACTGTAAATCCAATATTAGTAGATTAGCAATAGATGCGACGGGTTCCATAACTCAAAGAATTAATCGTCCGTACAATAATATATCTGGACACATATTTTTGTACAGTGCTGTGATACATTTGAATGTAACTAATAGCCAAATATCTGTCTGTCAGATGCTATCAGAGGCTCAAGACACCATAACAATATCTTGCTGGCTGAATTTTTGGATTAAATCTGGAGCACAATGACCAAAATTGTTGGTGTGTGACCATTCGTTAGCACTGTTGAGTGCTGCTTGTTGGGCTATGAATAATATGTATCTAAATAATTATCTAGAGCTGTGCTATGATATTCTCACAGGGAGATCGTATGATCTAGCGACAACATATATACGAGTAGATTACGCACACGTGATGAGATTAATCAGTCAATGGCCAAGTATGAAAGAGTATAGGTCACCCAAGAAGAATTTTTATATGAAAGCGATGAGTCTTCTCATCAGGTCTACTTCAATAGAAGATGCAGAGAATATATTAGAATCTCTATTCATTGTTAGTTATAGTGAATATACCAAGGAGAAAACTGAGTGTGAGCACCACAAGAAACAGCTTAAACTATTAATATCAGGATGTGATCTAATAGAATTAGATCAGGAAACAGTAACAATGGATTCAAGATCTTTCAGTCAGTGATTCTAAGACATCAAAGAGAGGAGCCTACAAAAATGTAATTTTATGAGCGATGATGAGAATTATCATTTTGCACCAGAATTTGCAACCAGTCTTAGTAAATTTATGAACTCATTTCTACTGTGGTCGGCAGTTTTGACAAATAAATTTGGCTACGGTCACAGGACTGAATCTTCCAATATAGTGGAGAGCTATTTCAATGATCTGGAAAGTAGAACGCTTAAATTGATCAATCTGCCAATGAAACCTGATAAATTTTTCCTGATACACCATCAAACTATTCAGGGAATGCTTGTTGTTACTGAAAAAAATGATACAATTGACAAGATTCATTGTGCGGATGATAAGGAGGAAGATCTAAGTGAACTCGACGAGAATAAGAAAATTATTTCAGGACCGACCACTAAAAATGGATCAGCATATACAAATGAGAATAGTTTGACAATATCTGATATAGATTTAGAAACAGACGAACGTAAGTTTCTCAAGAATATTGGAATAATTACATTCAGTTCAAATTTATTTTGTTTTTTTTTAAGGCACTTTCAAAGAATTTTGGGCATGTGAGTATTTAGCTGAAGACAAAAACAATCTAGTGAGTATCACATTCTAATCCTATCTTCAACTTCATTTACAGCTGAAGGAAGAAAAAAAAAGTGTGGACACAGGAATCCCTGTCCTGAAATTCTTCACGTCAACGACGGTGATAAAATCAAAATAGGCATTTTGAACAATGGCAACGCTAGATCCCGCTCCATAATAATAAATAAGAATAAATTCCTTTTCTCACAGTGTATTTGCGGATCAATTTACTGAGAAAAATCAAAATGTTTTAGACCACGAATCCAACGCGAAACGGGCTTTCAAATGATTTCTCCGATAGAGAACGAAATAGTGGACTGTAATAATATATTCAACGACAAATATCGAGATCAAACAGAACATATAAACAAGTTATATTAATAATCCAATTAATAATTGCGATGCCAACAAATTTCAAACTCACCCCAATGGTAGAATCCCCGTTCCTGCTGCGCCGTCTCACTGAAAAGAGAAAGGGGATGATTTTCCGGGAGAGGATAGAAAGCAGTTGGTAGGAAATTTTAGGAATCTATCCCCTTTTACCAGTCTGGTGATTGGCTCAGCTTCTTCCAGGAGCTTCTGGTCCAGCGGAGAGAATTGTTGGTTGATGCCCTCGATTTCAGGCAAATGGTAAACAAGATTCGACACCATTTACGTCACGATTGACAATTAATCTCGTCCCACGACACAAAATAAACCGATAACTTTTGGCGTAAACGACAAATTATTAGCCCTCAAGATATCGGTGACACGAGGTTTTTTACAAGTGATTGATGCAAAAACATGACCAATAGTGAGCACAAACCAACGTGTCTTAACGAAAGCCCAAAAAGGTGTCCAACGCGCAAGGCAGTACCGAAGACCAGTAGATGGCGCTACGAGTACCATTACAACAATTGACTTGATGCGTGCTCCTTTTCAGGCCGATAAATTTAATTTAGTTAATTCTTCTTTAAACATAAAGTTTTTAATTTTATTTTAAATGGCTCAAACATACCCCTGCCCCTGAAGACTCCTCTTCTGAACAATTGATTTCATGGGCCGGAGATATGGCAACAAGAAAATAAGGGAAAAAAAATAATCAAAACTGTTAACTTCAACAGCAATGAATGATACAGCCCAAAAATAAAAAACATATCCTACCCACCACAATAACGACAATTTATTTACATATTTACAACTTCTCTACTCATTTACTGACTAGGCAAGGGGCAAAGTTTTACAACTGGCCGCCTCAGCTTGCCTTTAATTTTTCGGACAACGGCTACTCTCACGATTCCATCTTGGCCTGGGAAAACCTCCTCGATTATATCCAGGGGCCATTGTAGGGGGGCCATAGGACTCTGATCAATAAGAACTACCGTCCCCACGCGTAAATCACATGAAGGTTGTGTCCATTTTGTCCGGACTTGGAGCTCATGCAAATACTCCTTACTCCACCTGGACCAGAAAGATTGTATCAATTTGTCTAATAATTGATACCGAGATAGACGATTTGAGGGCAATTCCAACACTGTGTCTGCAGGTAATGATTTTAAGGGTGTAAGAGTCAAAAAGTGTGCAGGAGTCAACGCCAACGGCTCCGATATATCCTCCGAAAGAGGGCACAAAGGTCTGGAATTCATCAATGCCTCAACCTCAATTAACAGCGTGTTGAACTCCTCATATGTCAGGCGCTGCTCTCCGACGACGCGCGATGAATGGGATTTAACACTTTTAATATTGGATTCCCAAATTCCTCCAAAATGAGGACTACTTGGAGGGATAAATTTCCAATCAATTTTGTAGTCACTCAGCCCGTCCAACAGCGATTCTCTAAGCTCTCGAGAAGAGTGCAAGCTTGAGAGTTCGTTCAATTCTCTCTTAGCACCAACAAAATTCGTTCCACAATCCGAATAAATCGTGGAACAAGCACCACGACGAGACAGAAATCTTTTGAATGCGGCTAGGAAGGCGGCAGTTGATAAACTGGTCACCAGTTCCAAATGAATTGCTTTTGTAGCCAAACACACAAAAAGACAAAGATAGGCCTTTTGTACCGCTGAATTTTGCCGACGTCCCATACTGATTTGCCAAGGACCAGCATAATCTACCCCCGTGTTCCAAAATGCTTTAACTTGAGTTAAACGACACGTCGGGAGATTTCCCATAAGCGGAAAAGACGATTTGGGTTTGACTCTAAAACAAATATTGCACTCCCGTATCACTTTTCTGACCACAGATCGAGCAGAGAGAATCCAATACTTTTGTCGCAACAATGATATAAACAAATGGGGACCTGTGTGCAGATTCTCCAAATGATAATAACGCACCAACATGCGTACAAATGGGTCATTTTTGGGCAGGATTATCGGATGAGCATATTCAAAGCCAACCGATGCATTTTGCAGTCGTCCTCCCACTCGAATGACTCCATCGACCAAAAACGGAGCCAAACGCTGAATTCTATTGGAACATGGTCTCCCATTTTGGAGTGCACACATGTCCTGTTGAAAATGTTGGAGTTGTATGATTCGACACATAATATGTTCCGATTTGACTAACTCCTCCCGAGTGACCAGCTCTTGGCGAGGGAGCAGGCGACAAAATTGCAAGACATAAACCATAACTCGCCGAAGTTTCGAAAATGACGAGTAGGAACATATCACATCATACATCATATTTTCAGCATTTTCAGCTTGGGCTATCAGGCACGACGTTGGCTTTTGTTCAGGAGGCTCTACCAACTCCAACGAAAAATTTGGAGTAGGCCAACTTTCCTCATCTTCGATCAGCCAATTTGGACCATTCCACCACAACTGATGATTGCACAACTCTTGAGGAGTCAAACCTCTGGATAAACAATCGGCCGAGTTCTGTTTCCCTTCCACGTGGGCCCAGTTCTCTCTGTCGACAAGATTTTGAATCTTAGCTACTCGATTAGCTACGAATGTGGACCAACGGCTGGGTGACGAGCTCAGCCAACATAGTACGATGGTTGAATCAGTAAACGTTCGAATCGAGGGACTTACGTTACGAGCCATGAAACTGTGACTCACGAGTTGTAATAAGTCTGCAAGCAAGAGTGCTGCACACAGCTCGAGCCGGGGGATCGAAACGGTTTTTGTGGGTGCCACCTTAGATTTACCTGAAACCAACCTCACACACGCATTTCCATCACTCTGAGCCACTTTGAGGTAGACAACAGCCCCATACCCAGATTCCGACGCGTCGGAAAATCCGATCAAGGTGAGTTTGCTATCGAGTGAGATTCCCAAAAAGCGTGGATCCTTTATTGAACTCAAGATAGAGTACTTCTCTTGAAATAAATTCCAATTTGCAACGATCGCATTACCAGGAGCTTGATCCCAATCTGACTTCTCCTGCCACAGCATTTGAATCAGTATTCTTAAATATAAAGTGAGCGGTGCCAAAAACCCTGAAGGATCGAAAATTCGAGCGACAGTCGACAAAATCTGACGTTTAGTTCCTACCCTTGGTCCAAATTCTATTTTAAAATCAAACTCATCGTTGTCAGGGTGCCAACGGAGACCTAAAATGGAGCAGATATGGTTTCTAGCATCGAATTCCCTATGATCAGGATTTCCATTATCAACTACAAATTTATTCCTGAGATGCTCAGAATTAGTGGACCACTTAGCAAGATCAAAACCTCTAGTTTAAAATAATTGTTAAGATTGCAAATATAGTTGTTCGGCTTGATCAAGAGACGGAAGAGAAGTGATCAGGTCATCCATATACATGTCTCTGGGTACGACTTCCGCAACAACAGGGAATCGGCTACCTTCCTCATGTACAAGCTGTTTGACCGTCCTCAGTGCCAAATATGGGGAGGAACTGATACCAAAAACGACGGAATTTAATTCAAAGACTTGTACCGGATCCTTCGCGTCAAATCTCCATTATATTTTTTGGAATTTTCTGTGTTCTGGACAGACCCAAATTTGTCTATACATTTGTCTAATATCTGCAGTCAGGGCGTAAGCAAATAAACGAAAATTCAACAATAATTCCACGATGTTGGTTTGCAGTTTTGGGCCCACGTGCAAAATATCATTCAACGATTTCCTTGAGCTGGTCTTGCTGCTGGCATCGAACACGACACGCATAGGTGTACTTAAGCTCTGTGGTTTGAAGATCGTATGATGGGGAATAAAATATCTCTCTCTCTTATCTGCATCAGCGGTAAGCGATAAATGTACCTGTTGCAGATAATCGGAAATTATTGCACAATAGGCATCCCGTAATTCAGGAGTATGCGAAAATTTTTTCTCTAAATTATGAAACCTTTTTAAGGTCGAGTTATACGAATGGCCTAGCAACTAAGGACTTGCTCGGAAAGGGAGACTGACGATATATTTCTCACTTTCGTCGCGTTGAACAGTTCCGACAAAACTCTGCTCACATTCAATATCGTCCGGATCTAGAAAAGCACCGTCCGTGGGGGAAACATATTCAAGTTCCCAAAATCGTTGAATAAGTGGGCCGATAGCCTCATTTACAGTGGTGAGGAGAGCGATGCGTTCGTGAGAGCTTTCTAAAACAGGCGCCTTCCCCATAATAACGAAGCCTAGGGGAGTATGAATCGCCATGGGCTTATCTGGTGAATCAACTAGCTTGGCTCCACCCAGTATGAACGGAAAAAGTTCCGCTCCTAGAACTCCATCAATTTCGCCAGGTAAATGAAAATCGGCATCTGCCAGTTGCAAATGCTGCAAATGATCCCAACGAGAAATGTCCAATTCCATTGAAGGTGATTTATCGACAATTCGCTCAACGACTTAAGGCGTAATGGTAAAAAACACTCTTGCATCAAAGCGAGAAAAAATTCGCAAAGAGGTTTTACCTCGAACAGAATTTTTTGATCCACCAAAACCGAGAACCGACGAACGAAAAATTTGTTCAACGGTTAAATTTAATTTGCGACAAACAGATGTGGTTAAGAAGTAAGACTGACTACCACTATCTAACAACAATCGAATGGGTCGGAGACTACCATCCGCGTCCTCGGCATGAACCACCACAGTCGACAATATAACAGTGGAATTTTCCTCGAAACCTGCGGCCATGTTCATAGAACACAAAGTTGTCGAGGGACCCTCTACTGGTTTGGTGGTTTCAAGATGACTTTCCGACTTGCCAGTACGACCGTATTCAAAATGCAACAAAGTGTTGTGTGGCAATTCACACTTACTGCAACTATTCACCGAGTTACATTCTGACGCTCTATGTTGGTTTGAAAGACACTTGAGACACAGAAAGACAGCTTTCACAACCTTAAATCGCTTCCAGGGGGTTAATTTCAAAAATTTAGCACATCCCTTCAACGGGTGAATGTCTGTTTTACAATAAACACAATTTTTCACCTTTATTCCATCCGATTTAGCTAAAAGAAAATGAGTTGCTTTGTACGACCTTTTTTGTTGACTAGAATTTTGAACTTTAATTTTTATTTGTATTTCGGTAGGAGGTAAACATTTAATTTGTTTTTCTAGGAAGGTCACCAAGTCCGAATATGTTGGGAGCTCCTTATCTCGATAAGCTGCCTCAAATGATCTTTTTGTGGCTGAATCTAAAACCGTTGAGCACCGATTAAGAAAAACAAATTCTCCTACATCACCGATATTCAATTGTTTCAACGCCGCTATTGGCGCGCAGAAACCATCTAACACTGAAATTATACCTTCCCTAGATTCCGACCGAAGAGGCTTGAAACGGAAAATTTCCTCAACATAATTACTTGCCAACGTGCGTTCATCGTTATAACGATCGATCAAAGCCTTCCACATTATTTCATAATTAGCAGAAGTGGGCTTTACATTTCTACAAATATTCAATGCAGATCCCGTAAGTCTAGAAAGTCAGATGTTGCATTTTCTCCAACGCTGATAACGACGAGTCTTCATGGACAAGGGTATTAAACAATTCATAAAACACCGGCCAATGCTCCAGTGAGCCATCAAAGCGCGGAATTTCAATTGTACGTAAGCGTGTCGCTTTATTTTCGACCGCGGGTGTACCTTCAATTGTTCAATTGGCCGAGCTGCCTTTTGCTGAACCCCTCGATCCCGCGTGAATAAGCACACTGGCTACTCGTTCGATATGTTAGATCATATCGAATAACGATGTTGTAAATTTCGGTTCGAAGTCTTTCACGAATTCTAAGGATAATTCATTAATCCTTATTTCGAGGTCGTCGAATTCTCGTAATGTTTTATCCAACAACAGATAAGATAATTTGAAACTTTCAACACTCGTTGCATCGGTGTCTTTTTTCGATAAATTATAAATTCTTTGAATTCTTGCGAAAAGCACTTCCTTTTTTTCATTCAAAGTTTTTATTGATCGCTCCGCTTTTTCTCCGTCCATAGTGCTAAATTTATAAATTTTTTACGAAACCAGATAAAATAGATAAATGGATAACTCTACTTTAAATCCAATGAACAAAGTCACAACAACAAGATTATTGTTCTAACACAATAAGCGAGAATTATTGACGCTAATATTTGTTTGAAACAGTTTTACTATAGTTTAACTCAAATAAAAGACCAGCAACCCGCTCTGAACTGGTCGAAACTCAACGACTACTGACCTACGCGTCAGACACCAAATGATTCCCCCAGCCAATTGATCTTTTTCACTTTATTCAAAGAAACATCCGGCTCGAAGGACCAATGTATTTGCGGATCAATATACTGAGAAAAATCAAAATGTTTTAGACCACGGATCCAACGCGAAACGGGCTTTCAAATAATTTCTCCGATAGAGAACGAAATAGTGGACTGTAATAATATATTTAACGACAAATATCGAAATCAAACAGAACATATAAACAAGTTATATTAATAATCCAATTAATAATTGCGATGCCAACAAATTTCAAACTCACCCCAATGGTAGAATCCCCGTTCCTGCTGCGCCGTCTCACTGAAAAGAAAAAGGGGATGATTTTCCGGGAGAGGATAGAAAGCAGTTGGTAGGAAATTTTAGGAATCTATCCCCTTTTATTAGTCTGGTGATTGGCTCAGCTTCTTCCAGGAGCTTCTGGTCCAGCGGAGAGAATTGTTGGTTGATGCCCTCGATTTCAGGCGAATGGTAAACAAAATTCGACACCATTTACGTCACGATTGACAATTAATCTCGTCCCACGACACAAAATAAACCGATAACTTTTGGCGTAAACGACAAATTATTTGCACTCAAGATTTCGGTGACACGAGGTTTTTTACAAGTGATTGATGCAAAAACATGACCAATAGTGAGCACAAACCAACGTCTCTTAACGAAAGCCCAAAAAGGTGTCCAACGCGCAAGGCAGTACCGAAGACCAGTAGATGGCGCTACGAGTACCATTACAACAATTGACTTGATGCGTGCTCCTTTTCAGGCCGATAAATTTAATTCAGTTAATTCTTCTTTAAACATAAAGTTTTTAATTTTATTTTGAATGGCTCAAACACACAGACATGTGCGTTTGACTCTATTTTACAAATATTTGTAGCTGCTTTTGCGGATAGTGTTTCATATAATTCCATCTTTGAAACTGATGATGACTCACTGATGATTACTCTCATCAAACAATTCTTGAGTGTTGGCCCAAAAATACAAACATATAAACTGAGAGGAGAAATTTTAGCTGATTTAGATTGTTTCGAAAAACATATCCTAGTAGACGGAATACTAAAAGTAGATTGTACTTCAAATGTTGCAGCCCTAATTCCAAAATTATTGCATCATTATCCATCTGCTATCGAAAAATCGTTTTGCTCTCAAGAAACTTGTTCTCGAATAGTAATGGATCGAAATATCGATATATTGCCAATAAATATCAATATATTGGAAGAATCATTCAAGAATATGTCTGACGCTGTTTTATCCTGCTTATAAAAAACCACTAGATGTGTCGTTAGAACACAAAATCAAACATGCGGTAATGAAATCATACACGAGACGAAGATTTGTGATCACATGATTATTGAAACCACTGATTGTGGTCCAACTTTATCACGTGATATACCAATTCCCATCAAACTTCTTGAAAAAACATTTATTCTGAGAGGTTTGTGTAATTCTATAGCACCTGTTTCAAAATCTATAACTGCAACAGGTCATTATACAGCATATTGTCGCCGTATAGATTCAAGTTGGGAGTTATTTGATGATTTGAAAAATAAAGTATTGCGCATCAGTAACTCTACAGTGGTCAATCCGCATGTTGTATTATATACAATTTGAACCTAACGATTGGGGTGTAATATGAAGTTCTATTTACAGTGAGGTCGCAATATCAATGTTTATGCCGTAGATCACCGCCTATAATGATTTTCAAAATGTTGGTCATCAAAAATAGTAGACTCAACAATGGCCTTGGTAGTTGCATCGATAATACAATTTCATTCTGAATAGATCTTCATAATTTTTTTTTTCAAATATATAATTTATGCTTTCTGTTAGATAACTACTTGTTTTTATTTCAATTCAATGTAATAAATCATTTATTCATATATTTCGGATTTTTCCATGATTTTATCCATAGGAATTATTCAGAAGCTAATTGCTCAACTCATCAAAAAAATACGATTTGAGCTCAGAACAATGATACCAACTCCATTTATTTCTATATAAATCCATCAGCTTCATTCCGTTGATGCTTGATATTGTTTGCTTAGCTATAAGCACTAACGAAGCACTAACCAATCATACAGTTTGCTTCCTTTGTGCTGAGAATAATTTGCTAACTACATGCACTGGCTCTATTCGCATTGAGACAAGCTTGAATTCAAAGTGGTGCCATTCGAAATTTTGAAGTATGGGCAGTTAGAGACTGGGAGGATAATCATATGTCTTCCGATCACTCAGGTACAATTCACTCGTTTGAAACCATAATGCACCACCGTCGATTAACTTTAATATCTATATGGCAACTATTGTATGGACAATGGTTACTACGGTTATTATTCCTCTCTCAAAGCTAAGTGACGGTGGTGCAACTGGCCATTAGTGATGTATTTCATGATTCCCTTCTGTTCTTTGTCACTTTTGATTTATTAAATGTCAGATGTCAGATGTAAATGTCTTCACTGCCTATTTCTACCACTCCTAACAAGATCCTATTTAAAGTACATGCAGAAGAGCAAAATTGAGGACTTACTCCTGGAAGATGAACGATCTGCAACAGACGAGCTCTGCAAGTGGTGCCATCAGGGCATAACTTAGAAGAAAACGATAAGTACAAACTTATAATCTGCCAAGTTTTCTTTCGGCTGGTTGATAAGTGAGGTTGAAATCAATACCCACCGGCCTCCAAAGTTTCAGAAGAAAATTGTCATTAATGACGATATAGTGAAGCACGCTGTAAATTTATTTGGAGGCACTAGCGGAATACTTACTAAACTAATCACAAAGTTTGTTTCATTAGTGCTTGATATTGTCTGCTAATTTCAGGCCGAAAATATCATCGAACACCATTTGCAACGCCAGCATGACACATAGAGTAAAAATTTTGAAGGTACTAAGAGGCACTAACCAATGACACCAAATTTTGTCAATTACTGTTGAAAAGTGTCGGTCAGCATTAAGTTGGCAGGAAAAAGATTAACTTTTATTCGTTACACCATTTTGACACTTAGACTAGAAAATTCACAAGCATTGAGAAGCACTAACGAAGTACTAACCAAAGACACCAGGTCTATCAATTTCTATTGGAAAGTGTCAGTTAGCGTGTAGTTGACAGGAAGGTTATTGGAAATTTTCCAGGACGTCACTATAGCACTTCGTGTGGAGGATTTGGAAGTACTAAAAAGTACCAAAGAAACACTAGTCGATGACACCTAGCCCATTAATTTATTTTGAAAGTATGATCTAGCGTAAAGTTGACAGAAAAGAGATTAGGCGTATGACACTTGAAGTAGGAAAATCGGAAGCACCAAGAGGCACTAACAAAGCTTTAACCTGTGACTCCAAGCATATGAATTTTTGTTGAAAAGTGTAGGCTAGCGGCTAGCGTAAAGTTGGCAGGAAAGTAATTGAACGATATTCATGACGTCACTGTGGCATCCAGAGTAGAAAATTTAGGAGCATCAAGAAGCACTAACGGAGCACTAACCAATGACATCAAGTTTATTTATTTCTTTTGAAAAGTGTCAGTTAGCGTAAAGTTGGCAGAAAAGTAATTGAACGTTATTCATGACACTACTGTAGCATTCAGAGTGGAGAATTTGGAATTACTAATTACGAAGCACTAACCAATCGCACCAAGTTAATCAATTTCTGTTGGAAAGTGTCAGCTAGCATAAAGTTGACAGGAAAGTAATTGAACGTTATTAATGACACTACTGTAGCATTCAGAGTGGAAAATTTGGAAGCACTAAGAAGCACTAACGAAACACTAACCAATGACATCAAGTTTATCAATTTCTGTTGAAAAGTGTCAGCTAGTGTGAAGTTGGCAGAAAAGTAATTGAACGTTATTCATGACAATACTGTAGTATTTGAAGTGGAAAATTCTGAAGTACTGAGAGGAACTAACAAAGCACTAACCAATAAGACCAAGTTCATTAATTTCTGTTGGAAAGTGTCAGCTAGTGTAAAGTTGGCAGGAAAGTAATTGAACGTGATTCATGACGTCACTGTGGCATTTAGAGTAGAAAATTTGGGAGCACTAAGAAGCACTAACGCTGCACTAACCAATTTCCGTTTGGAAGTGTCAGCTAGCGTAAAGTTGGCAGGAAAACAGTCGAACGTCATTCATGACGTAATAGAGGAGTCTGCTATAAAAAAGTTGGAAGCACTAAGAAGCACTAACGAAGCACAAATCAACAGTATAGTTCATTTCGTTAGTGCTTGAAATTGTTTGCCAACTTGACGCATCTAAGTATCACTACATTCGTCAGTTAGTGCAAAATCGTGAGATTGAAACAGTGTATGTATCAACCAGTGAACCGTTGGCAGACTTTTTGACAAAACCATCACCACGTGAGAAGTTTAATGTTAATTGTAATAAGTTGTAAATTTGTTCTTACATGAGTAATGAGAAAACAGTAAATTAAAGGTGGGAGCGTTAAGAATAATATGTTCAATTTGATTTTTCATATATTCTGTTCATTTTAAAAACAGTTGGCAATACTGTTCTAAGATTTGTAACAAAAGAAGAAGTGCAGTATTGCGCAGGTAGAGTAGAGTGGTGTAATGGCGGGTGACATTGTGTGTTTTTCTGTTGAGCTATGAGAGTATAAAAATAAAGTATAACTACTTGTTTATTCACAATAATAACGTCTAGTTTCAATCATTCTCAATCCACTCATTAGTGAAACAAATTTAACAAGATTCAAGTAATCCAATGTGATTGTTTTCTTGATATCTTGAAAGCTCATCTGTATTAGGCTATGGAATATCTTATCGTTTCATTTCCTCTCGAGCATAGGCTGAGATTTCTCTTTACATTTTCCAACCAATATTAATTACTGGCCGCATCTAGAGCAAGCAATCAACGTAATGGACTCTTTTAGTTTAGAATATACCGTGGAACTTATGATACTGTAGCGCTTATTATGAATAGATGAATTCATTATGCTCTGCTGCTTTTGCCTTTATATGACTCAGTCTCTTTGATGCGATGAATGAACCGAATTTTTTTGTCTTCGTTTCATAATTATTTAACTCTTCCATGATATGCTTTTCTTGGTAGTCAGTTTATCCCTGTCTTCATCATCTCTCTTATGAGTAACTTCTTTAATTCTCTCAACCTATATTATTGCTATTATTCTTGTCCTGCCCTCTTATTTCCTTTTAGAATTAGGTCAATTGTAAATAGCACTACACAAAAAATTATGTAACAAATTCAAATCTTCAACGTGGTTAAAACTAAATTTTTCACTTGATTTCTTGATCTAATGTTTAAAAACTGAAATATTCTTCTTGAGGTCATTGTTCCGATCTCATTGACAGCTGTGCTAATTTTGTAATAGTCTGTGAGCAGCCAAGGTAATTTTAGAATGAATTTTGTGACAGGGTCGAGTTAAGGGGTACTAAAAGACGATTGCAAGTTCATATGAAAGTTCGATATCTTTGCTGTTGGAGGCATTGAATCTGATATCCTGGTGGACAATGTGAGAAAAAGTTTCACCGTACCATTATTTTCTCGAAAGAAATGTATCTAGGTGAACCAAAAAAAGAAACAAATCATCTGTGGGAGTCTTTTTGCTTCTGATGTCGGGGACTGCATTATACTGGTTCCTTCCAAAAGTCTGATGAATACTGTTATATGATTTACAACATTGATGAATCGAAGCTTACAACGAATTATTGAAGAATACGAATTACACTGAAACTTTATAGATAAGTTTGATTGGCAGCAGAAGTCAGCTGAGAAATTATTTCACGACTGAGACAAATAGAGTAGCCCAAACACGATTTCAAGTTCATGAGGAATTTTCATGTTTTTGCTGTTAGAGTAATAAAATTTGATATTTCACACAACAATGTGGATACCGTGATCTTCACGGATGAATAAAATCGGACTGTCAGTCTATGATTCAGCAAAAATAGCTTCTCACAATTACAATTTACAGATTATCTGAACTCGAACACGCATTTTTTTAATTTTTGTCTGTCTGTCTGCCTATTTTTTTGTTTAGGCTTATCTCCAAATTGGCTACATAGGATTAGTTGAAATTTCTCATGGTTGTTATAAGCACTTGCACAGAAATTTCTGTTATAGTTATATCAATATACAGTAAGTGGCGCACGAGTCGTATTGGTAGTTGTGTTAAAACATCATACAATTGTAGCTGGTACTTGCCTGAAAGTATGATAAATCTGTCTGTGACTTAGTGATGTAGACTTTTCCTCAATCTCATATGGTTATTTTCAGGATATCAGAAGCCATATATAAGCTTCCTCAATTTTTGTCTTTCTGGTAGTATGCCTTTTTATTTGTCTTGTCTAATCTCCGAAACGTCGCTATCAATCATGTTGAAACTCTCTACAATTGGTGTTAGCACTTATGTGAAGCTCTCTGACATGCTTAGATCAGCATAAAATAAGTCGTACGAGTCGTATTTGTGTGTTCACTTATCATACATCCAATTGAACTAAGATTTTGTACAGTTTTTATTGACTGTTACAGTGAAACTTTTTGATTCTAAAATATTAACGTAGTAGGTGATATCAGATAACTGTTTACTGGCGCATCGTTCATACGATTGATTAGAAACTTTGAAAAGTTGTGGTTGCCATTTGCGAAAAAATTAACGACATAGTACCATCAGAGTACAGTTGGCCCTGCGGTGTGAATATCTCTTCCAATTCATATTTCAATAATTGAGTAAGAAAAATCATTGTGAAATTCTTCATATTTCTATGCAGCTCTGGAATAATCCATCCGAATACTAATTATCTGACAGATAGCACACACATCAAACCGCTGAAATTTTGACGCTGCATTCCTTTGATGACATGGATAACCACAATTTAAAAGTTTCCTAAAATTCCATCACCAAGCAGAGTAATTCGATACATTTGTGTGGAACTCCATAATTCCTGCGCATTCCTGAGCATTATCAAATTCGTGTGGGAGAGTCAATGGAATCGATCAACCTTGGAATGAAAGTATAATCACCGCAGGCAAAGTACTCGTTCTGCCTAGTTGCAGTTCCCAAATATTTCTATTCCTTAAAAGAAGTCAATTGAATTGATACGTGGAAAATTTTGAATAATCTTAAGTATTTGATTGCGTGCTGCGATTCATTACTATATAGAGTGCGGATGAAACTGCGGGTAACAGCTAGTATCTGTATATATATATATATATATATATATATATATATATATATATATATATATATATATATATATATATATATATATATATATATATATATATATATATATATATATATATATATATATATATATATATATATATATATATATATATATATATATATATGTATGTGAAAATTAATTTTTATTATTTTTTATTTATTATTTATTTATTTATATAAAATTTAATATGTAAGAGCCAAGTTGATTTGAATTTGAAAAAATGAAATATGTGACCAATTTCTGAACTAAACGGAAGCTGGCAACATAACTGCAGCAAGCCCGAGAGACATGAATATCATTTAGAAAGACTTAAATGATTGATAAAGCACATCACTAACATCAGTTGTTCTCTGTAGAATTGATATTATTATTCTTGTTTTCATTATTTGCTAAATTTAACAATAAGACATATATATTGCTCAAGTTGTCAATATCAGTTTTTTTATTCATGGAGTGTTGGCTGCTCTGGGTATGTGTCATCTCCAGAAAATTTCTCTTATGACCAGTTGCACCGCCGTCACTTGATTTTAAGAGGAGAATAATATCTATGGTTACCATTGTATAGACAATTGTTTCCATGGTAATTATTTCGTACTTTAAGTTGAGAGATAATAGTTCATCTGCGCATTAAAAAAATTTTCTTCCATATCTAATATTCTGACATTTTGGTAATCAATCTGATGTTTGGTTGTGTTTTTGCGAATGGCTAATGCTGTTGAGATTGGCTTCAGTTTATTGTCACTTTTGTGGGATGTTATTCGTGATTTTGGGTTTCATGACGTCTGACTTACATAATTTTGATTGCAGTCTTTACATGGGATGTCATATATCACATTTGATTGATATACCAATGGATTTGGATCTTTCATATTGGTGAATATATTTTTGACAGTTACGCAGCTTTTTGATGCAGTTTAAAGGTTATCATCTTTCACAATTTCCAGTATTCTTGGAGATAAAGTTTCAATGAATGGTAACGCAACATATTCTATTTTTGGAGCTGTGACTGTTCGTGTTGTGTTGTACTGAAGGATTTTCTGTGCCTAGTGCATCACTTTGGATGTAGAATAACAAGCTGATTACTAATTTGGCTGGGTAAGTGCGCAAATGTTCGACGACAGTGGTAACGGTTTGAGATGAAACAGCTACTTTGTACGGCAAACGGCGGCGTCAGGAACAGGTATTTGGATACCTCGCAATACGCGTAAGTGTCCGACGATGGATGAACAGTTTGACAACAAACAGCTACTGAGTACGACAAATGGCTGCGTTAAGACAGATGCTTGGATGACTCGCAAGCAGCGTAAGTGTTCGACGACGGATGAACGGTTTGACAACAAACGGGTACTTGGCACGGCAAACAACGACCTTAGGATATGTGCCTGGATAACTCGCCAGCCGCGTAAGTGTTCGACGACAGATGAACCGATATTACAATTGAACCTGAGTCACGGCACTGAATAAGCTAATACTAAAATTTTCCGCAAACTCTGGTTTTGAAACGGCCTAGCTCAGTATCAGAAAAAAAATAATCAAAATAATCCCAGGGCCGGACTGGATTGTTGTGAGGCTACCTGTAAGAAGAAATGTATAAACTTCACTGAAACAAATCAACTGGACTTCAGTGAAACAAAAAAATAAGGGCGTTACGCAATTGTCAAATGTTCTGTCCCCAAGCACACAACTGCGGCAGAACGTGTAAAAGGAAAGATGGTGGGATGGACAGGTAGAATATTGGATATTAGGCTAATCAGATCTGTCGGCGTTGATCAAGATGCCGCAGAACATAGAATAAAACAATATCTCAAACAGCGATACTTACTCACCAGCTGTAAGAAAACACTAAATAAAATCACTCTCTGAAAATTAAAAATGGAGGAAATTTTTTTCACATAATGAATAAATAGAAATCTCACCCAAAGAAATGAATATTCAATGAACTCAACTCAGAATTAATATCAAAAATTACAAAAAGTAAAAATAAAGAAAATATGAAATCGACAAAAATCAAATTAATTTAATGTCAACAAAATGGCGGCCATTCGTGTCCCTACGCAGACTTCAACAAGTCTCAACTAAACAAATTCGTCTATAAACGTACTCCAGAAAAAGGTGCAAGATAATGAAAATCAGGCCCGAAGTTGATCAACCTGGTTCACAGCGGGACGTTGCGTTTATAACGTAACCAGAAAAAAAAGCATAAAAAAAAAAATGCGACGACGAATGCCCACCGCAGAATCACACAAGAAAAAATATCAACAGAGATCGTGATGAAACCACAGGGTGCTTCATTAGGCAAATAGCACCAACGAGAGTCTGTACATGAAACAAAGATAAACCACTCAGCTGGCGACGTCACTGGAGATTCGTACTGACTCGTCTACCTGGCGTCTGGATCCCGGCCTCGGATCTAATTGGCTGAATTCCGGATGGTCAGGAAAGCCAGGGTGGAAGTGGGGTACTCCCACAGTATTGTGCCTTGATTCCGGACGACGGCGACGTTTTATCGCAGATGGTAAGTGGAAGCAGAAGTATAACCACTCACAGTTTCAACTAATCCCAAACACGTGGGCTGCTCCGTCTAATAACCAATGGCCAAACTGCTACAAAATATTCGGCCGGAGCACAGTTTTCCGCAAGAGGATCCCCAAACTTGGGATTACTTACGCAATAAAACTTCGAGAAAACCTACAAAATTGTAGTGGTGTGAAAAAAAATATGAAAAAGCAATGAATGTACGTCTGTTCTACACCAAGACTTGAGGCTGATAGTTTCAAGTTGAGTCAAATGTGGTTGATCTGACTCATTTGAAAATAAACCGTTCTTCATTAAAATAAAAAACCTAGCGGATGCTCAAGTACTATGATTCCAAAAAAAACGTAACGTCACTGCCTGCAGCGCGCGCATTACTACAGCGACCATTTATCCTATATACTAATCCGCATAAATTTTTGCAATTACAACTGTCAGTTGGATGCTACCAAAAAAATTTTTATCCATCGCTACAGCTTAAACGGTTCTTAACGCTTAATTTTGTTCATTTCTTCTCTATTCAATACATCTTAATGAGGACTAGTGCCTTTTATATATTTGAATACCATCACATGTATAGTAATCACAGGAGAAGGCCAAAACTATCGAATCCAATTGTCAAAAATGACAGTTCACCGGCCGTCGAAATATTCTCAAGTTATCTCTGACAAAAAATTTTTGAATATCGGGTCGCTTCTGTCAAGTTTGACATACAGGTATTTTAAATATTTCTCAGAATATTACAACATCACTATTTAATATAGATATTATGTATTATTATATAGATAAAACACTCAAATGGATAATTTGTGATGTATTCGAAGCTTCTGTAAAGCTTATTTTAATTGAAATAAATTTTTTGACATTCAATAAAACGTCAGTGTTGCCAACTTGATCCTCAAGCAGAAACTGCACATGCGTACTCGCATTTGCAGTCAATGACAGTTCACATCAATGTACACTTCTCATAAATAGAAAGTAAGTAGTTTAATTGAATAATATTAACAAAATGACAATCTTATGTAATATTTTTTAGGCTATACTCAAACTTCTTTTGGAATAAAGTTTAATGTCACAATACTATGCATTTTCAACACAAAATAGAAAACAGGCATATCTCGTACAATGTAAATCCTTCCGAGCAAGCGATCGCATAAGTTCCAAGATGATTTCAACATGTAATTGTTATAAGGAAACCGATTCTAGTAATTAAGAAACTCATTTTTGTAATTCAAGTGTAACTTTATGTGATATTTTCTAGGTTATGCTCAAGGATTTATTGGAAGCTGCTATAGCAGAATGCTCGATGATTATGATTCCAATTGTTATCAGGAAATCAATTCTTTCAATCAAGAAACTTACTTTTATATAAGATGCCAACAATAGCTCCGTTAATACTATGTTTTCAATGTGAGATTTTAAGAAACTAATATTTATTACAATTTTGATATATATTCACAGTAAAATGATAATACAAGCTTCTTAATAAAAATATATATTGTTATCAGTTCACAAAGAGGCAAAATAGTGCTGTTGTTATGGAATATGTCACAGCGATATGCGTAGTAAGTGATTTTTGGACAATTAATATTATTTGATTTGCTTCCCAAAGCCTTGTCTTGAATTTCGTCGAAAATTTATCAAATCAACGAAGCAAAAGTATCTGAAATTATGTCCAGAATGTGTTAAATGTGATCTTGATTATTACCTTCTGTATTCAGAATTAATATTGTATTGAATAATTTGAACCTAATATGAAAATAATTGTCATCCTAGCGTATCAATAAGTTCTGCTTTATTACCACCATGAGGACGAGCATAACATTTCAATCATCGTCGTTATTGTATGAACACACCATCAATTACTCTTTCATATTATTGAACTGGTAATAGTGGTAATGATCGTTGTTGCCCAGCCTTATTTATAGAAAGTATTCTGGCTTTTGCGACATATTTTTTTAGATATTTCTCAAATCAAATATATCCATTCAGGATCATCAACGGAATGAGGTTATTCATTGGTATGTATTTATAATTATCCAACTAACTCCGTATTTCATATCGTAGAGTCGAATAAATCATCAAGAAAAGTATTCGAGATGAATGGACCATAAGCATGTATTCATGAATACACTAGACAATTTATCTTATATTTAAGAATATTTAAGAAACATGCATACAATAAATTCATAATTAGCGCTGCAGGTTGAAGAGAAGTTCAGTCAGTCTACTTGGTACGTATCTAATCACAAAATTATAGTTTTGTGGTGATATTATTGACGCAAATTTAATTATTTGTAGGTACTGGAGAAGAATTAATAAGATTTGAAACGTCTGCTTGAGTGATATGAATTCAATTCACTAATACTAATTCATCCATTTTCTGACGATCCATCATTTAAATATACTATTTTCTAGATACGATTTGTATCCTGATTTACAATATTGATTTCTTGTAGAATAAGTACTGAAGATTAAATGCCACTTGGAATATCTCAAGTAACTATAGTTTGGTACATGTGATAAATATTCTGCAATAAAAAAATAAATATTCTCATCAACTTTTTATTCGAAGTTATGTGGAAAATAATTCTCCTGAAAACTGCATTGAGCTGATGAAACACGATAAGCTTGGGTGTGGACGATTCAAATGATAAAATAATACTCGAATAGATTAAACGTATATATTCTGTATAGTATAAAAAAGTGACCAATTTGATATTTATTATGGATGTTCCTATTCACTGGGTAAATGAAATGGAAAATGATAAGAGATAATCACTTGATGATTCTGCTTTCGATCCCAAAAATTCGATCGATGTACATATACTGCAAATATTCATTCAAAGTTTGATATAAAGATAATTATATCATACTGCTATATACCGTTGGAAGATCCTTGGCTATATCAAGTTCATTGAAAAGAGTAGCAAATCCCAGTAGTTCTAAAATTTCGTTCTGAAGTTTCTGACATCTAATAGCCTAGGCTCTAATGTTTATTCATGAGCTAATGATTCAATGCGTGGTAGATAAATCTGATGTATGCACTAGAGACTTGAATGGCATTGTTGAATTCAAGAGTTCATTGTTGTACACAGGTTATACACAACAAATGTAGCCTATATGGATTACAGAAGATATGTACCAAAAGATACTCAACTTGGAGGAGTTCTCAATGATAATTTTGTACATAATATTCCATTAAAATATTAGTGAGGTGCTCTTTCTACGTTTTAAATGTATAAATCAGACATTAACACATATATTACAAGGACCAACCAATCCAATCGTACATTTTGTTGAGGTACAACAATGAAACATGCAATCATCAGCAGAATATAAAATCCCTTCCAATCAATGAAGCCAATACATTGAAAATTCAATTGAATCAACGAATAGGAGTTTACATTGATCAAAATTGGTGAGAACCATCAGTCCATAACCTAACAATGGATCTAATAGAGTAATGACATCAGATTACGACAATGGGGCCATCAATCTGAATTTTTTGTTTGTTTAAAAATATAAATCAAATATTTCTTAAGGAACTAACTGTACCTAAATATTTTGTGCAATAATCTATAAATCATCAAATGGATCATGTTACAATAGGCGTGTTTCTTCGACAATCATACTGTGCATCTCAGGATCATATTCGCTGTATATGAATCATGATTCTTTTTTGAAACAAGAAAACAACGAATTACGAATCATGGATCATTTATTGCAGCGATCCTATAGTGAGAATACTAAATTAAATATCTTGATTTGAGAATATTTATATATTCGTTTTAAAAAATATATTTTATAGCTATGATTTTTGGCGATTTCTTTTCTTCTGATTGGTTAAAATATCAGACTTCTCATGTATTGATTTTTATTATAATTCATCAAGTAGTTCGTTTTTCATGCAGTATCTATTATTGTATGATTATTCGTATATTTATTCCATCATATAAGATGCGGAATGTGCACTTATTGTTTCACCAACGATTTTCTTGTTCTGTTCTATCCGCCATTTTTCAAATTTACACAGATTCTGCTATCGCAATAATCGTGAACATGCAAAAAGTCCGATTCAAAAGGGTAAGGGGATTGTCATTTTGTGATCACAAAGTGAAGAAGTGGGGATAACAAATAACGACCAAAGAAACATGATTCACTTAATCATTGTCACTTAGATCACATGGATTGCCCGAAGAAACACGCCTAATATGATGACACAAATTCATATCAAAGTATAAATAGTTCTATCAATTTCGAATTTGTAGTATTTCTATATTTCTCCTAAAAGCTGCATTGAGCTGATAAAACACGATAAGCTTGGGTGAAAACGATGATGAAAGTATCATTTGTCATTATTCATTCTTTCTCAAATTTTGAGATACGAACGGAACGTACGCATACACTTCTAAACCGTTTGTGCGCATGCGTAAGTTGTCAATTATTAATCTGTTGCTGCAAACTAATTTGAAATCTAGAAGTGATGTTATTCTATTAAACTTTCGTATGCGAATAGAGTCTTCTATTAGACCATAAGTAATTTGGGTAGATTTTCACAATAGGAACCTAGTGGTAGTTATAAAAGTAAAAAGAGATGGCGCCACAGAGATTCAAGGAAATTTTCCAGAGGCACTAGAACGGTGGGGACTAGTATTTTACATTCAAGAAAAAGCAACTTTAACATAACCTAAAACGAGCTTTCCAGGCCAATTAGTATTGGAAAACAGTAAATCAGTGTTTTTCAGTTCAAAAAATACAGAGCCTAACCTAAACCAAGCTTTTTAAAATCAAGTAGTATTGGAAAACAGTAAATTAGTGTTTTTTCAGTTTAAAAAAATAAACAGCTAGAATAAAACCTAAACCAAGCTTTATAAGCCAACTAGTATTGAAAAAAATTCATTATTGTCAGCAATGCACACACTTGTACGTATATAGGTGGAATGCTCTTTGAAGGCCACTAACTATAGCGATATATGTACAAGGTACGCGCATGCGCACGTCACTAGGTTCCTAGCATAAAAGTGAGCCGTAATTTGTATTCGTATTTTTTTCTATCAAATATTCTACAGCTTCAACAATACTTATCGTTTTAGCGATGTGAGAAAATGAAATTTGATATGTTCACGAAAAATTAGAATGTCGTGACATGAAAATATTTTAAATTTATAATAAGACAGCAGATTCTAAAATATTGTATCAATCTGTATAAAAGATGACAATGTATGAAATAGTATATTGCAGGGAAAGTATCAAGTTCAATGAATAATTGTTAGAAGTGATCAAAAGTATTTTTTTCTATGGTCCATTTATGTCATGAATGGTCCAAGGGCTCTAACGGCATTACGATTTAAGTCTTTCAATAGACTGAAATGCGAATATGATCCACTCACAATGAATATAGGTTTCACAACAAGTTTGCTAGAAATAAAGTCAAGAAATAAAAGCCACAAATACAGTCACATATTAACCGAATGGAAGCAAATTTGAATCTTCAAAATAATCTGTTTATGATAATTGATGGAACAACTGATAAATGATGCAACTGACACATAGCCAAGTGTTATCGTGCTTATGTGAAACTGGTTCGCATCATGGTCAATCGGAAGGCTGGAATCATAGTCCCATAAGAATTTTTGGACCGTTCTTAATCGAAATGTATTATAGAATTATTGTTATTTTATTCAAATTATGATCTATTTCAGTTAAAAATGTGCTACTTCGATTTAAGTCTTCTGAACCAGTTTTACAATAGCACAAAATTGTACTTTGCTATCAGACAGTTCCATCTACTGTTAGTCGTGCATCAAACATCAACATCATAACTGAATTCATGCAGTCAGAAGATTCAAATTAGATCTGTTCAGGTAATTGATGTATATATTTGTTGCTCTTATAACTTGATATAATTTTTAGAGACAGTGTCTCAAATCATGTATATTTATTGAGCGTGAATCGACTCGGTATGCCGGTCAACCTGGAGGCTGAGATATTGGTCCCATTAAAGCTTTCGGACCGTTTTTAACTGGCATGTCGAATAAAAAGTGTATTATTCAAAGTAATTAGGAGAAAATATATGCTATGCTATGCTAAATTCTGTTTAATTACTCAACTTAATTTGTATTTTGTACCGTAGAATTGTATAAATCCTTAAGAACAGTTTTAGAGGAAAATTGAACATGACTAAGTATTTATGAATGCACTAGACAATTTATATCACATTTACAAATATTGTAGAAAACATGCTCATAATAAATTCATTATTAGCGCTGGAGTTGTGAAGAGGTTTAGTCAGTTTACTTGATATTTAATTACTGCGTATGTCAGTGAAATTTTAGTTTAGATTCGAAACGTTGGCTCAAGAGATATGAATTCAATATACTAATCCTGCTGATTCATCCATCATCCGACGATCCATCATTTGATTATACTATTTATAGGTACGCTTTTGCGCACATTTCCAATTTCAATTCACAACAATGTACACATCTCATAGAAGAGAAAGTACATAGTTTAATCAAATAATAATAATGAAAAGACAAATTTTCTGTGATCTTCTTTAGGTTATGCTCAGAAATTTCTAGGATAACAGTAATATGCGACAATATTATTGCATTTTGAATACAAAATGGGAAACATGCATATTCCACACTATAAAACTCTTATCAAACAAGAGATCGTAGAATCATGTAGTTATTGACTGAACTTCAAGATGAAATTACCATATAATTGTTATAAGAGAATCCATTCATGTAATCAAGAAATTTATTTTTGTTATCAAGAGATATGATATTATTGTTATCAAGATGAAGTAACCAATTGTTGGAAACAAGGTATAGCATGAAATTTAAGTCCATCATCGTCAATTTACAATAATTTCAATCTCTTATTTCTAGCAACTTGAAGTGGAAGATGTCAGCAGTCACATAAAATTTCTTAAACGCAATCAGGTACTCTTCAACTGAATTCTGCCAATAATGTGCTCGATTGCTCTTTATTGAATTTATTTTGTTCTAAAAATTCATTTGGCTACTCAATAATTTGTAATCATCTAGGAAGATAGATTTGTTGCAGAAACGTGTTTTTTGAAGGGGCTCTGATAGTGGTGCTTGTGTTCTTCGGTTTATCATCTTGCAAATTTTCAGTGATTGAAGCAAACGTATATTTGAAATTTGATTATGAATACAATAGGCAACATATTCGAATATTATTGAATGTAACATATTAAATACTTGCTCTGCATAGCTTTCCTGAATATTTGGAATTTGAAGTTACAGATCTAAGTTTTCAATCATCAATCTTTCCGCTATTGGTATGCAACTCCATTCAAAATTGAAATTAAAATCAACCACTGAGACGCATTTACAAGAAAGTATAAGGACAGTTGTCGCTTTCAATGAATCTTCACTTTTCAGACCCTATTGAGCCCAAAAACATAGTTCAAAAAAAAGTCAGTCGTTGTTTGTCTATGTCTCAAAACACGAGTACTTGAGAACGCCTAGAAATCTTTGACTAAAATTTCATATTCAAGTTTTTTCATCCATAAAATAGGTTCATATTCATAAATAAGGTACTTTCAATCTGTGGTACCAAAGCTTCATTGATGGAATGTTCGAGTCTTTTGCATTCATTCTATCAACGGTGGTATTTATCAAAAGATGTAAAATAACTTAGATTGATCCCCAAATGAATTGGCAAAAAATTCACCTGGAGCATTTCCCAAAATTATTAGCAGTCTCATTTTATTTATTATGAAGCTCGATGAATTTTTTAAAAGTAGGGAGATAATTATTATCAATGCAGAATCAGAATTTTTTATAGTCATATTTGGAGGTGGCATGCCAAGGTTTGTCGATGGTAGCGTTGACGATGCGTTAGATGAAAAACGTTTCAAATAAGAAAGAACAACATGAATATATAAGAAAAAAATTATGTCCGCTAACTCTTAAATTGTTGCAAACTTGATAAATGGAGTAGAGTATTTTCACAGTGGTATTGGCAATTTGTGAGATTTTTGCATTTTTCCATGCAAAAATAGAGCATGTAAATTCACGCAACACGGTCTTATATACAGGTCTTGGCACTAGCATCTCACTACCATTGGTGAGGTTGACTCTTATTGGAGTATTTAGCTATTATAAGTTCCTCAAGATGTAAGAAGCTGTAATATATTGTATTTGATGTGTACATATCTACTTATAATAATAGTTTTAGGCCCGGTTGAAAAGATGGTTCCACTAGAGGAACAATTTCGCCATCTTGTCGCTAATCCTTAAAGGGAATGAAATCAATGATTTTGTCAAGGAACTTTACCTGGATATCATTGGAAACTGTCAATCAATTTAATCACGGGCAGAGAAAAGTGTAGAAATATAATATGAATCAGAGGAATTATGTGAGCTAAATTCACATTCGAGATTGATTTTGTAAAAGAAGAATTCTTGTCAGAGAGGCGGTACATATATGGAGCTGCGACGCCTAGTGTTTCTGTAGTTTAGGAAAGAGTTCAAATCAATAATATCTCTCCAGATAAATATATAAAAAAAAATTGGGATTTGTCTATAAAAAACAGTGAAATCACGAATAAGAGAGGATGCAGAAATATGATATGGAGCAGAAGGATTCTGTAGGCTAAAATTATAATCGGAACTAATCTTATCAAGAAATTATTTTTGCCGGAGGCGGTTCACATATGGAGCTGCGAAGCCTAGAGCTTAGACCTGCGAAGCAGGTCGAAACGCTATTACTATATACTAATCGTCTAGTGTACCACTCTATGTATAGATTCATCACTTTTTTGTCCACCTCTACAGCCTGTATTAATTGATGGATTTTTCTGATTTTTTTTTAATTTGATACATCTCTATTAGGACTAGTGCCTTCCGGGGGTGTCATATTTTTGGTGCTTATAGTATTTGCAGGAAAAATTAAAAACGGCGAAAATTTGCGTTGATCAGCGTGCCCCTATCTTTTATTCATCTATTCAACAGGGGTACACAAAATTTAATGTCATTTTGACATTTCAATTTCGAAAACATTTTTATACATTTTATTAATTCTGTTACATTTACGTGAATTTTAACATCAGTTTAATGTTTAATATGCATGAGCAAATGTCCTGTGATACAATTCAATTGTTAAAAAGGTATTTTTAATAATTTATGAGTTTAACTTCTATAAATTTTGTCGCTCTACTGTGATTCATGCTTTTTACTGTATCTCGAAAACGTCACTTTGACATGTCAAACTGAAAAATATTTCTGTAGATTTCATAAAATCTACTGAGTCTACATGAATATAAATGATAGTTTAGTACATAATAGTCATGAGCAAATGTCATCTGAAGCATTTTATTTACTGAAAAGTTGTTTTAAATAATTTAAATCTCCAACATTACAAAGTTGTCTAGCTCTAATGTAAACGTGGCTTTTGCGACAGCGCCGGATTAGGTCAGCCTGCGTTCTGTAGCAAATTCTATCTAGAGGCCCTACCTTGATTTGGAAAAATACTTTTATGGTCCCAACCCGATTGAGACATTTTTTTCTACATTCTATCAGGCGTTTGTGCGTGGATATCAAAAACTGCGAGATCCGTAGCATTAAAAACTCGTCCAATGTGGCTGGTCCTGTTCTGATCATTGCGACTTGATGTTCATATTCAATTGTTGAAATGACGAAATGACATTTCAACTTTTTAATATTTTAAAATATTTTTGGAAACAAATACATGAGTTTTGAGGATCATTTCAGATAAATATCATTCTTACTTGATGAATATAGTGGATAATTGAAGATGGAACAAAAAAAAGGTTATTCAAGGGTATGTATACATAATTATTCAACTAAATTTGAATTCCGTACCGTAGAATTGGATGAATTCTTGGAAAAAATCTTGAAGAATAGTGGAATATGGGCATGTTGTTATTAATACACTGGACAATTCATATTACATTCACAAATATCTTAGGAAACGTGCATACAATAAATACAACAGATTGAAGAAGTGATACATTCAGTAATTGATTTGTAATGATATTGTTGGTAGAAACCTAACTGTTCGTAGACACTGGAAAATAATCAATGAATTCAAAACGCTTGCTCAAGTGATGTAAATTCTGATTACTGATACTGATTATCTGTTATTCAAAAATCCATCATTTAATTATACTATTTTCTGGATACGATATTTCAATTCACGATGTTTCTTTGTTGTGGATAGAATAAGTATTGAAGATTGAATTGAATTTGAAACATTTCAAGTACAGTTTGGTAGGTACATGTGGTACAAATTCAACAATACACGAGTATCTACTCTGATTTTCAATATTTTTTATTGCTGGTTTGGCTTATACTAAACTCACACTTCTTTCAGTTGGATAAATTTAAATTTGGATCTTGATAAACCCAGCCAATCGAACATTCTGTTCAAATACAACAATAGAACAAGCAATCAAGAGCTGACTATAATATCCTTTCGCTATCAATGAAGCTAGCACTTTGAAAATTCCAACGAATGAACAAATAGGAGATTACATCAATCAAAATTTGTGAAAATCATCAGTCTGTATCATAAAACTGAGTCAAATTAAGTAATAAAATCTGATTACAACAATTGAGTCATCAATCATCATATTTGATTTTTTAAAAATTATAAATCATACATCGCTTAAAGAACTGTACCTACATTATTCTGTATAATAATCCACAAGTATTCAAATATATAACATCCAATGTATGACAAGTGACTAATTTCTATTCGAGTATAGGTTTTTTCATTAACTTCGTATTTTAGGTTATATAGTAGATGATTTAGTATGAATGTATTTTTTCACTTGGTATATGAAATAATATTCTGCTTTCGATCCTGGAAATTTGATCAATATACATAGACTGCAGATATTCATTTGGAGTTTATTGTTAACTGTCATCTTTTACTGTCATATTGGGAACATTGGACAGAGCAGCATTCCCAGTAGTTCTAAAATCTGGATCTAAAGTTTCTGTCATCTAATATTCTGGGCTCTAATTTTTATTCTTTTCATGAGCTAATGTTTTTGGAGGGCGTAGTATACAATTTTGAGGTAAACACCAGGTACTAGAGTGTGATTGTTGGAATCAAGATTTAATTGTTGTACAAAACAAACGGAGAAATATGTACTCGGACAAATATTTTTTCCAAAAGATACTCTTCTTGTAGGAATCTTTAATAATAATATTGTACGTTTTATCCCATTTGAACATTTGAACAGTGCTCTCTCTACGTATCAAATGAATGAATTAGTTCTTGATAAGGACATAGACAAATATACTGCAAAGACCATAAAATCAGAAACTAGAAGTTGGGACGCGCATCAGTGCCTGTAGTGGCAGATTTTAGGATCAAATTTTCATAACTTTTAGATACGACCCTTGCAGTAATAGACATATACAAACTAGATCTCAGAATCAGAGTTAGCTCATCAATTTATATATAGGTCTGTCATTCTGGTTAATGATGATGAGATTTAAGTCGGGCAGAATTAGCGCAAATACATGCTAAAATCAAGAAAATTGATAATTTGAAATCTTTTTTTTGTATTTATTAGTTCATAACGTGACAAATAACATATTCCATTTGTACGCGGCTACAATGTCGGGTAGGCTGTCAAAAAAAGGTGAAAAACTGCAAAAATAGTTTTTTGTGTTTTACTAAAAAACTACGCATCTGACGAAAAATAGTGTTCCGCTAAAAAAAGTACGCAATAGGAAGACGGATCAGTCAAGCTGCTTTTGGGTTGATTGCAGTTTTTTTGCTATTTTTTCGGAAATTCATAACTTGCATTGTATCTGTTATTGGGACTTAAAATTTTGACAGAATGTGGGTAGAGTAGCTTTCAAAATACGCATCAAATTTTTCAGAGGATCGAACGTGAAATTTTTGAGAAATGTAGGAAAAACCAAAAAAGAGACCCTGCCGAATAACGGACATAAAAAATGGTTAGTCAGCAAACATCAATTTCACAGATTGCATTTTCTTTGTCAAGAGTTACTCTACAAAGTAACTAGATGGCGTCTCTTTTGAGCAAATGTGAGTATAGAAAAGATCGATTGCAAAAATCGCATTTCACCAATACAAGGAATAGTTTCCGTAGTTTTTTGTGAAAAGCAATGTACTACTTATATTTATCATATAACTGGAAGTCAAATAAGTGTATATGAAGCCTTCTTTAACAAAAAATCATGTGAAAATTAGAACTAGATTTAAGTTTGGTATAATATGTTACGATGAATTACGAAAGAGCAGTTTTATTGCCACGCCTCATTCACTTGTTGTATTGGCCGCTCAGGTGAGAGGTAGAGAGAGGGGAACGACATCAAGCAGCAATATTAGAGGCCGTTTGGATAGAGGCAAGAGAGAGAAGAGAGTTGGAGAGCAGCAGCAGCAATCAAGGCTGTTTGGTGAGGGAAGAATCAGTGTCGTTCGAGAATCAGTCAGTCTCCGTCATTCTACTGCTCATGTGAAGAATCATAACGTTGCGATAGAAGCATTGCTAAAGAAACCGTATTTTTGCGCTCTGACCGGTGGCAAGTGGTAGGATGCCGCTACGCGCGGGGGGCCATTTCCAATTCGCGAGGACCGACTACACACATTCTGACTATTGAGAATGTTGTTTGAATGGTCAATGTACAATAACACAACAACGACTCATGAAGCCTTCTCTATAATTGTTGATACTCCAAAAATCGTTATCGCAGAAGTGCGGTTTTTTGCAATCGATTTTTTTTCATACTTTCACTTGCTCAAAAAGAACGCCGTTTGGGTACATTGTAGAGTATTTCTTCAAAAAATAAAAGCTTTTTGTAAAATTAGTGTACGTTATCTAACAACTTCTCAATGGCCGTTTTTCGGAAGAGCCTTCTTTTAGTTTTCTCAACATATCTTCAAAAGTTCACAGTCGATCTTCTGAAAATTTGATGCATGTGTTAGAATCATTCTTTACTCACATTTTGTCAAAATTTTAAGTCTAAATATTGAATACAATACAAGTTATGAATTTTCGAAAAAATGGCAAAAAATGACAAATGGGATATGTTATCTGCCATGTTGTGAACTGACAAATAAATAATAAAAATCACTTTCTTCCAAGATATGCTAATTCTATCCGACTATTTATGACTTTTCAAATATTATTCGCCTCAATTTGTACATAAACATATATCTTTGAATCCACACACTACAAATATGATAAGATAGTGGATTTGAAATACATTTTTTTAATGAACAATAATCTATTGTTGATTGACTGAATGAAGCCAGAATAATCCCAAGTAACAATGACTGACCCTCGACCAGAATGTGACGTCAGATTTTGGTTATAATGAAGTCGTAAGCTGACGGTCATATTTCGACGTCACATTTTAAGTCAAATTGTGGTCATAAATTGACGTCATTTCTTGACGTCATGAAATGTTGAACAGACGTCATAATTTGACGTTATGTTTCAGCGTTTTTAGAAATCATACTTATGCTTTATATAATGATTCTTTAAATATATTTTTTCGATCAGTGTACTTTGCGCTTACGTTTTCAACCAATTGAGTCTCATTTTTCAACTCAACGTCACTTTATGACGTAAGTTCGACGTCATGTTGTGACGTATGTAACATTTTTATCCCAGCATTAATTTTATGACTTAAATTCGACATTATGAGTATCGGTTATCTAGATATGAAGTTATAAATTATTATATAGAGATCAGTGTTCAATTATGGGAATTATGAACGAGTTAAGTTATAAAATATAAATTAGGTGTGTTCGACTTTTATATTCCAGTGAAGATAAAATCTTATTTATTCCTATGAATTTCTCTTAGCAGTCTATCAATAAAAGTGAAGAGCCTGATCCTCTATTTATTTGGGTTACAAGCATTCAAAAGGTAACATATTTGACTTTTTGCTCGGAGGCCTCCCGCATCTTCTACAACAGTTCGGAAATCTTTGGTAAGATTCGGACTATTATAATATCAAGCTATCACCAAACCAATCGTCTTTCTTTTGTAGTTCAGTTCAGGGAGGTTCATTTGTTTGTTTACATGATATTGCTCCACTCAAGAATTTTGTTGAAGTTATTGGAGGTAGGTATCTATATTAAAATTAGAAAAAGGTGACTTATCGTAAATCCAACACATTGAATAATTTAAAATTTAAATCTAGAAACAAATGTATCATAAAAGATATTTCCGAATTTCATAACTGTTATTGAAAATTTTTTTAGCTACAAAGCTGATGATTGATAGGATCTGAATAATAGTGTTGAATCTTGAATTACTGAAAATCATATGAAATTGTTTTCCAGGATGACTGTATATAATGGTGCATTTTTTCAAATTTCGACTCAATTGCTGCAGTGCCGGCTGTTGACACTATCGTCATGGTCACAACATTTGAATAAATAACCCGAAGGTATACGAAAATTGGTCCAGAATTCACAGATGCTTGACGATCAGTTTTTTTCTTTTCATGGTGATTAATTTTTTTTTAGGTTTTGATACATATAATTTTCATTTACTTGATAGTTCTTTATTACCTGTAATATATTTGTATTTTGAATAAATCAATTGAAAATACAATGATGTTTTATTATTCACTAATTATCTAAAAGTTCCTTGAATAAATAGTATTCAAACAGGTGATATGCAACGTAATACTGTTACCATATGACATTATGATGTTCTATATTACTTATTTTATTATTATTTACTTCTTCAGGAACATTTAGGTGATGACTAAGATCATAAAGTGATGTTAAATTCAAGTCATAATATGACGTCAAAATTAGGTCATAATGTGACGTCAAACTAAGGTCATAATTTGACGTCAAACTTAGGTCATAATATGACGTCAAACTTACGTCATAATATGACGTCAAACTTACGTCATAATACGACGTCATATAGCTCCACGCATTGACGTCTTGCTGACGCGATTATGATCAAAAATGTGACGTCGTATCGACGTCATATTTGGTCATAATTGTTACTTGGGATAGTTCATCTCCATTCCAATAGATGTAGACTAGATATACATCAAAATATTGAAATAGAATCATTGTGAATCAGAATTTAAGATCAGGGTACTGATCATAAGACTCACAGAAAGACTGTTTCAAATTGAAAATGAGACAATGATAGATTCTAAAAGATTCTATCATTCTGAATAATAGGTTACTATGTATGAAATAGTACGTTGCAGAAAATGTATCAAGTCCATTGAATAATTGTTAGAAGTTATCAATAGCACTTTCACCTATAGTTCATGTGTTTCAAGGACAGTCCAAGAGCTCCCATGGCATTAGGATTCAAGTCTTCTGAATGACTGAGCCGCGAACATGATTCACTCACAATGAATTCAGAGTTCACAACAACTTTGCTGTGATTGAATCCAAGAAATGAAAGCCAGAAGAATACTCACATATTACTTGAATAGATACAAATTCCAATCTTTGAACCAATCTGTTATTGATAATTATTGAGCAACTGACAAACTAAGTGCTATTATTGTGCTATTGTGAAATTAGTTCGAATATAAGTCAATCAGAACGCTTGAATCGTAGTCCTATAACAATCTTTGGACAGTTCTTAATCAAAATGACCATTAGAATAATGTTGTTCTCATCAAAATACCGTCTATTTCAGTTGAGACCTGCTCAAGGCTCTTATAGGACTCCGATTAGAGATCTCTGATAGGCAGAAATGCGGACAAATTTTACATCAGCACAAAATCGTACTTGGCCAACATCAACTGTTAGTCGTGCATCAAAAATTTTTATCAAATGTATGCAGACGGAAGATTCAAATTGGATTTGTTCGAATGGTATATGTATATAACTATTGTTCTTATGACTTGATCCAATTTTCAGAGAGTGTGGTCCAAATTATGTATATTTACTGGGAGTGAATCGTGTCTGTATTTTTACCAGCATGGTAGATTGAATCGTTGTCCCATAAGAGCTCTTGGACTGTTTTTAACTGGCATATTATACAATTAGTGTATTATTCAGGATGATTATGAAAGAATTGATGTCAATTCAAATTTATAATAATTTTTAGTTCTAATCAAGTAGACATTGGTTGAGAATAAATACAAAAGTTTTTGTATTTGATGAAGTAAAAGCCCTAGCAGCGTTGTTTTGGAAGAAATGGTGTGCTCACACTCATTATGATTCATTCCGTAAACATGTCTTACATTCATTTGTGATATAATAAATTGGAAAATAATGAATTGAGAAGTCAATATTATAAGAGAATATTTATTTAGATTGTATAACTTTGGGAAAAATATAGAATACTACTTTGGTAAATCAATTGATAGAATTAAAAAAAAAAATTCCTACAGTCACAATAGAATAATACTCATTCCGCATGCTTAGGAGTTCTTAAGAAAGTCACGTAATATCTCGGAAAAACTGTTCCATTGCTGGCATAGTTTAATTTTTCTTGTAAATTTTTCATCATTTCTTCCCAAAATGGAATCAATTCGAGTGATTTTACCAACGTTTGATGAATTTAAAAATAGTATATTGTGTAACAAGTGCGTAGTTGAGAAAGAGATAAATACTCTGGTGATTGCTTTTTATTAGCGTATAACAGTTTTAACTCTCTGACATTTCAAAAAGAGGAGATTCGCATAACAGAAGTAGTTTTAGGCTCTTTTTTGAGGTGGATGTACATTGCAAAGTAATGTGGAATATTTCATAGCTTATTCTAGCTGAGAACGGTGCAAAGACTTCTATGGGACCACAATTTAAGCCTACTGATTGGCGGAGATATAAACACAATTTATTTACATTAAATGCTCTTTTGAATAAATTCAATAAATGAAATGAATAAAATAGAATCATATTTCTATACGTAAACTAGATTTTACTGCACAAATTCATTTATCATGATTAATGAATGGCTATAAATTAATGCAGCTGACGGATAGCCAAAGTCGATGTTTCCGCCTATGTAAGATTGATCCGTATATCGGCCAATTAGAATACTTGAATCTTTTTCCCATAATAACTTCAAAGTGCCCTCAATTGGAATAGAAAATAGTTCAAATATATCCGAGTGGATTTTATGATGGTCTTTGATGTTATCTTTTTTTTATTAGCTATTTTGGAGGGAAAATGTAATTTTCATCGAAGAAGAATTTGAGACACATGTTGAATTGATTTTGATACAAGTAATATCACAATTCCAGAGAAAATTGGATATTGTGGCTATATATAAGGAGTTAAAACATGTAGCGTAAGCTTTTGAGTGCCAGAGTAGTGACTGAATGGATAAAAAATATGTCTTTGGAAGGCAAAAGTATATCAAAGTGCGTGAGCTCCAAAATTATTACTGGAGGAACGTGGAACATGCATGTTTCCTCAAATGCACAATTGGAGCTGAGTAATTCAGACTTAAAGCAGTGATTTAGAAGAAAATCTATGAGGAAAGAATGTTACTACGGAAAAAATAGTCCTGCTCAATAGGCGGTCTATCATTCTCGCAATTGAGCTCAGAAATCAGATACGCTAATTCATGGAAGAAATCAACTGAAAGATTCTCTTGAGAGGAATATTTAGGATAATGGGAGTAAGTGATGAAAACACAAAATTTCAACTGAAATTATATTTCACTTTTCCACTCGATATTCTCGGTTTCACCTGGAGTAACCATCTTTCTGTATATTTGATGTACATGCATCATTTCAGTCAGCATTATCAACCATATCTATTAAAAATAATATTGAGAGTTGCAAAGGAGACAGAAAGATTGTGATTACATACAAATTGACGAGCGAAGCGAATTGTAAGGATGTAAGTATGTCGTCAAGATAAAACAAAAGGACTACATGAGTTGTCAAAACTAATACTCTAATTTGTATTCGAAAACAGTAAAGCAATGATTGAGAATATGCGAAACATGGCACAGACATGTTATCTCGCTGTGAAGTTTTGAATTTAGACTTTGTAATTCGTAGAAGAGTTGAAATAAATCTATCCGATTGATGAATACATGAAATAATATTGAGAATTGTCAATAGAAAACAGTGAAATCACGAGTAGGGTAAATGCACAAATATAATATGGAGCAGGAGGATTTTGTGGGCTAAAAATATATTTGAAATTTATCTTATAGAGACAAAATTTTTGCCGGAGGCGGTTCACATATCGAGCTGCGAAGCCTAGGGCTTAGGCCTGCGTAGCAGGCCAAGCGCTAGTCTTATATACTAAAAGGCATAAGATACACTTTCAGTTAGCCACGGCTACAGCCTAAACGAGAACTCTGATTAACATGATTTTTTTTTTATAAATTTGATATTCTTGACGAGCAGTGCCTTTTGGGGGTCTCAATTTTTTCAGTCTTATAGGTTTCGTGTAAAAAATCAAAAATCGTCAAAAATTCATCCTGAACATAGTAGGCATGTACAAATAATTGTTGAACATCGATGACATCTGTCAGCTTTGACGTTTAGGTTTCAATATTATTTCATTGAATATTGCAAAATGAGAAAGATTTCCACAAATTTATGTATTAATACATCTATAACAAACATGAGCGAATCACTTGTGATACATTTTGAGCTAATATTATGCTTAAATATTAAAATTGTTATTTTTTTGACATTTTGATAACTTCAGTATTGCCAACTTATTTCCCAAACGAAGAATGTACATGCGCACTCGCTTTCACGTAAAAATAGTAGCCATGTACAAATAATTGTTGAACATCGATGATATCTGTCAGCTTTGACGTTTAGGTTTCAATATTATTTCATTGAATATTGCAGGATGAGTAAAATTTTCACAAATTTATGTATTAATACATTTATAACAAACATGAGCAAATCACTTGTGATACATTTTAAGCTAATTTTATGCTTAAATATTAAAATTACTATTTTTTTGACATTTCAATAAATTCAGTATTGCCAACTTATTTCCCAGAATGTACATGCGTACTCGCTTTTACGCAAAATTCCAATTCAAGTTTCAACAATGTACACATCTAATGAATAGAAAGTAAGTAGTTTAATTGAATAATATTAACAAAATGACAATTTTATGTAATATTTTTTAGGCTATGCTCAAACATTTTTTGAAATGAAGTTATATGTCACGATATTCATGCATTTTTAACGCAGAATATGCCTGATCGCAAAATGGATTAGTTGTTGGCTAAGTTATAGAATGATTTCAACATATAATTGTTATGAAGAAATCGATTCTTATAATCAAGGGATATTTTGATTCATGATGTTTCTCTGTTGTGGATTAAATAAGTACTGAAGATTGAATGAAGTTTGAAACATGTCAAGTATAGTTTAGCTGGTACATGTGGTAAATATTCAACAATACACGAGTATTTATTTAGATATTCAATATTGTTTAGTAATAGTTTAGTTCATGCTATTCTCACATCTCTTTCAGTTGAATAAATTTGAGTTGAAGACTTGATAAACCCAGCCAATCGAACATTTTGCTTGAGTCAACAATGAAACAAGCAATAATCAACTGATTATAATATTACGATAATGGAGCCATCAATCAATATTTTGTACTTGTTCAAAGATATAAATCATACATCACTCAATGAACTTAAATAACTTCGTATTTGAGGTTATGTAGAGAGTAATTCTACTGGAAGCGGCATTGAGCTGATGAAACACACTAAGCTTGGGTGAGAACGATGATGAAAATATCGATTGTCATCATTTATTTTGAAAAATGTAAATTATAACATATTACTGAAATAAACTGTACGTAAATATTCTGTATAATACATATCATTTTATTACAATATCAAAAGTCACTAATTTCTTATTTAGTGTGGATGTTCCTATTCAATTGGTATACAAAATTGGAAATGAAATATTTTCTTGATGACAAGTGCATTGGGGAGAATAACAAATCTCAGTGGTTCTAAAACTTTGGTCTGTAGTTTTTGACATCTAATAGTCTAGGCTCTAATGTTGATTCATTTCATGAGTTAATGTTTTAATACGTAGTATAGGCAATTCTGATGTATGCACTAGAGACTAGAGTGTGATTGTTGGACTCATGAGTTCATTATTGTACACAGGTTGTACACAACAAACATAGCCTATATGGACTACAGAAGATAAGTACCTGAATAATGCTTTTTTCAAATGATTCTCTTCTTGAAGAAGTCTTCAATAATAGCGTTGTACGAATTATTCAATTCAAACATTTTTGCTCTCTTTACGTTTCAAATGAGTAAATCAGACATAGACATATATATTGCAAGTACCATGAGATCTTGAACTGAAAGTTGAAACGTGCATCACTGCTATTAGTGGTACATTTTAGGACTAAATTTCAATAACCCATAGATAAGACCCATGTAAGAATAGACATATGCGAACAAGATTTTAGAACCAAATTAATTCATCTACTTACATACAGGCCTGTCAAATTGTTAAATATTAACGAGATTCATGGCTTTTTGGATATTCTTTGCCTCAAATTGTACAATTTTATTAAACGTCAACAAAATATATCTTTGTATTTAAAAACTACAAATACGATAAAATGGTAGATGACGTGAACGAAGATAAAACGAAATGAGAATTATTGGTTAGAACTTCCAATTTAATAATAATCGGTAATATCGATGAGAAAAATCATATATGGGATTGGAAAAAAATAATTTCTCAAGAAATGTAGGAGACACATGATATGGATAGATTCAGTGCTTTATTCTCAGATTATACGTATTCAAGAAAGGGTTTTCGCGGAAAATGTTGATAGATGATACGGGTTGCTGCAAGTGAAATTTTACTGTTCTAATCAGCTGATTTTAATAAATGTCATTGAAACAATCAACACAGACATCTATTCCAACAGTTGGTAACATTGTTAGGTGTGACGTAGACTCTCGGGTGCGCGTGCGCAGGCGCGTGCGTAAGAAAGAGTGGATAGAGATATTTTGTGAGAATCAAATATTATTTTTCTTTTAGTGTTTGTTCATGATATCAGTTATTGAAATATATTGTAATAGAGAGAGAGAAATCATATATGGGATTGAAAAAAATTAATTTCTCAAGAAGTGTAGGAGACACATGATATGGATAGATTCAATACTTTATTCTCAGATTAAACGTAGTTATTCAAGAAACGGTCTTCGCGGAAAATGTTGATAGATGATACGGGTTGCTGCAAGTAAAAATTTACTGTTGTAATCAGCTGATTTTAATGAATGTCATTGGAACAATCAACACAGACATCTATTCCAACAGTTGGTAACATTGTTAGGTGTGACGTTGACGCTCGCGTGCGCGTGCGCAGGCGCGTGCGTAAGAGATATTTTGTAAGAGTCAGATATTATTTTTCTTTTAGTGTTTTTCATAATATCTGTTATTGAAATATATTGTAATTGTGAAGAACATGAGTTTTTTGTTGGACATTAAGGAATCGGATGACGAGTAGTCAGATGATACAACAGCTGTCAACATTTTCATTGCTACATTCATCAATTTCATTATTTTGATCAACTCCTTGAAATTGTATTCTATTGAATAGGCACTTTGAACAACTAATATTGATTTAATGAATAATGTTGAATTGATTTCAATACAAGTTAAATCACAATTCCAGAGAAAATTGAATATTGTAGCTCTATACAAGGAGTCAGAACATGTAGCGTGGGCTTGTGAGTAGTGCCTGAATGAATAAGAAACATGTTTTTGGAAAGCAAAAGTATAGCAGAGTGCATGAGCTCCAAAATTATTACTATAGGAACGTGGAACATGCATGTTTCTCCGAATGTACCATTGGAGCTAAGTGATTAAGACTCAAAGCAGTGATTTAGAAGGAAATCTATGAGGATCAATGTTACTACGGAGAAAATAGTCGGTCTTTCAATCTCGCAATTGAGCTCAGAAATCAGATACCCTAATTCATGGAAAGAATCTACTGAATGATTCTCCTGAGAGAAATATTTAGGATGATGGGTGTAAGTGATGAAGACACAAAATTTCAACTGAAATTCTATTTCACTTTTTCACTCGATATTCTCGGTTCCACCTGGAGTAACCATCTTTTTGTATATTCGATGTACATGCATCATTTCAGTCAGCATTATCAACCATATCTATTCAAAATAATAGTGAGAGTTGTAAAGGAGACAGAAAGATTGTGATAACATACAAATTCACTAGCGAAGCAAATTGTAAGGATGTAAGTATGTCGTCAAAATAAAACAGAAGGATCACATGAGTTGTAATAACTAATACTCTAATTTGTATTCGGAAACAGTAAAGCAATGACTGAGAATATGCGAAACATGGCACAGACATGTTATCTCGCTGTGAAGTTTTGAATTTAGACTTTGTAATTCGTGGAAGAGTTGGAATCAATTTATCCGATTGATGAATACATGGAATAATATTGAGAATTGTCAATAAAAAACAGTGAAATCACGAGTAGGGAAAAATGCACAAATATAATACGGAGCACGAAGGTTTTTGTGGGCTAAAAATGTACTTAGAATTTATCTTATAGAGACAGAATATTTGCCGGAGGCGGTTCACATATCGAGCTGCGAAGCCTAGGGCTTAGGCCTGCGTAGCAGGCCAAGCGCTAGTTACTATATACTAATCGTCTAGTGTACCACTCTATGTATAGATTCATCACTTCTTTGTCCACCTCCACAGCCTGTATTTATTGATGGATTTTTATGAATTTTTTCTCATTTGATACATCTTCATTAGGACGAGTGCCTTCCATGGGTCTCATATTTTTGGTGCTTATAGTATTTGCAGGGAAAATTGAAAACGGCGAAAATTTGCGTTGATCAGCGTGCCCCTATCTTTTATTCATCTATTCAACAGGGGTATACAAAATTTAATGTCATTTTGACATTTCAATTTCGAAAACATTTTCATAAATTTTATTATTTCTGTTATTTTTACGTCAATTTTAACATTAGTTTAATTTTTAATATGCATGAGCAAAAGTCTTGTTATACAATTCAATTGTTAAAAAGGTATTTTCAATAATTTATAAGTACAACTTTTATAAATTTTGTTGCTCTACTGTGATTCATGCTTTTTTCTGTATTTCGAAAACGTCACTTTGATATGTCAAACTGAAAAATATTTCTGTAGATTTCATGAAATCAACTGTGTCTACATGAGTTTAAATAATAGTTTAGTACATAATAGTCATGAGCAAATGTCATCTGATGCATTTCATTCACTAAAAAGTTGTTTTAAACAATTTATATCTCCAACATTTATTAGTTGTTTCGCTCTAATGTAAACGTGGCTTCTGCGACAGCGCCGGATTAAGTCAGCCTGCGTTCTGTAGCAAATTCTATCTAGAGGCCCTACTTTGATTCGGAAAAATACTTTTGTGGTCCCAACTCGATTGAGACATTTTTTTTTTACATTCTATTAGGCGTTTGTGCGTGGATATTACAGGCTGCGGGGTCCGTAGCATTAAATATCGTTCCAATGTAGCTGGTCCTGCTCTGATCATTGCGACTTGATGTTAATATTCAATTGTTGAAATGACATTGCAACTTTTTGACATTCATAGATATTTTTGAAAACAAATACACGAGTTCTAAGGATCATTTTGAATAAATATCTTTCTTACTTGATTAATATAGTGGATAATTTGAGATAGAACAAAAAAAGGTTATTCATGGGTATGTATATATAATTATTCTACTAAATTCATATCACATTCACAAATATTGTAGGAAACGTGCATACAATAAATTCAAGAGATTGGAGAGGTGATACAGTCAGTAATTGATTCGTAATGATATTTTTGGAAGAAACCTAACTAGTCGTAAAAGCACTTGAGAATAATCAATGTGATTCAAAACGCTTGCTCAAGTGATGTGAATTCTAATTACTGATACTGACTATCTGTCATTCGAAGATCCATCATTTAATTATACTATTTTTTGAATACGATATTTCAATTTATTGAAGATTGAATGGAATTTGAGACATGTCGAGTACAGTTTGGTAGATACATGTGGTAAATATTCAACACTACACGAGTATCTATTCTGATTTGGCAATATTGTTCATTGATAGTTTGGTTTATACTAATCTAACACTTCTTTCAGTTAGGTATATTTGAATTTGGATCATGATAAACCCAGTCAATCGAACATTCTGTTCAAATACAACAATAGAACAAGCAATCAAAAGCTGACTATAATATCCTTCCGCTATCAATGAAGCTAGCACTTTGAAAATTCCAACGAATGAACAAGTAGGAGATTACATCAATCAGAATTTGTGAGAATCATCAGTCTGTATCATAGAACTGAGTCAAATCAAGTAATAAAATCTGATAACGACAATTGAGTCATCAATCATCATATTTGATTTGTTGTAAATTATAAAAAAAAAGAAATTTGATCAATATACATAAACTGCAGATATTCATTTGGAGTTTATTGTTGACTGTCATCTTTTTTTGACATATTAGTTACATTGAACAGGGCAGCATTTCCAGTAGTTCTAGAATCTGGATCTAAAGTTTCTGTCATCTAATATTCTAGGCTCTAATTTTTATTCTTTCCATAAGCTGATGGCTGCATTCAGCAGATGAACTGCGATTGGTAATCGTTTTTGAATGATTAGTAATCGGTGACATGACGATGGGTAGTTCTGCTGAATGCACTTTCTTACAGCAAGTTTATGGCATAGAGGTTATTTTTATTTATTTGTTAGGTTCATTTTGTCTACAGATAGAAATAAAAAAATTACTGAACAAATACATGATAATATAATTTATCAATGATTGAAATTTTTTTTCAAATTTCCATCGTCTTTATTAAGTTTGAAAAAATATTTTGATCAATATTCAAGCATTGTCTGCAACTTTCGAAGAAATAAGTCATCAATTATTGAAAGGGGAAGAGGGTTGCTGTAGTCGACACTTGGTGGAACACATTTAAACTAATAAATTTTAAAAATAAATGCTTTTTCTACAAAGCTGTGGATAAGTCAATTGTTTATTTTTAAATTTGTTTATATGTATAACTTATCCTTTAACTCTGTTTAAAATCGAAAACAGAGCAAAAATTAGAAATTAAAACTATTTGAATCAATAGTTGATTTCTGAATTTCAAATATTAAATTTTTTTGCGAAAAAATACTATAAACAGTGCTTTTACAATCATAAAAAAACTCCGAAGCCCCACGGTATTTGAAAATAACCGCCGATGTGACTAATCGCAATCACAAATCGCTCCCTAAATGCGATGCAAAAGATGGCGACCTATTACTAATCGATGAGTACTCATCGAACTTTTTGTAACGGATTTAGCAGATGATTAGTCATCGATTTCTAATCGATGTGCTCTGCTGAATGCAGCCAATGTTTAAGTAGGGTGTAGTAGCCAATTTCGAGGTAAACACCAGGTACTAGAGTGTGATTGTTGGAATCAAGAGTTAATTGTTGTACAAAACAAACAGAGAAATATATACTTGGAGAAATATTTTATCCAAAAGATACTCTTCTTGTAGGAATCTTTAATAATAAAATTGTACGTTTCATTCCATTTGAACATTTGAAGAGTGCTCTCTCCACGTGTCGAACGAATGAATCAGTTATTGATACGGACATAGGCAAATATACTGCAGAGACCATAAAATCAGAAACTAGAAGTTAGGACGCGCATCACTGCCCGTAGTGGCAGATTTTAGAATCAAATTTTTATAACTTTTAGATACGACTCTAGCAATAATAAACATATACGAGCTAGATCTCAGAGTCAGATTCAGCTCATCAATTTATATATAGGTCTGTCATTCTGGTTATTGATGATGAGATTTAAGTCGGGCAGAATAAGCGCAAAAACATGCTAAAATCAAGAAAATTGATAATTTGAAATCTATTTTTTTGTATTTGTTAGTTCATAGCGTGACAAATAGCATATTTCATTTGCACGCGGCTACAATGTCAGAATGCCTGTCAAAAGAAAGGTCAAAGCTGCCAAGAACGGTTTTTTGCGTATTATTAAAAAACTACGCATCTGACGGAAAATAGTGTTCCGCTAAAAAACGTACGCCATAAAAAGACGGATCGAATAAGTTCTCTTGAATCTTGATCAGTCCAGCTGCTTCTGGGTTGATTGCAAAAATCGTAATTATTTTGCCATTTTTTCGGAAATTCATAACTTGCATTGTATCTGTTATTGGAACTTGAAATTGCGACAGAATGTGAGTAGAGTAGCTTCTAACATACACATCAAATTTCTCAGAAGATCGACTTGAACATTTCAAGAAATGTTGAAAAGACTAAAAAAAGGTCCTGCCGAAAAACGGCCAGCAAAAATGGTTAGCCAACTAAGATCAATTTCTCAGATTGCATTTCCTGTGTCAACAGTTACTCTACAAAGTAACTAGATGGCGTCATACTCTCACTTGCTTAAAAAGAACGCCATTTGGGTACATTGTAGAGTATTTCTTGAAAAAATGAAAGCTTTTTGTAAAATTAGAGTACGTTATCTAACAAATTCTCAATGGCCGTTTTCTAGAAGAGCCTTTTCTAGTTTTTTCAACATATCTTCAGAGGTCTACAGTTGATCTTCTGAAAATTTGATGCATGCGTTAGAATCATTCTTTATCCACATTCTGTCAGAATTAGAAGTCGAAATAACAAATACAATACAAGCTATGAATTTTCGAAAAAATGGCAAAAACTGACAAATGAGACATGTTATCTGTCATGTTATGAACTAAAAAATGAATAATAGAAATTACTTACCTCTAAGATATGCTAATTCTATTCGACTATTCATAGTCCGGTCAAGTTAGCCCTAAAAGTACGGATACGCTTGCATAAATTCCCAGGGAACTGAAAATTGGCATGAACGTTAAAGATACCATTATGATGAAGTTGTGAGAGGTCCTCATCGATCCCATGTGTGCAAAAAAATTTATTTGAGGTCAAAGCTCATAGAAATGGGTTTTTCAAATTTTTAACGAAATTGTCAGTTTTATGATAAAAATAGCTTGGACAAGAATTATAGATCTTCCAATTTTCTAAAAAAAAGTACTTACACTTCTTTGTACCAAGATTTGCCATTTTTGAGAAAAAGCCATTCCAAAGTTATATTTTCAATAATATGCATGATTACGCTGTCTATGTACATGTGCCCGTCTGTTACTTACTTTGAATTATTTGCAATGATAGGTTACGCTACGTATCTTTTGCAAAACATACACGCAATAAAAACGGTGCTCAATTGGGTTGTCTTCCTCTAACCTTGGCTTCTGCTCATCAACATTTTTATCGAGTTCATGGATGGCTTGGTAATCAGCTAAACCCAGAAGAATGAGGATGGAATCTAATTGATGATGTATTGCAACCAATCCACACTCTACTTCTACCTGCACCAGAAAAGCTCTCTAATACATTTTTTTTCAACTGCAAAATGGGCTGTAATTCGAAATGCAACTTCAAAAAAATAGGCTTACTTTGTTAACCAGCATGCACTAGTTGTGAAGACCAGTCGTGTTCAATTACTGAGTCTCAAACAGAAGATGATCCTCACATCAACGACGGAACAATTGATGTATCGCCGTTGGAACAATTTATGTCAACTCAGGAAGATGAAGAATAACAAGAAGCGGTTGAATAACAAGACTCAATATTATATTGAACTTCAATATGAAGACCGTGGAATAGGACTACCGGAAAAGCCACGACGAAAAATACGCGCCAAGTACACCACCTCATAGGTTGTGAGTCTCTTTCCTTTTCTTCTAACACTATCTGTAAAAAAGCCTTTTCAATATCAGCTATTAATGCAATTTTTCCAAACCGATAATTTGACAAAACTTTTAATATTTCCGGCAATAAATTTTCCCCCGAATGCAAAAGTTCGTTCAAAGCTGGAAATCGCGGAGCATGCGCGGACGCGTCAAATACAATGCGAATTTTCGTACTATCTTTGTCCTCACGATATACGGGTCGGTGCGGCATAAAGTACTGTTTTTCTCTGTCCGTCATTTTTGGCACTATTTCCGCACAATTGTTGTTAAAATATCCGCGCATTACTTCATCATATTTGATGAGCGTATTATTTTTAATTAGTTTATTTATTAAACTGTTCAACCGCACTTGTGTTCCTTTCAGATTTGAGTCAATGTTTATTTTCTCACTTATCCACGGCAATGAAACATGATACCGGCCTTCTGTTGTGTTGAAGTTCACTTTTTCATTGACAAACGATGACGTAATCTCAGCCAGAGATTCTTTTTCATCTTTTATTCCTATGGTTTCTAGGTCCCAAAACTTTTTTAAATCTATTTCTTCATTGTTTATCATACTCACATGAAGAGCAGTAGTGGTGTTCAAATTCACACTCTTAACTTTGTTTTCGTTTGTACCCAGTAGCGTCCATCCTAATTTTGTATTAAGGGCATAGAGATTTTCTGACAATTCTTTGCGCTCACCCGTAGCTAATTTCCAATAATTATCAGCTCGAATCAATGCACTTATCCCTTCGTAAACATTATCGGAGTCAGGTACTTTGTCTGCTAACTTGTACTTCATGTCAAGATTTCTTATAATTGGGTCATTCATACAAGGAATATCCAACGAATCGAAACAAATTTCAGGGATCTCTACAGCGTTGATTTGTATAATTTCTTTTGTTATACAGGATTTTAATTCCAAGAGAACCTTCCTGCATATTCTTGCAGGCATTTGTTGAGCGTTTCCAAATGATGCGATAGCTAATTTGTGTACTCCTATTACAGGTAAATTTAATTGTCTTGAAACATTTTCCTTGATGAACGTCATTTGACTACCTCCATCGAGTACCATACGAATTTCCGCATCATCATTATTATCCGACGATAAAAATGAATAGGCCGTTTGCAAATAAACTGAATTTACATGTTGATTACATTTATTAGCATTACTAGCTATCAAATTTGTGCTATTGTCAGTACTTGCTTCCTTCATAAAATCGTTATTTTTATTCGATGTATCTTGTTTATTCTGTGACTTATAATTTGGATCACACATAGCTGTAGCATGTTTTTTCTTGCAGATTTCACAAATTATTTTTGCAAAGCATCTACGCGCGTTATGTCCCTTTTTTTGTACATTTAAAACAGCTTCCGTTTTGTTTCAAAATGTCTTTTTTCGTTTCTAGTGACATAGATTTCTTGCAATTCTGCGAAACATGATTTTGATCTTTACAAAAAATACAATTATTGTCTTTCGCGGTTGTTAGTAATCCAGCAGTTGTACTTGGTTTGCTAGAATTACATCTATTTTCTTCACGTACGTTTTTCCCGTAACTTCGTTTCTCTATTTCTTTATCTTTATCTCGCGTTTCATTTGTGAAATTCTGAGCTTGGGATAAAGAATCTATTTCTAGCTTTACGAACTTCAAAAGCTTGTCTATTTGCTGCGCATAAGAATTTTCTTCAAAATTTCCACTGTTTTCTTATTTTACAGAAGCAGCTTCAGTTTCCACTGAAGAATAAAGTGCATTTTCGGTAATCACTTTTTTGCTAAAATCAATCCTCATTTGATACGGCAATGCTTTCATTAGAATAATTTTGACCATAATTGCATATTTTTCAGGCGATATACCCAAAGATTGTAAAGATCTATTAATTATACATGCATTATCATATAATTTCTTCAAACCAGGCACGTCATTTCTATTTTTTACGATTGGTAATGATAGTAACTTCTGTATATATTCATCAACAATTAATTCTGTTTTTCCGTACTCTTCTTTAAGTATGCCAATAGCATCTTGATAACTTGCCTGGCTTGTTGTCAAGCCATCAATGGTAAGCGCTGCTGGTTCAGTTAATAATGATTTCAAATAACAAAACTTTTCTGATTCATTGAGCTCATCATTTTCATGTAAATGTAAATTATATTGCTCCCAAAACTGTGGCCAGAGATGCCAGTTACCATTGAATTGTAGAAGATTAAGCTTAGGTAATTTTACTGCCCTTTTTTTGTTGCGTGGTTGGTTGATGCTCGTTCCTGCAACCGATGCTTCTTCATCTACGGCTGCAACTCCTGGCGACGCTGGTCTGGAGGTCTGCATCAGCAACTTCAACTGCTCGAGCTTGGAGATGCATGTAACAACGTGGTCTTCATTTTCGAATATTTTCTGGCACTCGTCACTTATTTTATCAGCCTCAACAAATGACATTGCTTCTTTTGTAGCACTTTTCAAAACTTCTTTCGCAGATTTAACACGGTCAATTAGAACGTTTAATTCCGCGACATCAATATCTTTACCAATCAAAATTTCATTTGCATATTTAATTAGCTTCGTTACATTGGAGCGACACGTTATTTTGAACTGCACCTCCATTGTCCGTTAATTTTTATATTTAATCCGTTTAAGTATCAAATACGCGTTCACATATACTTATCTTCCCGGGTTTCGGCACCAAAAATGTGAGTCTCCTTCCTTTTCTTCTAACACTATCTGTAAAAAAGCCTTTTCAATATCAGCTATTAATGCAATTTTTCCAAACCGATAATTTGACAAAACTTTTAATATTTCCGGCAATAAATTTTCCCCCGAATGCAAAAGTTCGTTCAAAGCTGGAAATCGCGGAGCATGCGCGGACGCGTCAAATACAATGCGAATTTTCGTACTATCTTTGTCCTCACGATATACGGGTCAGTCGGCAATGAACTGCATTTTGTAAACGATCACGTAATACTGTTTCAAATTTATACTCATATTTTGTCAATTTCATATTTGATTATTATCAATACAATATATTTATCTGTTATTTGTACCTGGGTCTTTTTTTAATGTGAAATTGAACGCCTTTTATCACATAGGTGGCGTGGAAACGTGTGCATGTCATGGAGAATATAGCTTTAGAATGGCATTTTCTCAGAAATGATAAACCTTGAGAAAAAAGTGTGAGCACCCTTTTTGTAGAGAATTGAAAGATCTATAATTTTTGTCCAAGCTATACCTATCATAAAACTGACAATTTCGTTGCAGAATCCGAAAAACCTATTACTACGAACATTGACCTCGCATAAGATTTTTTCACACATACGATCAATGGAGACTTACCACAACTTTATCATAATGGTATCCCTAACGTCCATGCCAATTTTCAACTTCTTGGGAATTTTTGCGAGGGTAAATGTCTATGTTGACTGGACTATCATGGCTTTTCAAATATTATTCGCCTCAATTTGTACATAAACATATATCTTTGTATCCACACACTACAAATATGATAAGATATTGGATTTGAAATACGTTTTTTGACTGAACAATAATCTATTTTCGATTGACTGAATGAAGCCAGAATAATAGTTCATCTCCATTCCAATAGATGTAGACTAGATATACATTGAAATATTGAAATACAATCATTGTGAATCGGAATTTAAGATCAGGGTACTGATTATAAGACTCAGAGATTCAGTCATTTTGAAGGCCTATGCTTCTGGACTGTTTATGCGGATGCGTCAGTCGTCCATTGCAAATCGACTGCTGCAGAGGTATACGTAGTCTAGAAGTGAGATTATCTGAAGCTAATTTTATTGAACTTTTCCATGTGGATAAAAGTTTTGTTGATGTATTAGAGCGTAAGTTATTTCCCATTTGCATTTTTTTGTATAGAAGATTTTATAGCTTATACAATGATTATTGTGTTAAGGATGACTCATGTTTTGTTAACGTGGTTCTTGAGGAATTGTTCACCCGCGGTAGAGATCCTGAAGCCAAAATTATGAACTTGCGGTAAAAGAAACAGATGCTGCAGGATTCCATGATCATTAACGTTGTCAAGGAAAGTATTTGTTGTCACTTTTTGATGAATTGAATTAACAAACATTGGATTGACATTTTTCAAGAAATATTTCATTTTAGCTTGGATAAAAAGGCCGAAAATTGCAAAAACATCGTCTTTAGGAAAAAAAATAAATTATATATTCACAGATACCAGAACGCCGTGGCAAAAAAAACTGCTTCAAAATAAAATGAGACATTAATAGATTCTAAAAGATTGTATCATTCTGTATAATAGGTTATAATGTATGAAATAGTACGTTGCAGAAATTGTATCAAGTCCAATGAATAATTGTTAGAAGTTATCAATAGCACATTCGCCTATAGTTCATGTGTTTCAAGAACAGTCCAAGAGCTCCCACGGCATTGAGATTCAAGTCCTCTGAATGACTGAGCCGCGAACATGATTCACTCACAATGAACCCAGAGTTCACAACAATTTTGCTGTGATTGAATCCAAGGAATAAAAGCAGGGATTATACTCACATATTACCTAAATAGATACAAATTCCAATCTTTGAACCAATCTGTTCATGATAATCAATGAGCAAATGACAGACTAAGTGCTATTATTGTGCTATTCTTAAATTAGTTCGAATATAAGTCAATCAGAACGCTTGAATCGTAGTCCTATAACAATATTTGGACAGTTCTTAACCAAAATGACCATAAGAATAATGTTGTTCTCATGAAAATACAGTCTATTTCAGTTGAGACCTGCTCAAGGCTCTTATAGGACTTCGATTAGAGATCTCTGATAGGCAGAAATGCGAACCAATTCCACATCAGCACAGAATCGTACTTGGCTAACAACTACTGTTAGTCGTGCATCAAATATTTTTATCAAATGTATGCAGACGGAAGATTCAATTGTATTTGTTCGAATGGTATATGTATATAACTATTGCTCTTATGACTTGATCCAATTTTTAGAGAGTGTGGTCCAAATTATGTATATTTACTGGAAGTGAATCGTGTCTGTATTTTTACCAGCATGGTAGATTGAATCGTAGTCCCATAAGAGTCCTTGGACTGTTTTTAACTAGCACATCGGACAATTAGTGTATTATTCAGGGTGATTATTAAAGAATTGATGTCAATTCCAATTTATAATAATTTTTAGTTCTAATCAAGAAGACATTGGTTGAGAATAAATACTAAAAGTTCTTGTATTTGATGGAATAAAAGCCCTGGCAGCGTTGTTTTGGAAGAAATGGTGTGCTCACAGTCAATATGATTCATTCCGTAAACATATCTCATATAAATTTGAAAATAATGAATTGAGAAGTCAATATTATAAGAGAATATTTTCCCAGACTGTATAACTTTGGGAGAAATATGGAATACTACTTTGGTAAATCAGGTGAAAGAACCAAAAAAATATTTTTCTAGAGTCACAATAGAATAATACTTATTCCGCATGCTTAGAAGTTCTTATGAAAGCCGCGTGGCATCTCGGCAAAACTGTTTCATTTTTGGCATAGTTTAGTTTTTCCTGTAAATTTTTCATCATTTCTCTCAAAAATGGAATCAACCCGAGTAATTTTATCAAGATTCAATGAATTTGAGAAATATTATTGAAGGATAGTTTTTTTCAAAGAACGGTATATTACAAATATAATAGGTGAATTGATATCAATCACGCCTCTCACCTGGTGAGAGTGCACCAGGCAATTTGTGAAATTGACTGATACTCTCTGAGAGTACGGTCGCCATTCGTCAAAATACGGGTACTCTTAGTTTTTGTGGAGAGTACGCCACAGAGTACATTATAATTCAGTAGAATTTCTACCAACTTCTTTTACGTCGGTAGGATTCGACCCCACGACTTCCAAATCACAAAGCCAGCATACTTACACTAAGACAAAACTACATATTCCATTTCTCTCACACAACAATGTTCAATTTTGTGTGAGCATTTTTGAGTTGTTATAACTATGTGCTTCCAACATTCCCAAGAATCATGTCAGAAGTTCTAAAATTTGGATCTCAAGTTTTTAACATCTCATTATCTAGGTCCCAATATTTATCAATCTCTGGATCGCAATATTCTACTAATGTTCCAATGCGTAGTTAAGGAAGGGATAAATACTCTGGCGATTGCATTTTAATCGATTTTCTGACATTTCAAAAAGAGGAAATTCGCATAACATAAATAATTTTAGGTTTTTTTTTCAGGTGGACGTACATTGCAAAGTAATATGGAATATATCATAGCTTATTCTAGCTGAGAACGGTGCAAGGACTTCTATGGAACCACAATTTGAGCCTACTGATTGGCGGAGATATAAACACAATTTATTTACTTTAAATGCTCTTTTGAATAAATTCAATGGATGAAATAAATGGAATGGAATTATATTTCTATATGTAAACTGAATTTTCATACTGCACAAATTCATTTATCATGATCAATGAACGGCTACAAGTTAATGCGACTGACGGATAGCCAAAGTCGATGTTTTCGCCTATTTGAGATTGATTCGTATATCGGCCAGTTAGAATACTTGAATCGTGGTCCCATAATAACTTTGAAGTGCCCTTAATTGGAATAGGAAATAGTGATCTCGCTGTGATGTTTTGAATTTAGACTTAGTAATTCGTAAAGGAGTTGAGATCAATTTATCACCCAGATGAAGACATGGAAAAATATTGGGAATTGTCAATCAAGAACAGTGGAATCACGAGTAGGGAGAAATGCACAAATATAATATGTAGCAGGAGGATTCTGTGGGCTAAAAATATACTTGGAATTTATCTTATAGAGACAGAATTTTTGCCGGAGGCGGTTTACAAATATCGAGCTGCGAAGCCTAGAGCTTAGGCCTGCGTAGCAGGCCAAGCGCTATTCCTATATACTAATCCGCATAAATTTTTTCAGTTACAACTGTCAGTTGGATGTTACCAAAAAAATTTTCATCCATCGCTACAGCTTAAACGGTATATTTAATTTCGTTCATTTCTTCTCTATTCAATACATCTTCATGAGGACTAGTGCCTTTTATATATTTGAATACCATCACATATATAGTAATCACAGGAGAAGGCCAAAACCATCGATTACAATTGTCAAAAATGACAGTTCACCGACCGTCAGAATATTCTCAAGTTATCCCTGACAAAAAATTAATGAACATCGGGTCGCTTCTGTCAAGTTTGACATACAGGTATTTGAAATATTTCTGAAAATATCACAAAATTCACTATTCAATATAGATATTATGTATTGTTATATAGAAAAAACATTCAGATGGATCATTTTTGATGTATTCCAAGCTTTTATAAAGCTTATTTTGATAGAAATAAATTTTTTGACATTCAATAGACCGTCAGCGTTGCCAACTTATTCCTCAAGCAGAAACTGCACATGCGTACTCGCATTTGCAGTCAATGACAGTTCACATCAATGTACACATCTCATAAATAGAAAGTAAGTAGTTTAATTGAATAATATTAACAGAATGACAATCTTATGTAATATTTTTTAGGCTATACTCAAACTTTTTTTGGAATAAAGTATAATGTCACAATACTATGCATTTTCAACACAAAAGAGTAAACAGCCATATCTCGTACAATATAAATCCTTTCAAACAAGCGATCGCATAAGTTCCAAGATGATTTCAACATGTAATTGTTATAAGGAAATCGATTATAATAATCATGAAACTTATTCTTGTAATTTAAGTGTAACTTTATGTAATATTTTCTAGGTTATGCTCAAGGATTTATTGGAAGCTGCTATAGCAGAGTGCTCGGTGATTATGATTCCAATTGTTATCAGGAAATCAATTCTTTCAATCAAGAAACTCACTTTTATATAAGATGCCAACAATAGCTCTTTCCATAATTGGAATTTTTTTGTGCGCATGCCTGGACATCCGCCATGTTTCTCGGGCACTTAATACGTAGATAAGCCGTTAATACTATGTTTTCAATGTGAGATTTTAAGAAATTCATATTTACTACAATTTTGATATATATTTACAGTAAAATCATAATACAAGCTCTTTAATGAAAATATATATTGTTATCAGTTCACAAAGGGGCAAAATAGCGCTGTTGTTATGGAATATGACACAGCGATATGCGTAGTAAGTGTTTTTTGGACAATTAATATTATTTAGTTAGCTTCCCAAAGCCTTGTCTTGAATTTCGTCGGAAACTTATCAAATCAACGAAGCAAAAGTATCTGAAATTATGTCCAGAATGTTTTAAATGTGATCTTTTACTGAAGTTTTTGATTATTACCCTCTGTATTCAGAACTGATATTGAATTGAATAATTTGAACCTAATATGAAAATAATTGTCATCCTAGCGTATCAATAAGTTCTGCTTTATTACCACTATAAGGACGAGCATAACATTTCAATCATCGTCGTTATTGTATCAACACACCATCAATTACTCTTTTATATTATTGAACTGGTAATAGTGATAATGATCGTTGTTGCCCAGCCTTATTTATAAAAAGTATTCTGGCTTTTGCGACCAATTTTTTTAGATATTTCTCAAATCGAATATATCCACTCAGGATCATCAACGGAATAAAGTTATTCATTGGTATGTATTCATAATTATCCAACTAACTCCGTATTTTATATCGTAGAGTCGAATAAATCATCAAGAAAAGTATTTGAGATGAATGGACCATGAGCATGTATTCATTAATACACTAGACAATTTATCTTATATTTGAGAATATTTCAGAAACATGCATACAATAAATTCATAATTAGCGCTGCAGGTTGAAGAGAAGTTCAGTCAGTCTACTTGGTAACTATCTAATCTCAAAATTATTGTTTTGTGGTGATATTATTGTAGAAAATTTAATTATTTGTAGGCACTGGAGAATAATTAATAAGATTTGAAACGTCTGCTTGAGTGATATGGATTCAATTCACTAATACTGATTCATCTATTTTCTGACGATCCATCATTTGAATATACTATTTCCTAGATACGATCTATATCCTGATCTACAATATTGATTTCTTGTAAAATAAGTACTGAAGATTAAATGCCACTTGAAATATCTCAAGTGACTATAGTTTGGTACATGTGATAAATATACTGCAATAGAAAAATAAATATTCTCATCAACTTTTTATTTGACGTTATGTGGAGAATAATTCTCCTGGAAACTGCATTGAGCTGATGAAACACGATAAGCTAGGGTGTTGACGATTCAAATAATAAAATAATACTCGAATGGATCAAACGTATATATTCTGTATACTATAAAAAAAGTGACCAATTTGATATTTATTATGGATGTTCCTATTCACTAGGTAAATGAAATGGAAAATGATAAGAGATAATTAATGGTGATTCTGCTTTCGATCCCAAAAATTCGATCGATGTATATATACTGAAAATATTCATTCAAAGTTTTATATAAAGACAATTATATCATACTGCTATATACCGTTGGAAGATCCTTGGCTATATCAAGTTCATTAGAAAGAGTAGCAAATCCCAGTAATTCTAAGATTTCGATCTGAAGTTTTTGTCATCCAATAGCCTAGGATCTGATGTTTATTCATGAGCTAATGATTCAATGCGTAGTAGACAAATCTGATGTATGCACTAGAGACTAGATTGTCATTGTTGAATTAGAGTTTATTGTTGTACACAACAAATACATCCTATATGGATTACAGAAGTTATGTACCCAGAAGATACTCAACTTGGAGGAGTTCTTAATGATAATTTTGTACATAATATTCCATTAAAATATTAGTGAGGTGCTCTTTCTACGTTTTAAATGTATGAATCAGACATTAACACATATATTGCAAGGACCAACCAATCCAATCGTACATTTTGTTGAGGTACAACAATGAAACATGCAATCATCAGCAGATTATAAAATCCCTTCCAATCAATGAAGCCAATACATTGAAAATACAATTGAATCAACGAATAGGAGTTTACATTGATCAAAATTGATGAGAACCATCAGTCCATAACCTAACAATGGATCAAATAGAGTAATAACATTAGACTACGACAATGGGGCCATCAATCTGAATTTTTTATTTGTTTAAAAATATAAATCAAATATTACTTAAGGAACTAACTGTACCTAAATATTTTGTACAATAATCTATGAATCATCAAATGGATCATGTTACAATATGATGACACAAATTCATATTATAGTATAAATAATTCTATCAATTTCGTATTTGTAGTATTTCTATATTTCTCCTAAAAACTGCATTGAGCTGATAAAACACGATAAGCTTGGGTGAAAACGATGATGAAAGTATCATTTGTCATTATTCATTCTTTCTCAAATTTTGAGATACAAACGAAACGTACGCATACACTTCTAAACCGTTAGTGCGCATGCGTCAGTTGTCAATTACACTGGTCTACAGTGAAAAAGTATTCGGAATAATTTTAACTAGAATTTGCTTGTCTACCCAAGTTTAATGAGAGTTGATAAGTGAAAATCATTTATTAGTTTGAGTTTCCACGATACCTGGTATCTTTAAAATTTCAAGAGCCCAGTTCCCTTGAACTTAATAATGTTAAAAATGATTCTTTAGTTGACAAAAAAGAAGTACTACCTCCACTACTGCATATAGAACTAGGGCTGATGAAAATTTTCTAAGAACAATGGACAAAAATAGAGCTGATTTTCAATACATTCGCAGAAATTCCAAGCGTAGCTAAGATCAAGAATAGTATATTGTGTGGCTAGGGACGAATCAAGACGATTTCAGCTGAGGGTGAGAGTTGCTTGCCCGAGCGAAGCAAGGGCTGGCATCTCCCTCGGCTGAAATCGTGTTTTGTCCCGTGCCACACACTGTATTTTTCATAATGCCTTGCATTGAAACATTCCATATTACAAATTTGACATAACAAAGTAAATATTTTCCTATTGATTTTTCAGGTAACAAGTCGAGAGTAACTGCTTGTGCTTTATCAATAAGATGTTGTGGTGTACTTGAAATTGTCGTATTAAAACTTTTTTTCTTAAAACTAATCGTCTTTTCAATTTAATTTACAGTTCCGAATACAACAACTGTCAAATTGACTAAGGTTATATGATTTTCATTCAGAGATTGACAATGAACAAATGCGACTCTGCCAGGGATAAAACGATGAAAAAAATTAATTCAGCGGGCAGAAACAAGCTTGTTTCTCCCGCATTTGTCTGCAATTGTCTTGTTTCGACTGACGAAACAGGCGTTGAAACGCATTGTTTCAATGCAGGTATTATGAAAAGATATATTCGTGGATCCTCCAACTAAAAAGTAATTTAAAGATAATCTATACCTACATCTTTCAGAATTTCATTGAATAAAGAACTACTTTTGATTATAAATTCTATATATTTTATTTGAAACTATGACGTTTCGATCCTATGACCAAGGATCTTCTTCAGAAAATAATGATACAAAAATAAAACAAGACAAGTTGGAATTTGAAATCAAAAGTAGTTTTCTAATTGAGAGATGATATCTATGATCCTCTTCTAGAAAATACAGAGAAAGAAGCCTGGAAAGATTTTCGGCTGGCTAAAAATCTTTCTTGAGAAGTGAGAAGAATGACAACAATACTATACTTTACGGAAATACGTTATCATCGTTTCAAAAACGGGGTTGTAACATTTCCTTGAGAATATACTTTCTATATTCTCATTTAAACTTTTTTTCGGGCAATTAAGGGATCTTAAGCTTTAAATATGGAAAGCGCTTCCATCAGGACATCGCAAACCTGAGAAAACGATATCAGGGCAAGTGGAACATTTCAATATTGGCAGATTATTACTGAATTGTCTGTGGAGATGTTACAGAAACAGAATACAAGAGGGCAGTAAAGAAACCACGTCGCAATTTTACTAATGTATAGAAGAATAGTATGATTTCCGTAAATTTTTGCGGAACTTTTCAATTTTTTTCTAGAAAACGGAAACTAATCTTAGCCCTAAATAATAAATTTTGTATTCAGTATATGTCAATTGATAAAAAAAACTACTTCTTGCAAAGAATACTTTTTTAAAGTTGAAATTTATAGACCAGTGTTATTAATCTGTTGCTGCAAACTAATTTGAAATCTAGAAGTGATGTTATTCTTTTAAACTTTCGTATGCGAATAGAGTCTTCCATTAGACCATAAGTAATTTTGGTAGATTTTTACAATAGGAACCTAGTGGTAGTTATAAAAGTAAAAAGAGATGGCGCCACAGAGATTCAAAGAAATTTTCCAGTGGCACTAGAACGGTGGGGACAAGTATTTTACATTCAAGAAAAAGCAACTTCAACATAACCTAAAACGAGCTTTCCAGGACAATAAGTATTGGAAAATAGTGAATCAGTGTTTTTTAGTTCAAAAAATACAAAACTCAACCTAAACCGAGCTTTTCAAGGTCAAGTAGTATTGGAAAACAGTAAATTAGTGTTTTTTCAGTTCAAAAAAAAACAGTCAGAATAAAACCTGAACCAAGCCTTATAAGCCAACTAGTATTGAAAAAAATTCATTATTGTCAGCGAGCCACACACTTGTACGTATTTGGATGGAATGCTCTTTGTTTGAAAGCCACTGACTATAGCAATACATGTACAAGGTACGCGCATGCGCACGTCACTAGATTCCTAGCACAAAAGTGAGCCGTAATTTGTATTCGTATTTTTCTCTATCAAATATTCTACAGCTTTTACAATACTTATTGTTTTAGCAATGTGAGAAAATGAAATTTTATATGTTCACGAAAAATTAGAATGTCGTGACATGAAGATATCTTAAATTTATAATGAGACAGCAGATTCTGAAATATTGTATCAATCTGTATAATAGATAACAATGTATGAAATAGTATATTGCAGGGAAAGTATCAAGTTCAATGAATAATTGTTAGAAGTGATCAAAAGTATTTTTTTCTATGGTTCATTTATGTCATGAATGGTCCAAGGGCTCTTACGGCATTACGATTTAAGTCTTTCAATAGACGGAAATGCGAATATGATCCACTCTCAATGAATATAGGTTCCACAACAAGTTTGCTAGAAATAAAGTCAAGAAATAAGAGCAACAAATATAGTCACATATTAACCGAATGGAAGCAAATTTGAATCTTTGAAATAATCTGTTCATGATAATTGATGAGCAACTGATGAATGATGCAACTGACACATAGCCAAGTGTTATTGTGCTTATGTGAAACTGGTTCGCATCATGGTCAATCGGAAGGCCAGAATCATAGTCCCATGAGTATTATAGAATTATTGTTGTTTTATTAAAATTATGATCTATTTCAGTTAAAAATGTGCTACTTCGATTTAAGTCTTCTGAACCAGTTTTACGATAGCACAAAATTGTACTTCAGACAGTTCCATCTACTGTTAGTCGTGCATCAGACATCAATAACATCATAACTGGATTCATGCAGTCAGAAGATTCAAATTAGATCTGTTCAGGTAGTTGATGTATATATTTGTTGCTCTTATAACTTGATATAATTTTTAGAAACAGTGTTTCAAATCATGTATATTTATAGAGAGTTAATCGACTCGGCATCCCGGTCAACCTGGAGGCTGAGATATTGGTCCCATAAAAGCTCTAGGACCGTTTTTAACTGGCATGTCGAATGTAAAGTGTATTATTCAAAGTAATTAGGAGAGAATATATGCTATTTCTGAATTGTGAAAACTCTCAGTTTGAATCAAGAAAAGATTGGTTAAAAACAACCATGGAGATATCAATTAACATTATTCATTTGTTGAGAAATGTAAATTATGAAACTTCACTCAAATAAACTGTAAGCATATAATGAATTCTGTTCAATTACTCAACTAGATTTGTATTTTGTACCGTAGAATTGAATAAATCCTTAAGAACAGTTTTGAAGGAAAATTGAACATGACTGAGTATTTATGAATGCACTAGACAATTTATACCACATTGCAAATATTGTAGAAAACATGCTCATAATAAATTCATTATTAGCGCTGCAGGTTGTGAAGAGGTTCAGTCAGTCTACTTGGTATCTAATTACTGCGTATGTCAGTGAAATTATAGTTCTGCAATAATATTGTTGCAGAAAATTTAATTGTTTGTAGACAATGAAGAAGAATTGATGAGATTCGGAACGTTGGCTCAAGAGATATTAATTTAATATATTGATCCTGCTGATTCATCCATCATCCGACGATCCATCATCCGACGATCTATCATTTGATTATACTATTTATGGGTACGCTTTTGCGCACATTTCCAATTTCAATTCACAACAATGTACACACCTCATAGAAGAGAAAGTAGGTAGTTTAATCAAATAATAATAATGAAATGACAAATTTCTGTGATCTTCCCCAGGTTATGATCAGAAATTTCTAGGATAAGAGTAATATGCGACAATATTATTGCATTTTGAATACAAAATAGGGAACATGCATATTTCACACTATAAAACTCTTATCAAACAAGAGATCGTAGAATCATGTAGTTCTTGAATGGACTCCAAGATGAAATTACCATATAATTGTTATAGGAGAATCCATTCATGTAATCAAGAAATTTATTTTTGTCATCAAGAGATATAATATTATTGTTATCAAGATGGAGTAACCAATTGTTGGAAACAAAGTATAGCATGAAATTTGAGTCCATCATCGTCAATATACAATAATTTCAATCTCTTATTTCTGGCAACTTGAAGTGGAATATCTCAGCAATCACATAAAATTTCTTGAACGCAATCAGGTACTCATCAACTGAATTCTGCCAAAGATGTGCCTGATTGATCTTTATTAAATTTATTTTGTTCTCAAAAGTTTATTTGGCTACTCAATAATTTGTAATCATCTAGGAAGATAGATCTGTTGCAGAAACGTCTTTTTTCAAGGGGCTCTGAAAGAGTGGAGCTTGTGTTCTTCGGTTTATGTCTATCATCTTGCAAATTTTCAGTGAATGGAGCAAATGTATATTTGAAATTTGATTATGAATACAATAGGTAACATACTCGAATATTATTGAATGTAACATATTAAATACTTGCTCTTCATAGCTTTCCTGAATATTTGGAATTTGAAGTTACAGATCTAAGTTTTCAATCATCAATTTTCTTTGTTTCAATACTAGTTTACACCGTTTCAGTGCCACTAGAAAATTTCTGTGCATGCTGATACCGCCATCTCTTTGTGACTTTTGGAACTTCCTTGGGTTCCTATTCCCTTAGTGTACCGAATGTTTTAGTTTTTTGCCTTCATTTTATCAACGGTGGTATTCATCAAAAGATATAAAATAACTTAGATTGTTCCCCAAATGAATTGGCACAACATTCACCTGGAGCATTTCCTAAAATTATTAGCGGTCTTATTTTATTGATTATAAAGCTGGATGAATTGTTTGAAAGTAGGGATATAATTGTTATCAATGCAAAATTGAAATTTTTATACTTATATTTGGACGTGGCATGTCAAGGTTTGTCGATGGTAGCGTTGACGATGCGTTAGACGAAAAACGTTGCAAATAAGAAAGAACAACATGAATATATAAGTAAAAAATTATGTCCGCTAACTCTTAAATTGTTGAAAACTTAATACTTGGAGTAAAGTATATTGTCAGTGGTATTGGCAATATGTAAGACTTTTTCAGTTTCCCATGCAGAAATAGAGCATGTAAATTCACGCATCACGGTTTTATATACAGGTCTTGGCACTAGCATCTCACTACCATTGGTAAGAGGTTGACTCTCATTGGAGTATTCAGCTATTATTAGTTCCTCAAGATGTAATATATTGTATTTGATGATTATATATATACTTATAATAATAGTCTTAGGCCCGGTTGAAAAGATGGTTCTACTAGAGGAACAATTTCGCCATCTCGTCGCTAATCCTTGAGGGGAATGAAATCAATGATTTTCTCAAGGGATTTTACATAGATATCATTGAAAACTGTCAATCAATTCAATCACGGGCAGAGAAAAGTGTAGAAATATAATAAGAATCAGAGGAATTATGTGAGCTCAATTCTCATTCGAGATTGATTTTGTAAAAGAAGTATTCTTGTCAGAGAGGCGGTACATATATAGAGCATCGACGCCTAGTGTTTCTGTAGTTTGTGAAGGAGTTGAAATCAATAATTTCTCTCCAGATAAATACATAAAGAAACATTGGGATTTGTCTATAAAACTGTCAGTTGTAATTGGAAAAATTTTTATCCATCGCTACAGCTTAAACGGTATATTTAATTTTGTTCATTTCTTCTCTATTCAATGAATCTTAATGAGGACTAGTGCCTTTTATATATTTGAATACCATCACATGTATAGTAATCACAGGAGGAGGCCAAAACCATCGATTACAATTGTCGAAAATGACAGTTCACCGGCCATCAAAATATTCTCAAGTTATCCCTGACAAAAAATTAATGAACATCGGGTCGCTTCTGTCAAGTTTGACATACAGGTACTTGAAATATTTCTCAAAATATCACAAAATTCACTACTTGATGTAGATATTATGTATTGTTATATAGATAAAACATTCAAATGGATCATTTGTGATGTATTTCAAGCTTTTATAAAGCTTATTTTAATAGAACTGAATTTTTTGACATTCAATAGAACGTCAGTGTTGCCAACTTATTCCTCAAGCAGAAACTGCACATGCGTACTCGCTTTCACGCGAAATGTCAATGCCAGTTTACAACTATGTACACATCTGATAAATAGAAAGTGAGTAGTTTAATTGAATATTATTAACAAAATGACAATCTTATGTAATATTTTTCAGGCTATACTCAAACTCTTTCTGAAATAAAGTATAATGTCACAATACTGATGCATTTTCAACACAAAATAGAAAACAGGCATATTTCGTACAATATAAATCCTTTCAAACAAGCGATCGCATAGGTTCCAAGATGATTTCAACATGTAATTGTTATGAGGAAATCGATTCTAGTAATCAAGAAACTTATTTTTGTAATTTGAGCGTAACTTTATTTAATATTTTCTAGGTTATGCTCAAGGATTTATTGGAAGCTGCTATAGCAGAATGCTCGATGATTATGATTCTAATTGTTATCAGGAAATCAACTCTTTCAATCAAGAAACTTACTTTTATATAAGATGCCAACAATAGCTCTTTTCATAACTGGAAATTTTTTGTGCGCATGCCTGGACATCCGCAATGTTTCTTGGGCACTTAATACGTAGATAAGCCTTTAATACTATGTTTTCAATGTGAGATTTCAATAAATTCATATTTATTACAATTTTGATATATATTTACAGTAAAATCATGATACAAGCTTTTTAATGGAAATATATATTGTTATCAGTTCACAAAGGGGCAAAATAGCGTTGTTGTTATATATATGTCACAGCGATATGCGTAGTAAGTGATTCTTGGACAATTGATATTATTTAATCAGCTTCCCAGCCTTGTCTTGAATTTCGTCGAAAACTTATCAAATTAACGAAGCAAAAGTATCTGAAATTATGTCCAGAATGTGGTAAATGTGATCTATTACTGAATTTCTTGATTATTACTCTCTGTATTCTGAATTAATATTGTATTGAATAATTTGAACCTAATATGAAAATAATTGTCATCCTAGCTTATCAATAAGTTTTGCTTTATTACCACCATGAGGACGAGCATAACATTTCAATCATCGTCGTTATTGTATAACCACACCATCAATTACTCTTTCATATTATTGAACTGGTAATAGTGATAATGATCGTTGTTGCACAGCCTTATTTATAAAGAGTATTCTGGCTTTTGCGACAAATTTTTTTTAGATATTTCTCAAATCGAATATATCCATCTAGGATCATCAACGGAATAAAGTTATTCATTGGTATGTATTCATAATTATCCAACTAACTTCGTATTTTATACCGTAGAGTCGAATAAATCATCAAGAAAAGTATTTGAGATGAATGGACCATAAGCATGTATTTATTAATACACTAGAAAATTTATCTTATATTTGAGAATATTTCAGAAACATGCATACAATAAATTCATAATTAGCGCTGCAGGTCGAAGAGAAGCTCAGTCAGTCTACTTGGCACCTATCTAATCACGAAATTATAGTTTTGTGGTGATATTATTGAAGAAAATTCAATTATTTGTAGGTACTGGAGAAGAATTAATAAGATTTGGAACGTCTGCTTGAGTGATATGAATTTAATTCACTAATACTGATTCATCCATTTTCCGACGATCCATCATTTGAATATACTATTTTCTAGATACGATTCATATTCTAATTAACAATATTGATTTCCTGTAAAATAAGTACTGAAGATTAAATGCCACTTGAAATATCTCAAGTAACTATAGTTTGGTACATGTGATAAATATTCTGCAATAAAAAAATAAATATTCTCATTGCCTTTTTATTTGAGGTAATGTAGAAAATAATTCTCCTGAAAACTGCATTGAGCTGATAAAACACGATAAGCTTTGGTGTGAACGATTCAAATAATAAAATAATACTCGAATAGATCAAACGTATATATTCTGTGTACTATAAAAAAGTGACCAATTTGATATTTAGTCGTTACCTAGCGTTCATAGTGTACAGACGTATCTAACCCACTGGTGAGCGTAATCAACGAACATACATAATAAAACAAATTTAATCTGTGATTGAGCATTCAAGCATAAACTGCATGAATCAGATTAGTTATTTTCAAACACAGTTACGTAAAACACTGTAGACAAGCAATTACAACATCATAGTTCCACACTCAAGGAGTGGTCCTCAGGACCCTAAACTCCGAGTGAACAATGACATCAGAGTCCAACACAAGCTGGCAAAGAGTTGGGCCAGGCAAGACAAAAAGAGAAACCTCTACAACAAGAAGGGTTAAGCAAAGAGTATTGAATACAACACAAAATGAGCCCATACCCACGCAAAATCGTTTTCAGTTGTCAATCTCAAACACCAACGACGATCCCAACCCGGACAATCCGCAACAAAAAGTAAAAGAATTGAAGCCACCACCAATATTTATTCCTGATGTAACAGACATAAAACCTTTACAAACTATCATCGAAACCACGGCGGGTAACAACAATTACTTCATGAAAACAATCGGCAACAGCCAAGTAAAAATTCAGGTAGATAAAATTGATACCTACAGAAACGTGATAAAAGAATTGAAAGAGAAAGACGTCAAATTCCACACATACCAACTGAAAGAAGAGCGATCACATCGCGTGATCATGAAGAACCTTCACCACAGTACCGACGTGGAAGAACTAGAATCCGAATTAGAACAAAAAGGACACAAAGTAATTAATGTATACAACATCAAGCACAGAACTACGAGAACACCACTACCGATATTTCTCATAGAACTCAAACAGGAACAAAACAATGAACAAGTATACAATATTGAATACCTGCAATATACTGAAGTGACTATAGAGGCACCAAGACCCAAAAAAGATATCCCTCAATGTGCGCGGTGCCAAAGATACGGCCACACAAAGGCGTATTGTTCACGGCAACCACGTTGCGTCAAATGCGGCGAAGACCACCTCACAAAGGACTGCAGCAAAGACACAAAAATGCCAGTCGTATGTGCACTCTGCGAAGGCAATCACCCGGCGAACTACAAAGGCTGCAGTGTATATAAAGAAATTCAAAAGAGGAAATTCCCGCCGTCAAGAGAAAGAGTAACGTATTTTCAGCCCAAAACGTACCAGACTACCAATCCGGCAACATCATACGCGCAAATAAAAAAATCTACCACGAATGAGGAGATACACAATACTCAGCCAACACCACCTCCACAAATCAACAATAAACTGGAACAAATGATGATCAAAATTATGGAAAGAATGGACACGATGCTAAACCTATTGACAACTCTAGTCTCCAGATTACCAGTATGCAAGTAAATCTTAAAATGGCCATCTGGAACGCTAACGGCTTGGCTTAGCGTAGCCAAGAGTTGAAATACTTCATCTTTAACAACAAAATAGATATCACTCTTATTTCTGAAACTCACTTTACAGATAAAACATTCCTAAAACTACCACAACACAAAATATACCACGCAAATCACCCAGATGGCACTGCCCACGGAGGTACGGCTATCATTATAAAACAAACAGTACGACATCACTTACTGCCAGAATATACAATGGACCACCTTCAAGCAACCTCCATAGTTGTCGAAGACTGGACCGGGCCGTTAACAATATCAGCAATATATTGCCCCCCACGGCACAATATCAAAAAAGAAGACTTCAAGCTTTTCCTTGATTCGCTTGGAAACAGATTTATAGCAGGCGGCGACTATAATGCCAAACACACCGAGTGGGGCTCGCGTCTCATAAATCCACGGGGTAGAGAACTGTTGAAAACTATCCAAAGTAATCAAATGTCGTACGCGTCGACGAGGGAACCAACATACTGGCCTACAGACCAATCCAAAACTCCCGACCTGCTTGACTTCGCAGTGATAAAAAATATTTCTCAAAACTACAGCTTAGAACTCTCATCTGATCACACACCCGTTATCATCACTTTGAACAGCGAGATAATGCAAGTAAGCAAGCCGCCCACTCTTCACAATAGGCATACAGACTGGAAATCCTTCAAAAAAATAAAAGACCAAGAATTGAACTTGAAAATTCCACTTAAAACCAATATAGAAATAGACAATGCTGTCGAGCACCTAGTTCAAAGTATACAAAAAGCAGCCTGGGAGTCCACCCCAATCTTACCAAAGAAACCTATATCAATTGAGTATCCACACGAAATTTAACAACAAATCACAGAGAAAAGGCGACTGTGAAGGGTCTGGCAAAACAATCGGAATCCTTATAACAAGAATAAACTCAACCAAGCCCAGAGAAAAACATCACAAATGCTCAAAGATTTCAAAAATAACAGCATACAGACATTCCTTAGTCAACTAACAAACACTGAAGCAACAGACTATTCACTTCGGAGAGCCACGAAGTACTTGAAAAACACAAACACCAATAATATACCACCAATTAGAACCAATACTAATAACTGGGCAAGAAATGATGAAGAAAAGTGCAGCACCTTTGCGGAACACCTTGCAAATGTATTCCAGACGTATCCAACAGAAAATGAAGATGACGAAACAAATATCAGAGATTTTCTGCAATCGCCAGACCAGCTCACACCACAGTTGAAAAATATAGGCATGTTCGAAATAAAAGAAATCATCGGCAGCACTAATCCAAGGAAATCTCCTGGCTATGATTTAATAACTGGAAGAATCTTAAGAGAGCTGACTGATAAGGCACTCAAATTAATAACATTTATATTTAACGCTATCATCCGATTGAGCCACTACCCACCTCAATGGAAAATTGCCCAAATAATTCTTATTCACAAACCAGGAAAACCAGCTGGAAAAGTTACATCGTATAGACCCATAAGTCTACTGCCGGTGCTGTCAAAGGTGCTTGTAAAAATTTTGCTAAAAAGAATTAGAACTACTCTGGAAGAAGAGGGCTTGATACCAGAACATCAGTTTGGTTTTAGGCAGCAACATGGCACAACAGAGCAGATACACAGAATCGTTAACGCAATACGAGAAAGTTATGAAAAAAAAGAATACTGCTCTGCTGCATTTATAGATATCTCGCAAGCATTCGATAAAGTCTGGCACGATGGCCTACTTTACAAAGTAAAAAAACAACTTCCAAACAACATATACCAGATACTTAGATCATACATAACCGACAGATACTTCCAAGTTAAATTCAACGAACAAATCTCCAGCCTATACCCAATTAAATCAGGTGTACCTCAGGGCAGTGTTCTTGGTCCAACTCTTTATCTGATCTACACTTCCGATCTGCCAATTAAAGAAAACACTGTAGTTGCAACATTTGCTGATGACACTGCTATCCTGTCATCAAATAGTGATCCACAAACAGCATCCAACACACTACAGGAACATCTTGCTGATATAGAATCCTGGATGAACAAATGGAAATTCAAGGCAAATGAGACTAAATCCACACATATAACATTCTCAACACGTAAGGATACATGCCCTCCAGTCCACCTCAACAACAAACCGCTACCACAAGCAGAAACAGTCAAATACCTGGGTCTACACATTGACAGACGTGGCAACTGGTGTAAACACATCAAAACAAAAAGACAGCAGTTAACACTTAAACTTAGAAAACTATACTGGATGTTAGGCCGAAACTCCAAATTATCTATAGATAACAAATTACTCATCTACAAGACAATGCTCAAACCCATATGGACTTATGGGATACAGCTCTGGGGAACAGCCAGCAAGTCAAATATCGAAATTATTCAAAGGTTTCATCAAAAGTGCTCAGAATAATAACCGACGCACCATGGTATATCACCAACTCAGCTCTCCATGCAGACTTGAAAATGAAGACGGTCAAAGAAGAAATTCAAAGACATAGCGAAAAATACCTAAACCGACTTGAAAATCATCCAAATAACAACGCCGTCAACCTTCTAGATAATAGTAGGGAAACATATAGACTTAAAAGATATAACCCCTTAGACCTACCACATAGATTCCAGTGAAACAACAAATATTACGATAAGTTAACTAAAGAAGAGAAGGTCACTGGACCTTCCACTTAACATGTTATATTGTATGCCGTTAAGCCATTTGCTTAATATCTGCATTGTAGATAGATTGTAAATATTGACCTAATGAAAAAAAAAAATAAATTTATATTTATTGTGGATGTTCCTATTCACTAAATAAATGAAATGAAGAATGATAAGAGATAATTACTTGATGATTCTGCTTTCGATCGTAAAAATTCGATCGATGTACATATACTGCAAATATTCATTTAAAGTTTGATATAAAGACAATTATATCATACTGCTATATACCGTTGAAAGATCTTTGGCTATATCAAGTTCATTGGAAAGAGTAGCAAATCCCAGTAGTTCTAAGATTTTGATCTGAAGTTTCTGACATCTAATAGCCTAGGCTCTAATGTTTATTCATGAGCTAATGATTCAATGCGTAGTAGACAAATCTGATGTATGCACTAGAGACTTAAATGGCATTGTTGAATTCAAGAGTTCATTGTTGTACACAGGTTATACACAACAAACGTAGTCTATATGGATTACAGAAGATATGTACCAAAAGATACTCAACTTGGAGGAGTTCTTAATGATAATTTTGTACATAATATTCCAATCAAATATTAGTGAGGTGCTCTTTCTACGTTTTGAATGTATGAATCGGACATTAACACATATATTGCAAGGACCAACCAATCCAATCGTACATTTTGTTGAGGTACAACAATGAAACATGCAATCATCAGCAGATTAAAAAATACCTTTAGATCAATGAAGCCAATACATTGAAAATTCAATTGAATCGACGAATAGGAGTTTACTTTGATCAAAATTGGTGAGAACCATCAGTCCATAACCTAACAATGGATCAAATAGAGTAATGACATTGGATTACGACAATGGGGCCATCAATCTGAATTTTTTGTTTGTTTAAAAATATAAATCAAACATTTCTTAAGGAACTAACTGTACCTAAATATTTTGTGCAATAATCTATAAATCATCAAATGGATCATGTTTCAATATGATGACACAAATTCATATTATAGTATACATCGGGGAGTACTGGGAGTGTTCAATGCCATGTTAAATGACTGACACAAAAAATTATTAATTTTCTCCAAAGCCGCATGGTGGCACTGGCTGTTTTTTTTATTTATTTCATTTAAATTTGAATCTATGAAGTAAGACATGAAATTTCTAAGATATTGTATCTCAGGTTTCATAATTTGAATTTTCATTGCCTCGTGAAAGTTCAAATTATGAAGCCTGTAATACAAGATCTTAGATATTTCATGTCTCATTTCTTGATGATTCAATTTGATTCCTCATTATGACTATGAGTTCTCAAATTAATTTCGAAGCTCTTGATACAATGATACAATATTCTATACAAAAATAATATAATTACATATTTTATATATTAATACAATAATAATATTTCATGTATCTCTATAAATTACAATTTATGGTACATGACAATCTCTTGATTCACCATTTTCACACAATAATAAAAATTCTGAGAGTATTTTTGAATGATAAAAGCGATGAACAGATACAGTCATAGATAATTACATACAGTTAGAATCAGTAAAAAACATTTCACATAAAAGTATAAAATACATCATCGGGATCAAAACCTTCACTAAATACGTTATTCTGTGAACAAAACTACACATTGTAAAGACCGGCAGAAAATATACATTTTGTCTTCCATACCGAGAAAATTGATACACTTTTTGAATTTTGCGTTATTGTTGGGAGGAGAAATTCAGGTAACAATATTCGGACAGGTAATTCGTCTCAAATATTTTTTGCTCTTCTTGAATTATAGATGATCGTAATGTTTTAATCATCTCAATAATCACTTGTTGTTACGAGAATTATGATGAATGGAAAGTTCTGAGTCCTAGATACTTTCTGCTCTTTTTGAACTCCAAATGAATGACAGGACCGTGAGCTGGAGCCGAAAGAAGGGGAGCGGTAGTAACCTTGAAATTATTATGTCAATTATTTACTCATAATAGCAAAAAATGAAGTACTTATATACTTACTAATTACTTGCGGTACGTCGATTTCAATGCCTTCTTACAGCGTCCAACCGCAAGTCATTGTATGGGATCAAAAACAGCATAAAGACGACTGTCTTGTCCACTTAAGTAGCTATTTGCTCGTTTACACCACACAAAAATAACCCCATCTCAAAATATTCTTCTGATTGGATTGAGAATAATCTATTTCTCTCCAAAATATTTCACACGAATTTCGTACTTATATCGAATAATCGGTTTCTTCTTGTATGAAAAACCGTCTTCGACGCAACAAGGTTTCTTGTAGCTCATCTAAAAAAGTAGTAATGTTCATATTTATCCAGATTTTTAACATAAATTATTTGTATATACTTCATATTTACTAAAATGTATTCAAAAATATCGTCGATCTTACTTACTCTTCCAGTTTTGCTCAAAATTTTAAAATATTTTCCATTTTTGCACATTTGACATATTTTCACAAACAAGATCAACACTGATCAACAAACATAAGTTGTCAACCTGGTTACCAATCAGATTCCAGCAAAATATTCTACTGCGCAGAAGCTACTGAAACCTAGCACACACAGCTAAAAAATTTAACTTTCTCCAAAGACGCTAGATAGCGCAAAACTGTTCAATTTGCTTCATAAGAGTGAAAACTCCCAGTACTCCCTGGTATACATAGTTCTATCAATTTCGTATTTGTAGTATTTCTATACTCCTCCTAAAAGCTCCATTGAGCTGATAAAACACGATAAGCTTGGGTGAAAACGATGATGAAAGTATCATTTGTCATCATTCTATCTTTCTCAAATTTTGAGATACAAACGGAACGTACGCATACATTTCTAAACCGTTTGTGCGCATGCGTCAGTTGTCAATTATTAATCTGTTGCTGTAAACTAATTTGAAATCTAGAAGTAATGTTATTCTATCAAACTTTCGTATGCGAATAGAGTCTTCCATTAGACCATAAGTAATTTGGATAGATTTTTACAATAGGAACCTAGTGGTAGTTATAAAAGTAAAAAGAGATGGCGCCACAGAGATTCAAAGGAATTTTCAAGTGGCACTAGAACGGTGGGGACTAGTATTCCACTTTCAAGAAAAAGCAACTTTAACATAACCTAAAACGAGCTTTCCAGGCCAATCAGTATTGAAAAACAGTAAATCAGTGTTTTTTAGTTCAAAAAATACAAAACTTAACCTAAACTGAGCTTTTTAAGGTCAAGTAGTATTGGAAAACAGTAAATTAGTGTTTTTTCAGTTCAAAAAAAAAACAGCCAGAATAAAACCTAAACCAAGCTTTATAAGCCAACTAGTATTGAAAAAAATTCATTATTGTCAGCAAGGCACACACTTGTACGTATATAGGTGGAATGCTCTTTGTTTGAAGGCCACTAACTATAGCGATATATGTACAAGGTACGCGCATGCGCACGTCACTAGGTTCCTAGCATAAAAGTGAGCCGTAATTTGTATTCGTATTTTTTTCTATCAAATATTCTACAGCTTCAACAATACTTATTGTTTTAGCGATGTGAGAAAATGAAATTTTATATGTTCACGAAAAATTAGAATGACATGAACATATTTTAAATTTATAATTAGACAGCAGATTCTAAAATATTGTATCAATCTGTATAATAGATAACAATGTATGAAACAGTATATTGCAGGAAAAGTATCAAGTTCAATGAATAATGGTTAGAAGTGATCAGAAGTATTCTTGTCTATGGTTCATTTATGTCATGAATGGTCCAAGGGCTCTTACGGCATTACGATTTAAGTCTTTCAATAGACTGAAATGCGAATATGATCCACTCACAATGAATATAGGTTTCACAACAAGTTTGCTAGGAATAAAGTCAAGAAAAAAGAGCAACAAATACAGTCACATATTAACCGAATGGAAGCAAATTTGAATCTTCAAAATAATCTGTTTATGATAATTGATGAGCAACTGATAAATGATGCAACTGACACATAGCCAAGTGTTATTGTGCTTATGTGAAACTGGTTCGCATCATGTTCAATCGGGAGGCTAGAATCATAGTCCCATAAGAATCTTTGGACCGTTCTTAACCGAAATGCATTATAGAATTATTATTATTTTATTAAAATTATGATCTATTCCAGTTGAGAATGTGCTGATTCGATTTAAGTCTTCTGAACCAGTTTTACAATAGCACAAAATTGTACTTTGCTATCAGGCAGTTCCATCTACTGTTAGTCGTGCATCAAACATGAATAACATCATAACTGAATTCATGCAGTCAGAAGATTCAAATTAGATCTGTTCAGGTAGTTGATGTATATATTTGTTGCTCTTATAACTTGATATAATTTCTCAAAACAGTGTTTCAAATCATGTATATTTATTGAGAGTGAATCGACTCGGTATCACGGTCAACCTGGAGGCTGAGATATTGGTCCCATAAAAGCTCTTGGACCGTTTTTAACTGGCATGTCGAATAAAAAGTGTATTATTCAAAGTAATTAGGAGAGAATATATGCTATTTCTAATTTATGAAAACTCTCAGTTTGAATCAAGAAAAGATTGGTTAGAAACAACAATGAAGATTCAATTAACATTATTCATTTGTTGAGAAATGTAAATTATGAAACTCCACTCAAATAAACTGTGAGCATATGATAAATTCGGTTCAATTACTCAACTAAATTTGTATTTTGTACCGTAGAATTTAATAAATCCTTAAGAACAGTTTGAAAGGGAAATTTAACATGACTATATAAGTATTTATGAATGCACTAGACAATTAATACCACATTTACAAATATTGTAGAGAAAATGCTCATAATAAATTCATTATTAGCGCTGCAGGTTGTGAAGAGGTTCAGTCAGTTTACTTGGTATCTAATTACTGCGTATGTCAATGAAATTATAGTTCTGTAATGATATTGTTGCAGAAAATTTAATTGTTTGCAGACAATGAAGAAGAATTGATAAGATTCGAAACGTTGGCTCAAGAGATATGAATTCAATATACTAATCCTACTGATTCATCCATCATCCGACGATCTATCCTTTGATTATACTATTTATGTGTACGCTTTTGCGCACATTTCCAATTTCAATTCACATCAATGTACACATCTCATAGAAGAGAAAGTAGGTAGTTTAATCAAATAATAATAATGGAATGACAAATTTCTGTGATCTTCCCCAGGTTATGCTCAGAAATTTCTAGGATAAGAGTAATATGCGACAATATTATTGCATTTTGAATACAAAATAGGGAACATGCATATTTCACACTATAAAACTCTTATCAAACAAGAGATCGTAGAATCATGTAGTTATTGAATGAACTTCAAGATGAAATTACCATATAATTGTTATAAGAGAATCCTTTCATGTAATCAAGAAATTTATTTTTGTTATCAAGAGATATAATATTATTGTTATCAAGATGAAGTAACCAATTGTTGGAAACAAAGTATAGCATGAAATTTGAGTCCATCATCGTCAATTTACAATAATTTCAATCTCTTATTTCTAGCAACTTGAAGTGGAAGATGTCAGCAATCACATAAAATTTCTTGAACGCAATCAGGTACTCATCAACTGAATTCTGCCAAAGATGTGCCTGATTGATCTTTATCAAATTTATTTTGTTCTCAAAAATTCATTCGGCTACTCAATGATTTGTAATCATCTAGGAAGATAGATCTGTTGCAGAAACGTCTTTTTTTAAGGGGCTCTGAAAGAGTGGAGCTTGTGTTCTTCGGTTTATGTCTATCATCTTGCAAATTCTCAGTGATTGGAGTGAACTTATATTTGAAATTTGATTATGAATACAATAGGTAACATATTCGAATATTATTGAATGTAACATATTAAATACTTGCTCTGCATAGCTTTCCTGAATATTTGGAATTTGAAGTTACAGATCTAAGTTTTCAATCATCAATTTTTTCCGCTATTGGTATGCAACTCCATTCAAAATTGGAATTAAAATCAACCACTGAGACGCATTTACAAGAAAGTATAAGGACAGTTGTCGCTTCCAATGAATCTTCACTTTTCAGACCCTACTGAGCCCAAAAACATAATTCAAAAAAAAGTCAGTCGTTGTTTGTCTATGTCTCAAAACACGAGTACTTGAGAACGCCTAGAAATCTTTGACTGAAATTTCATATTCGAGTTTTTTATCCAAAAAATAAGTTCATATTTATAAATAAGGTACTTTCAATCTGTAATACCAAAACTTCATTGATGGAATGTTTGAGTTTTTTGCCTTTATTTTATCAACGGTGGTATTTAACAGAGGATATGAAATAACTTTGGTTGATCCCCAAATAAATTGGCACAACATTCACCTGGAGCATTTCCTAAAATTATTAGCGGTTTGATTTTATTGATTATGAAGCTGGATGAATTTTTTAAAAGTAGGTATATAATTATTATCAATGCAAAATTTGAATTTTTTATACTTATATTTGGACGTGGCATGCCAAGGTTTGTCGATGGTAGCGTTGACGATGCGTTAGATGGAAAACGTTGCAAATGAGAAAGAACAACTTGAATATATAAGTAAAAAATTATGTCCGCTAACTCTTAAATTGTTGCAAAGTTAATACTTGGAGTAAAGTATATTCTCAGTGGTATTGGCAATTTGTGAAACTTTTGCAGTTTTCCATGCAGAAATAGAGCATGTAAATTCACGCATCACGGTTTTATATACAGGTCTTGGCACTAGCATCTCACTACCATTGGTGAGAGGTTGACTCTTATTGGAGTATTTAGCTATTATTAGTTCCTCAAGATGTAAGAAGCTGTAATATATTGTATTTGATGATCATATATCTACTTATAATAATAGTCTTAGGCCCGGTTGAAAAGTTGGTTCTACTAGAGGAACAATTTCGCCATCTCGTCGCTAATCCTTGAGGGGAATGAAATCAATGATTTTCTCAAGGGATTTTACATAGATATCATCGAAAACTGTCAATCAATTCAATCACGGGCAGAGAAAAGTGTAGAAATATAATAAGAATCAGAGGAATTATGTGAGCTCAATTCACATTCGAGATTGATTTTGTAAAAGAAGAATTCTTGTCAGAGAGGTGGTACCATATATGGAGCTGCGACGCCTAGTGTTTCTGTAGTGTGTGATGGAGTTGAAATCAATAATATTTCTCCAGATAAATACATAAAAAAACATTGGGATTTGTCTATAAAAAACAGTGGAATCACGAATAAGAGAGAATGCAGAAATATAATATGGAGCAGAAGGATTCTGTAGGCTGAAATTAAAATCGGAACTAATCTTATCAAGAAATTATTTTTGCCCGAGGCGGTTCACATATGGAGCTGCGAAGCCTAGCGCTTAGAGCTGCGAAGCAGGTCGAAACGCTAGTCCACTATACTAAAAGGCCAAGTGTGAGGATTACTAATTTGACTTTGCCCGAGGCTACAGCTTAAATGGTTCAGTCGATTTTTGTAATTTTTTTTTTTATAAATTGCGTATTCACGAGGAGGAGTGCCTTTCATATGTTAGAAAATTATTACATGTATAGTATTTACAGGAAAAATCCAAAACCACCAGTGAGAACTGTCAAAAGTGACAGTTCGAGAGAATATCAAGCTATCAATGCTAGAAAATTGATGAACATCGGGTCGCTTCTGTCAAGTTTGACATGAAGGTATTTGAAATAATATTCAAAATATCACAAAATTTACCATTGAATCATGTTATTAAGTATTGTTATATGGATAAAACATTTAAATGAATAATTTGTAATGTATTTAAAGCTTTCATTAAGCTTATTTCAATTAAAATGAATTTTTTGACATTCAGTAGAATGTCAGTGTTGCCAACTTATTTCCCAAACAGAAACTGCACATGCGTACTCGCTTTGATGCAAAATGTCAATGCCAGTTCACAACAATGTACACATCTCATAAATAATAAGTAAGTAATTCAATTGAATAATATTAACAAAATTACGATTTAATGCTATATTTTTTAGCCTATGCTCGAACATTTTTTTGAATAGAGTATAATGTCACAATGCCCATGCATTTTCAGCACAAAATAGAAAACAGGCATATTTTGTACAACATAAATCCTCTCAAACAAGCGATCGCATAAGTTTCAAGATGATTTCAACATGTAATTGTTTATAAGGTAATCGATTCTTATAATCAAGAAATTCTTAAAGTGTAACTCCATGTAATATTTTTGAGGTTATGCTCAGAATGCTTGATGAATACGATTCCAAAGTGATATTGTTGAAGAAAATTCAATTATTTGCAGGCACTGAAGAAGAATCAATAAGATTCCAAATTTTTGCTCGAGTGATATGAATTTAATTCACTAATACTGATTCATCCATCTTCCGACGATCCATCATTTGATTATACTATTCTCAAGATACGATCTATACTCTAATCTACAGTATTGTTTCCCTATAAAATAAGTATTGAAGATTAAATGCCACTTGGAATATGTCAAGTAACTATAGTTTGGTACATGTGGTGAATATTCTGCGATGAAAAAATAAATATTCTGATTAACTCTGTATTTGAGGTTATGTAAAAGATAATCCTTCTAAAACCTGCATTGCGCTGATGAAACACCATAAGTTTGGGTGTAAACGATTTAAATAATAACATAATACTCAGATAAACTGTACGTATATACCTATTCTGTACATCCACTGCAATCATTTAACAATATTGAAAATTTCTCAAAAAGTGTAGGAGACACATGATATAAACAGATTAAAAGTAGTTATTCTAGAAAGAGTTTTCGCGGAAAATGTTGGTAGATTATACGGGTTACTGTAAGTTAGAATATACTGTTGTAATCAGCTGATTTCGAACAATTAACACAGGCATCTGTTCCAACAGTTGGTAACATTGTAAGGTGTGACGTAGACGCTTTAGTCCAGTCAAGTTAGTCTCAAAAATAGGGATACCCTTGCATAAATTCCCAAGAAGCTGAAAATCGACATGAACGTTAGAAATACAATTATAATGAAGTAGTGGAAAGTCCCCATCGATCCCATGTGTGCAAAAAATTTTATACGAGGTCAAAGTTCACAAAAATGGGTTTTCCGGGTTTTTAAGTAAAACGGTTGATTTTATGATAAAAATAGTCAAGATAAGAATTGTAGATCTTTCAATTCTCTACAAAAATAGTCTTGACCCCTTTCTCCCTAAGATTCACCATTTCTGAGAAAAAGCCATTCTAGAGTTATATTCTTAATAATATGCATGACTACGCTGCCTATGTACATTATGGACGTATAATATAGATCGAACTGTTGGTCTGCGTAACTAGTACTCGTACATTGATATTGAATGACAATTCTAAGAATATGAAATGAGAAGAAACCCAATCCCTCATTTTATGTGACCATGTGTGCGAATGGCCGAGCGTGTTTGTTCACCTATACATGCTGTGACGTCACTCGACCAAGAGGTCGCAGATTCGAATCCACTCACCGACAATGGGTAATTTGTCGTAAAAATAAAAAATGCAGCTACTTGCATCATCACACTCGGGTGCTACAGGTTGCCTACCTATACACCTTAAAATATGTAGCAATGGCATGAAATTCTGATCGGCAGTACGACGGTGTTATACCGCGGCTCGGTGATACCGATTAGGAAGACCTAGGCTCTTACAAGAGCTGTTACGTCAGTGATGCAAATGTGGCCTTAAACAGAATCTGTCTGCTGTTAAATTACTTGCATATATAAATTACGTTACGTATCTTTTGCAAAACATACACGTTATAAAAAACGTGTTCAATCAGCTTGTCTTCCTCTAACTTGGCTTCTGCTCATCAACATTTTTATCAAGTATATTAGCAGCTTCAAGTGTGGCTTGCAAATCAACTGGACCCAAAAGAATGGGGTTGGAAGCTAATAAATAATATATTAAAATTAATCCACACTCTACTTCCACCTGCACCAGAAAAGCTCCTACATACTATTTTTTATAACTGCAGAAAGAGGAGTAATTCGAAATTCGGCTGCAAAGAAGTAAGCTGACTTTGTTCACCAGCATGCACCAGCTGTCAAAGCCAGTCGTGTTTAAATACTAAATCTTCAACAGAAGATAATCCTTACATCAACGATAAAACAATTGTTGATTCGCTATTTGAATAATTTACGTCCACTTAGGAAGATGAAGATGAAGAAGAAGTTGAATAAGAAGAACCAATATTATATTAAACTTCAATAAGAAGACCGTAAAGTAGGCCTTCCGGGCAAACCACATTGAAAAATACGCGCCAAGTACACATAAAGCCCGCCGCACACGAGGCAATTTTCCATGCAATTTTGTTCACTTAATTTGCAGCAAGTTTCCTTGCGCACTGGACCACTTTGAGGTACACTTAGTGTGACACTTATTCTCGCATCACACGATGCAAGGTGCGCCACTCAGTCTAACACTAGAACGTATAGTGTTGCCACGAGACGAGACGAGACGAGACTTAAGTGAGTCTCGTCTCGGTCTCGTGGTGGTCTCGCCTAGCTCAGTCTCGTCTCGGTCTCGCCTTGGTCTCGAGTAGGTCAATCTCGTCTCGGTCTCGAGTCTCGACGAGAGTCTCGCCATAATTTTTCAAAATAACATATTCTCACATGCGGGGATCTATTCATTCTACCTGATTATTTTTTGCTATGAATTCCACCAAAAAAATGTACTTGTATGTTTGGTGCGCAAAATTATGTTTCATAGCTTGGTCATTAATCCCCAGGCGTGAGCTTTTGGCTCACTTCACAATCGTTAAGAAGCACAAAAACACTACGCTATAAATAATGTGTCTTTCGAATTCTTTGCATCACACAATTATTCCCACATTGCTAAGCAGCTCTGGAAGTTATGATCACGTGATCACGTACAACGCGCTTGCGTGTTCGATAAACTAAGCGTACAGTCTACGTCGAATTTGCAATACTAACAGTCGCTCTGAGGTTTAATTCTAATTTGTGATGATTGTCTTTTGACGTCATTTTATAGACTTTCGACACATGTACCACCTATCAGACAATTAGAGAAGTGATTTTATGTCATCATCGTTGAAGACAGTCTTCCAGAAGTAAGAGACAGGGTCATGTCTGTTTCCTCAGCTCGATGTCAGATTTGACATTCGTATGTTATAAAATAGTAACAATAGAATATAATTATACCATTATAATTAATAATACATCAAGAGAATGATTGAACATGAATTTAATCTGATTTCAAACATAGTACTAAATGACAGCTAAAGTTATCGATCATATTGTTTGCACCAACATACAATGTTCAAGTTCCTATAGATGTAACTATGACATACCAACATTGACATATAGAGACTGCGATCTATCTCCAAGCTGTCTCTATGAGTTAGAATGAAGCCCCTGAAGCCACGAGGACTCGAGATAATAAAGTGGTAATTGATTGATGATACAAATGTGTTAACTTAAACATTATGACAAGGTAAAGCCTATATATTTCAAGACAAAAATCGCTGAGTTACGAAACATATTTTCCGAATTTCATAATGCTAGTTCGCACATGTGTTTGACGCCACACGATATTTCTTCTACGATTTTCAAGATAAATTCATATAAACTAAATTCAGGATACGAAAGCGTTAATTTGAATTGATGGTAGATCTAAGATGCCTACATGCTTAGTTCACACATTATTTACGATGTGTAAACCATCAAATTCAGAAGTAGATGAAGAAAAACCAAATTTTCAAACGAGGTTATGTTATTGAATGTGAATAACGGGCTATATGGTTCAAATTACTAAAATTTATGGAAGAATAGTATCGTTTTTCTCTTCCTTTGGTCCAGTCCAGCCTAATTTGATTCAATTTTGAATTAAATTAGATGAGACACAAGAATATAACCAGGAATCTTGTAGGAATCGATTTATGTAACGTATTTCCAGTCAAAATCGATTGTAGCATGAAAATTTTTTCTTGCATCATGTCGATAATTTTGTGTGAAATAGAAAGTGTTGTGCTAGTGTTGGGGCTCGTCCTGTTGCATTATCTTATCATGGAAAATCTGCTGCGGCCACACAGTACTTCCCCAACCAAAATTTCATGGCCGATTTCATCGCTGTTTCATAGATTTAGAGCGTCGAATCAGTCAATTGCATATTTCAAAATGACAGCTGTCATTGTCAAAGTGACAGATATCATTTTCAAAGTGACAGATGTCATTGTTAAAGTGACGGATGGGGGTTATATTCAAGTCCCTACATAAAATAGATATTATGGAAGATGAAGAGTTCTTTTCTAAAATTTCAGGGTCTTTGGAACATACAGTTTCGACATTTGATCACCCGAAGTATAATATCAATACGTGGATTACACTAATTATTTATTCTATATTCGTGCTAAACCTATCTCCCCAAGAGCTTAAGAGTGATACCAAACTAGACATCATTCAAATATCCTTTTTCACACTTCTACAAGAATTATTCTTGGCAGGAGCTCTAGGTAATTTGATATCAAACATAATAGAACCAAATGACTCACTTTAGAAAAACTAAAGGCTCAATATATATTAAATATTCTGAAAGAGCGGTAGAAAAAATGATTGTCTCAATCGAAAACTTATCCATCAGTAATCATCTTAAATTAACTATTATCACTACAGTTTGTGGGTATTTACCTACTTGCTCTATATAATTGCTTTTAGAAGAAATAAGAATGAATTTTAAGAGATTATGATACAAGTCTCGTCGAGAGTCTCGCGAGACTCTCGCCGAGACTTGACTCTGGTCTCGTCTCGGTCTCGACTTTCGGCTCGAGACCCATTCTATGGTCTCGTCTCGACTTTTTGAGGCGAGACGAGACGAGACCGAGACTGGTCTCGAGTCTCGTGGCAACACTAAGAACGTAGACTTGGTAGATTTTCACATTACAAGTATGGATGTTGCCGAAACTAATCGTCGGAGGAGAGCAGGAGCATTTGCTGCAGTTATAGCTTGCGAATTACGAGACAGACAAAAAAGAAGAAAAAACTTTGGTCAAGAGAGTGATTTTTGAGAAGGAATCAATTATTATTACTCATAAAAGTATATTTTCACTCTTTAAGATACTAGGGCCATCTGTGCAAATCTATGAGTCTGCCAGATCTCTAAATTCATGAAAAAAAAAACTATTAAAGTACATTTACTTTTGTCGATTAATGTAAATTCTTTCATGATATCAAGTTCGTTGCGATTTTGTTTTTAATTCACAGATTTATAGGGTTCACGCAGAATTGCAACATTAATCTGTGATTATATGTAAACTTGTATCAAACTTTTGTTTTTTACTGTCTGGAATTTTATTGAAAATAACCTGGAAAACCTGGAAGCCAGGGAATTTTCATTAAATTTTTTGGTATACACCCTGAGCTAGGGTACGTAAACATTACCTTATGTCCACTAGCCATAATTTTTACTTATTTGTATCTTAAAACACCACAAAACACAATGTACTAATGAGGCACAGCATTCTGATGCGACATACAACTCAGTGATGTAATTATGTGATTTCGTCGTCTGCTTTGATTGGCTGTGGACAGCAGTCTGTGGACAGCAGTCAGTGGCGCAGCAAGTGCGAAAAATAGCACCGAACCTATCTTGAAAAACAAGTCTCGTGGTAAGTCTAGTACCTCGCATAGCACCAAATTTCTTGCATCGGAGCAAGCGTGGCACCCAGTGCGGCGCCAAGTGAACAAAATTGCTTGAAAAATTGCATCGTGTGCGGCGAGCTATACTCATAGGTGGCGTGGAAACGTGTGCATATTATGGGGAATATAACTTGAGAATGGCTTTTCCCAGAAATGGTAGATCTTAGGAAAAAAGAAGTGAGGACCATTTTTGTAGAGAATTGAAAGATCTACAATTTGTGTCTGAGCTATTTATATCATAAAACTAATCATTCCGCTGAAGAATTCAAAAAACTTATTTTTGCGAACTTTGACCGCGCATAAAATTTTTTGCACACACGGGATCGTTGGGGACTTTTCACAACTTCATTTTAATGGTATCCTTGACGTTCATGTCAATTTTCAGCTTCTTGGGAATTTATGCAAGGGTGAATGTCTATTTTGACTGGACTACTTGGGTGCGCATGCTTAATAAAGAGCGGGTAGAGATGTTTTGCAAGAGTCAGATATTATTGTTCTTTTATTGTTTGTTTATAATATCTGTGATTGAAATATATTGTAATTGTGAAGAACAAGAATGTTTTGTTGAATATAAAGGAATCGGATGACGAGTAGTCAGATGATAGAACAGCTGTCAGCATTTTCATTGCTTCATTCACCGATTTCATTATTTTGATCAATCCCTAAATATTGTATTCGATTGACTAGGCACTTCGAACAACTAATATTGATTTAATAAATAATTTTGCTGTTCTCATCAACAAGACTGCAACAGCAATTTCTTTCAAACTAGTACTGTTATTGTAGTGAATATTATGATCATATTATCAACAATAATTCCTGAGTAGAAATTATCGATTGTAGATTATTACGGGCAACAATCATTTGTTGTGATCAACTCAATTTTGGTTTTTATTGTAAAGTTATTGCTGATTCATTAGATAAACGATGAAAACTTGGCGAAAATTATTATTGTCATCTACTCAATTCCAATTGTGATCAATGGTTGATTGTTGCAATCGGTAGAATGACTATTCAATGGATATTGTATTATCAACTACATACTATGATGGAAAAGTTATTAGTATAATCAACAAAAAATGCTACCTAGTAGCCACTATCAACAATTGATAATTAGGATTACCTTCTCTATCATTGCTATCAACAAAATATTGTTTCAATCAGCCCATCTATTGTTGTGATCAACCAATAATAATTTATTGCTAGCAGCGAACAACGATAATCCCCAAATCTTATTCTCATCCACTCAATCATTATAGGGATGAACGAAATATTGTTGCAATCGATTGCAAACTGATAGCTGTGATCATTCAATGATCACTGAAGTGAAAAAACTCCAAAATACAATGCGTAGATGATTTTATTCAACAATTCAGGGTTGTTTTCTGATTCATTCCTATTTTAGTCAAAAAACAACCGATTGGTTCTCTATTCAAGCAATTTATTCCTTATCTTTCAATGCTGTTTTAGATGTGAAATATGAGTCAGCATAACAACTGAGACGTTAATCATATTTACCAGTTTTTCTGAATTAATATATTCAGGCTCTTAACTTGAGTCTTAATTTTCAATTGATTTGGACAAATTCGCTTCGGATTGAAAATATCATTGGAGATGTATTTGGAGCCAATTTGCTTTTTGTAATTAAATTTCGCACAAATATATGAAAGTGTGGTTCATAGCGTTTTTGCTTGTGTGGAAATAAGCATCCCGAGAAAGGTTTGAATTCTCAAAATTACATCGAAAATAAAAACGCCCTTATTCAGACCTGGAAGAAAAGTTTCTCATTGAACTCGATCATTGTGTCACATCGTATATCCTGATTTTGTTACAAGGGTCGAAATTGATAGGAAAATGAACTTATTGAATGGCTTATAAATCAGGTGTAGAAGACAATGGAGAAGAAATGTGTAGTATTGTAATTACTCTCAATTTTTTTTCCGCTATTGGTATGCAACTTCATTTAAAATTGAAATCAAAATCAACCACTGAGATGCATACACAAATAAGTATGAGGACAGTTGACGCTTTCAATAAATCTCTACGTTTTAGACCCTACTGAACCCAAAAAAACATAATTTAAGAGAAAGTCAGTCGTTGTGTTTGTTTTTCCATGAAAGCACGATAACTTGAGAATGGCTAGAAATTTTCGACTAAAATTTCACATTCAAGTTTTTTATTAAAAAAATAGGTTCGTATTCATGAATAAGATATATTCAATCGGTAGTACCAAAACTTCTTTGATGGAACTTTGGAGCTCTCTGCGTTTATTTCATAAACGGTAGTACTTATCCAAGATTATAATAGTATATTGTGCAACAAGTGCGATAAGTTTTTGATTGCCCACGGGAGCAAAGTGGGCTATTGACAACACTGCACGAGTTGGAGATACTATTTTTTTTTACGAATGCAGGATTAGTACTATTTTGCACTTATTTTTCCGAGCGATAAATGGTTTGCGTGCGACAAGTTTACTTGTCGCACATAAATTATACCTGGCGCACTCAAAAGCCAAAGAGCTATTTACGTGCGCAAAGTAATACGAATTCTGCATGAGTAATAAAAAATAACTTGGATTGATTCCTTTATGAATTGGCACAACATTCAGCTGGAACATTTCCCAAAATAATTTGCGGTTTTATTTCATTTATTATAAAATTCAATAAATTCCTTCGAAGTAGGGAAATAATTATTACCAATGTGAAATAAGAGTTATTTATACTCTTATTTGGACGTCGCAAGCCAAGGTTTGACAATGGTAGCGTTGACGATGGTAGCGTTGACGATGAGTTCGACAGAATATGTTGCAAATTAGAAGGAACAACATGAATGTAAGAGGAATAAACGATGTTTGCCAACTCTTACATTGTTGCAAATTTAATACATGAAGTAAAGTATTTTTACAGGGGTATTAACAATTTGAAAAACTTTTGCAGTTTTTGATGCAAGAATAGAGCATGTTAATTCACGCACCATGGTCTTATATATAGGACTTGACACTAGCATCTCACTACCATTGGCAAGGGATTGACTCTTATTGAAGTATTTAGTTATTATTAGCTCCTCAAAATGTGAGAAGCTGTAATATTTTGTAGTTGATGATTATGAATCTACTTATGATAATAGTTTAAGGGAAATTGAGGGAAACATTCATTTGTCACAAGTTCAAATATCCATTTTTGTGAATACAAAGGAATTAAATGTAATTATTATGAAATATTAGGAATTCTATCGCTATTTGATGGCAATATTTTGAATATCATTGATATTGAGTGCTATATATCAATAAATTTTAGGATGTAAAATTAAATATTCAATCCAGACTTGAATTATTCGAGTCGCTGTTTCTTGTCTTTCTGATGCACATTTTCTGTTTTCCTCGCACACTCATTTTGTCGATCGTAAGACCGTCTGTTCCAACGAATGAACAAATAGGAGATTACATCAATCAAAATTTGTGGAAATCATCAGTCTGTATCATAAAACTGAGTCAAATTGAGTAATAAGATCTGATTACAACAATTGAGTCATCAATCATCATATTTGATTTGTTAAAAATTATAAATCATACATCACTTAATGAACTGTACCTACATTATTCTGTATAATAATCCACAAGTATTCAAATATATAACATCCAATGTATGACAAGTGACTTATTTCTATTCGAGTATAGGTTTCTTCATCAACCTCGTATTCGAGGCTATGTAGTAGATGATTTAATATGAATGTATTTTTTCACTTGGTATATGAAATAATATTCAGCTTTCGATCCTGGAAATTTGATCAATATACACAGACTGCAAATATTCATTTGGAGTTTATTGTTAACTGTCATCTTTTACTGTCATATTGGGAACATTGGACAGAGCAGCATTCCCAGTAGTTCTAAAATCTGGATCTAAGGTTTCTGTCATCTAATGTTCTGGGCTCTAATTTTTATTCTTTTCATGTTTTTGGAGGGCGTAGTATACAATTTCGAGGTAAACACCAGGTACTAGAGAGTGATTGTTGGTATCAAGATTCAATTGTTGTACAAAACAAACGGAGAAATATGTACTCGGACAAATATTTCTTCCAAAAGATACTCTTCTTGTAGGAATCTTTAATAATAATATTGTACGTTTTATTCCATTTGAACATTTGAAGAGTGCTCTCTCTACGTGTCAAATGAATGAATTAGTTCTTGATAAGGACATAGACAAATATACTGCAAAGACCATAAAATCAGAGACTAGAAGTTAGGACGCGCATCACTGCCCGTAGTGGCAGATTTTAGGATCAAATTTTCATAACTTTTAGATACGACCCTTGCAGTAATAGACATATACGAACTAGATCGCAGAATCAGATTTAGCTCATCAATTTACATATAGGTCTGTCATTCTGGTTAATGATAATGAGATTTAAGTCGGGCAGAATTAGCGCAAATACATGCTAAAATCAAGAAAATTGATAATTTGAAATCTTTTTTTTGTATTTGTTAGTTCATAACGTGACAAATAACATATTCCATTTGTACGCGGCTACAATGTCGAGTAGGCTGTCAAAAAAAAAGTGAAAAACTGCAAAAATAGTTTTTTGCGTTTTACTGAAGAACAACGCATCTGACAAAAAATAGTGTTCCGCTAAAAAAAAGTACGCTATAGGAAGACGGATCAGTCCAGCTGCTTTTGGGTTGATTGCAGTTTTTTTGCTATTTTTTCGGAAATTCATAACTTGCATTGTATCTGTTATTGGGACTTAAAATTTTGACAGAATGTGGGTGGAGTAGCTTTCAAAATACGCATCAAATTTTTCAGAGGATCGAACGTGAAATTTTTGAGAAATGTAGGAAAAACCAAAAAAAAAGACCCTGCCGAAAAACGGACATAAAAAATGGTTAGTCAGCAAAGATCAATTTCACAGATTGCATTTCCTTTGTCAAGAGTTACTCTACAAAGTAACCAGATGGCGTCTCTTTTGAGCAAATGTGAGCATAGAAAAGATCGATTGCAAAAATCGCATTTCACCAATACAAGGCATAGTTTCCGTAGCTTTTTGTGAAAAGCAATGTACTACTTATATTTAATATATAATCGGAAGTCGAATAAGTGTATATGAAGCCTTCTCCAACAAAAAATCATGTGAAAATTAGAAGTAGATTTAAGTTTGGTATAATATGTTACGATGAATTACGAAAGAGCAGTATTATTGCCACGCGTCATTCACTTGTTGTATTGGCCGCTCAGGTGAGAGGAAGAGAGAGGGGAACGACATCAAGCAGCAATATAAGAGGCCGTTTGGATAAAGGCAAGAGAGAGAAGAGAGTTGGAGAGCAGCAGCAGCAATCAAGGCTGTTTGGTGAGGGAAGAATCAGTGTCGTTCGAAAATCAGTCAGTCTCCGTCATTCTACTGCTCATGTGAAGAATCATAACGTTGCGATAGAAGCATTGCTAAAGAAACCGTATTTTTGCGCTCTGACCAGTGGCAAGTGGTAGGATGCCGCTACGCTCGGGGGGCCATTTCCAATTCGCGTGGACCGACTACACACATTCTGACTATTGAGAATGTTGTTTGAATGGTCAATGTACAATAACACAATAACGGCCCATGAAGCCTTCTCTATAATTGTTGATACTCCAAAAATCTCGTTATCGCAGAAGTGCGGTTTTTTGCAATCGATTTTTTTTTTCATACTTTCACTTGCTCAAAAAGAACGCCATTCGGGTACATTGTAGAGTATTTCTTCAAAAAATGAAAGCTTTTTGTAAAATTAGTGTACGTTATCTAACAACTTCTCAATGGCCGTTTTTCGGAAGAGCCTTCTTTTAGTTTTTTCAACATATCTTCAAAAGTTCACAGTCGATCTTCTGAAAATTTGATGCATGTGTTAGAATCATTCTTTACTCACATTTTGTCTGAATATTGAATACAATACAAGTTATGAATTTTCGAAAAAATGGCAAAAAATTACGAATGGGATATGTTATCTGCCATGTTATGAACTGACAAATAAATAATGAAAATTACTTTCTTTCAAGATATGCTAATTCTATCCGACTATTTATGGCTTTTCAAATATTATTCGCCTCAATTTGTACATAAACATATATCTTTGTATCCACACACTACAAATATGATAAGATAGTGGATTTGAAATACATTTTTTGACTGAACAATAATCTATTGTTGATTGACTGAATGAAGCCAGAATAATTCCAAGTAACAATGACTGACCCTCGACCAGAATGTGACGTCAGATTTTGGTCATAATGAAGTCATAAACTGACGGTCATATTTCGACGTCACATTTTAAGTCAAATTGTGGTCATAAATTGACGTCATTTCTTGACGTCATAAAATGTTGAACAGACGTCATAATTTGACGTTATGTTCCAGCGTTTTGAGAAATCATACTTATGTATAATGTACATACTTTATATAATGATTCTTTGAATATATTTTTTCAATCAGTGTACTTTGCGCTCACGTTTTCAACCAATTGAGTCTCATTTTTCAACTCAATGTCACTTTATGACGTAAATTCGACGTCATGTTGTGACGTATGTAACATTTTTATCCCAGCATTGATTTTATGACCTAAATTCGACATTATGAGTATCGGTTATCTAGATATGAAGTTATAAATTATTATATATAGATCAGTGTTCAATTATGGGAATTATGAACGAGTTAAGTTATGAAATATAAATTAGGTGTGTTCGACTTTTATATTCCAGTGAAGATAAAATCTTATTTATTCCTATGAATTTCTCTTAGCAGTCTATCAATAAAAGTGAATAGTCTGATCCCCTATTTATTTGGGTTACAAGCATTCAAAAGGAAACATATTTGACTTTTTGCTCGGAGGCCTCCCGCATCTCCTACAACAGTTCGAAAATCTTTGGTAGGATTCGGACTATTTTAATATCGAGCTATCACCAAACCAATCGTCTTTCTTTTGTAGTTCAGTTCAGCGAGGTTCATTTGTTTGTCTACATGATATTGCTCCACTCAAGAATTTTGTTGAAGTTATTGGAAGGTAGGTATCTATATTAAAATGAGAAAAAGGGGACTCATCGTATATCCAACACATTGAATAGTTTGCTATCAATTTAAAAGAATTTTAAAATCTAGAAACAAATGTATCATAAAAGATATTTCCGAATTTCATAACTGTTATTGAAAATTTCTCTAGCTACAAAGCTGATGATTGATAGGATCTGAATAATAGTGTTGAATCTTGAATTACTGAAAATCATATGAAATTGTTTTCCAGGGTGACTGTATATAATGGTGCATTTTTTCAAATTTCGACTCAATTGCTGCAGTGCCGGCTGTTGACACTATCGTCATGGTAACAACATTTAAATAAATAACCTGAAGGTATACGAAAATTGGTCCAGAATTCACAGATGCTTGACAATCAGTATTTTTCTTTTCATGGTGATAAATTTTTTTTTAGGTTTTGATACATATAATTTTCTTTTACTTGAAAGTTCTTTATTACCTGTAATATATTTGTATTTTGAATGAATCAATTGAAAATACAATGATGTTTTATCATTCACTAATGATCTAAAAGTTCCTTGAATAAATAGTATTCAAACAGGTGATAGGCAACGTAATAATGTTACCATAAGACATTATGATGTTCTATATTACTTATTTTGTTATTATTTACTTCTTGAGGAACATTTAGGTGATGACTAAGATCATAAAGTGATGTTGAATTCAAGTCATAATATGACGTCAAAATTAGGTCATAATGTGACGTCAAACTTACGTCATAATATGACGTCAAACTTACGTCATAATATGACGTCATATAGCTCCACGCATTGATGTCATATTTGGTCATAATTGTTACCTGGGATAGTTCATCTCCATTCCAATAGATGTAGACTAGATATACATCAAAATATTGAAATAGAATCATTGTGAATCAGAATTTAAGATCAGGGTACTGATTATAAGACTCAAAGATTCAGTCATTTTGAAGGCCTATGCTTCTGGACTGTTTGTGCGGATGCGTCAGTCGTCCATTGCAAATCGACTGCTGCAGAGGTATACGTAGTCTAGAAGTGAGATTATCGGGAGCTAATTTTATTGAACTTTTCCATGTGAATGAAAGTTTTGTTGATGTATTTGAGCGTAAATTTTTTCCCATTTGCATTTTTTTCTGTGAAATATTTTATAGCTTATACAATGATTATTGTATTAAGGATGACTTATGTTTTGTTTACGTGATTCTTGAGGAATTTTTCTCCCGCGGTAGAGATCCTAAAGCAGAAATTATGAACTTGCGGTAAGAGAAGCAGCTGCTGCAGGATTCCATGATCATTAACGTTGTCGAGAAATGTATTCGTTGTCACTTTTTGATAAATTGAATTTACAAACATTGGATTGACATTCTTCAAGAGATATTTCATTTCAGCTTGGATAAAAAGGCCGAAAATTGCAGAAACATCGTCTTTAGGAGAAGAAAACTTCATATATTCACAGATACCAGAATGCCATGGCAGAAAGACTGTTTGAAATTGAAAATGAGACAATAATAGATTTTAAAAGATTGTATCATTCTGTATTATAGGTAACAATGTATGAAATAGTACGTTGCAGAAAATGTATCAAGTCCAATGAATAATTGTTAGAAGTTATCAATAGCACTTTCACCTATAGTTCATGTGTTTCAAGAACAGTCCAAGAGCTCCCATGGCATTAAGATTCAAGTCTTTTGAATGACTGAGCCGCGAACATGATTCACTCACAATGAATTCAGAGTTCACAACAACTTTGCTGTGATTGAATCCAAGAAATAAAAGCAAGGAGTATACTCACATATTACCTGAATGGATACAAATTTCAATCTTTGAACCAATCTGTTCATGATAATTAATGAGCAACTGACAAACTTAATGCTATTATTGTGCTATTGTGAAATTAGTTCGAATATAAGTCAATCAGAACGCTTGAATCGTAGTCCTATAACAATCTTTGGATAGCTCTCAATCAAAATGACCATCAGAATAATGTTGTTCTCATCAAAATACAGTCTATTCCAGTTGAGACCTGCTCAAGGCTCTTATAGGACTCCGATAAGAGATCTCTGGTAGGCAGAAATGCTAACAAATTTTACATCAGCACAGAATCGTACTTGGCCAACATCAACTGTTAGTCGTGCATCAAATATTTTTATCAATTGTATGCAGACGGAAGATTCAAATTGGATTTGTTCGAATGGTATATGTATATAACTATTGTTCTTATGACTTGATCCAATTTTTAGAGAGTGTGGTCCAAATTATGTATATTTAGTGAGAGTGAATCGTGTCTGTATTTTTGCCAGCATGGTAGATTGAATCGTAGTCCTATAAGAGCTCTTGGAATGTTTTTAACTGACATATCGGACAGTTAGTGTATTATTCAGGGTGATTATGAAAGAATTGATGTCAATTCAAATCTATAAGAATGTTTAGTTCTAATCAAGAAGACATTGGTTAAGAATAAATACTAAAAGTTTTTGTATTTGATGAAGTAAAAGCCCTAGCAGCGTTGTCTTGAAAGAATTGATGTGCTCACATCCAATATGAAATATTCAATCTGATATATCATGAATTGGAAAATAATGAATTGAGAAGTCAATATTATTAGAGAATATTTTTCCAGATTGTATAACTTTGGGAGAAATATAGAATACTACTTTGGTAAATCAGGTGGAAGAACCAAAAAAATATTTTTCTACAGTCACAATAGAATAATACTTATTCCGCATGCTTAGAATTTTTTAAGAAAGCCACGTAGTATCTTGGAGAAACTGTTTCATTGTTGGCATAGTTCAATTTTTCTTGTAAATTTTTCATCATTTCTCCCAAAAATGGAATCAATTCGAGTAATTTCATCAACGTTTGTTGAATTTGGAAAAGACTTTCGAAGCATAATTTTTCTCAGGAAACGGTATATTTTAAATATGATAGGAAAATGAATATCAGTCACGCCTTTCACCTGGTAAGAGTGCACCAGGCAATCTGTGGAATTGACTGATATTCTCTGAGAGTACTGATACCATTCGTCATAATACGGATACTCTCAGTTCTTACTCTTGGAGAATACGCAACAGAGTACATTATAATTCAGTAGAAACTCTACCAACTTCTTCTACGTCGGTAGGATTTGACCCCACGACTTCCAAATCACAAAGCCAGCATACTTACACTGAGACAAAACTATATATTCCATTTCTCTCACACAAAAATGTTCAATTTTGTGTGGACATTTTGGAGTTGTCATAACTATGTGCTTCCAGCATCCCCAAAAATCATGTGAGAAGTTCTAAAATTCAGATCTCGAGTTCTCAGCATCTTATTATCTAGGCCCCAATATTTATCAATCTCTGGATCTTAATATTCTACTATTGTTCCAATGCGTAGTTAAGGAAAAGATAAATACTCTGGTGATTGCATTTTATCAGCGTATAACAGTTCCAATTTTCTGACATATAAAAAAAGATAATCGCATAACAGAAATAGTTTTAGGCTCTTTTTTGAGGTGGACGTACATTGCGAAGTAATGTGAAATATTTCATAGCTTATTCTAGCTGGGAACGGTGCAAAAACTTCTATGGGACCACAATTCAAGCCTACTGATTGGCGGAGATATAAACACAATTTATTTACATTAAATGCTCTTTTGCATAAACTCAATGAATGAAATAAATGAAATGGAATTATATTTCTAGATGTAAACTAAATTTTCATACTGCACAAACTCAACTCATTTATCATGATTAATGAACGGCTATGAGTTAATGCAACTGACGGATAGCCAAAGCCGATGTTTTCGCCTATGTAAGATTGATTCGTATATCGGCCAATTAAAATACTTGAATCGTTGTCCCATAATAACTTTGTAGTGCTCTCAATTGGAATAGAAAATAGCTAAAATATATCCTAGTGGATTTAATGATGGTCTTTGATGTTATTTTTTTTTTATTAGCTATTTTGGAGAGAAAATGTTATTTTTATCGAAGAAGAATTTGAGACATATGTTGAATTGATTTTAATACAAGTATTATCACAATTCCAGAGGAAATTGAATATTGTAGCTATATATGAGGAGTCAAAACATGTAGCGTGGGCTTTTGAATGCCAGAGTAGTGATTGAATGGATAAAAACATGTCTTTGGAAGGCAAAAGTATATCAAAGTGCGTGAGCTCGAAAATTATTACTGGAGAAACGTGAAACATGCATGTTACTTTGAATGCACAATTGGAGCTGAGTAATTCATACTCAGCAGTGATTTAGAAGAAAATCTATGAGGAAAAAATGTTACTACGGAGAAAATAGTCCTGCTTAATAGGCGGTCTATCAATCTCGCGATTAAGCTCAGAAATCAGATACGCTAATTTATGGAAGAAATCAACTGAATGATAGGAGGAGAGAAATATCTAGGATGATGGGTGTAAGTGATGAAAACACAAAATTCCAACTAAAATTCTTTTTTACTTTTCCACTCGATATTCTCGGTTTCCCTGGAGTAACCATATTTTTGTATATTTGATGTACATGCATCAGATCGGTCAGCATTATTAACCATTTATCTATTCAAAATAATATTGAGAGTTGCAAAAGAGACAGAAAAATTGTGATTACATACAAATTGACGAGCGAAGCGAATAGTAAGGATGTAAGTATGTCGTCAAGATAAAACAAAAGGATTACATATGTTGTAATGACTATTACTCTAATTTGTATTCGAAAACAGTAAAGCAATGACTGAGAATATGCGAAACATGGCGAAGACATGTTATCTCGTTGTGAAGTTTTGAATTTAGACTTTGTAATTCCTAGTAGAGTTGGAATCAATTTATCCCCTTAATGAATGCATGGAATAATATTGAGAGTTGTCAATAAAAAACAGTGAAATCACGAGTATGGGAAAATGCACAGATACAATATGGAGCAGGAAGATTTTGTGGGCTAAAAATAAACTTGGAATTAATCTTATAGAGACAGAATTTTTGCCGGAGGCGGTTCACATATCGAGCTGCGAAGCCTAGGACTTAGGCCTGCGTAGCAGGCCAAGCGCTAGTTCAAAACTAAAATCTTGAACGACAAATGACAAAAGTAAACAAAAACACGCTCCCAATATAACCAAAAAATAAGCTTGAAGAAGAGAAGAGAAACGGAACTAAAGATTTGGAGCATGAATGAAATTATGGAATATGAATCTAAAACTGAAAGTGAGTAATTGAAGTGGACTAAATTAAAGCAGACTGACCCTGACCAGATTTTAGAATTTAACCCAGCAAAAAATTGACAAAAAGCCAAATTGGCACGTAGCACCGGTTTGACATAAAACGGGTACTGAGTACGACAAACGGCGATGTTAAGACAGGTGCTTGAATAACTTGCAAGCCGCGTAAGTGTTTTACGACGGGAGTACGGTTTGACAACAAACGAAACTTGGCACGGCAAATGGCGGCCTTGAGATAGGTGCTCGGATAACTCGCAAACCGCATGAGTGTTCAACGACAGGTGAACTGGTTTGACATAAAACTGGTGTCTTGCACAGCAAACGGCAGCGTCAAAACAAGTGCTTGGATAACCCAAAAATCGCAAACGGGGCTAGTTTATGTTAGAGATCCTCAGGAACCTTGTCCTCTGTGACTTGGAAAGCTCGCGGAATCACAGCAAACACGACTTCTGAGTATTCTCTAACGGGTGATGCTGACTCACCAGGTCGGTTTACTGGAGATGTTCACTTGGACAAATTACGAGCGCTATAAACAAATCCTCGCGGTACCGATCGCTGTGATCTGGATAACTCACAAAAACACAAAAAACTTCACTCTCTGATTTGTCTCCAGCCTTCAAGAATGCTGCCCCAGGTCAGACTGGCTAGTTTGTAACTAGGATAACTTGCAAGTTACAAGCAAGATCAATCGTGGTTAAATCTTCAGGATTTGTGACTTGGAGCATCACAAAATCACATACGAAGTAGAACCGTCGGATTGTCTTTTGGTCATGAAGATGACTGCTGGCACACTAAGATTTGGAAACCTCACATATCTTATATGTGTGATGCTTTCGGAAATGAAGCTAACGGATTAACGAAGGACGGAAAGGTACGATAGGTGAAAACGCTCACCTAGTGCTCGCTGATAGACGAACTCGCAGTTGTTCACTTCAGGCACTTTGGATAGCTCACGATTGTCAGAATCAAACAAAACTGATCTCTGGAGAAATTCTGAATCTCTATATATATATGTTACATCACTCACGGCCACATATATAAATATGCTGATACTTTACTTTTGTTTCCCCCACTTTGCAGTAGAATAGGTTTACTCTATGACTCAGATTAGGAATAATAGTTAGTCTTGTATCTGCATTCATATAATAAATAAATTGTACTTCAAATGAAGTTTTTCAAAAACTTAGTTGCTGAATAAAGAAACATATCAGGCGCAGTCGGTAGGATAGCCAAAAACAAATTCAAGTATATAACTTGGCTTACTCTAGTAACTTAATTGGCTATCACGAACATAATAATTTCCGTGACGAGCAAATTACGTGTATCGGAAGATATCTCCAGCAGCACAAATTGTTCAAGAAGAAAACCAAAGTCTACCCCGTTCGAACGAACATCAAAACCAGTGAAACATCTTCAACTTCAAGACAACACATCGTCGGAAGCCGCAGCACCAAGGTCCGAGCCCACGTCGATGTCCCAGAGCCATTCAATGCACATGAAGGCGCTACTGGTATTACTGTGAGTACAAATTAATATCTTTTAGAGATCAATCATATAACTCTGAGAGTTCAGAATCAGATTCAGACTCATTCGATCTAGAAGATATTGAACAAGTCTATAAAAAGCAAATTCCAAAAATTTAATATTCTTGAGAAACCGATTTCAAACAATATTCCAAAAATGGCGACAGCACAAGCTCAAGTATCTGTTTCACAATCCCCAGTCCTTAGAAAAGAATATCTTGACATTATCCCCGAATTTCATGGCGAGAGAGAATTACTTCCTAGATTTCTAGAGATTTGCATGAAACTAGTTAAGAAATTTTATAACACTGTGGATGTAAACGATTTTCAGAACGAATATCTGATGTCAACGATACTTTCAAAAATAAAAGATGAAGCTGCCGTTAATATTTCAAGTAGCACAATAAGCAATTGGGCATCATTAAAATCGGCTTTAGTAAATACATATGCAGACCAACGGGATTTATTCACTTCAAATATCGAAATGTCTGAACTTAAGCAAGGACAGAATGATAATGTATTTGAATTTTACCAAAAATTACAAAATTTTCGGAATTTACAGACATCGTATTTGTCAACTCACTTACAAAATCATGAAGCAGCTGTTTTAATTTCATTTTTCCGTGGTTATGGATCACGCATTTTATTAAGAGGACGGCTTATGCGAGCCAAGAATCCTGAAGATTCAAATCCAGCTTTGAATATGTTAACGAACGATTTTCAGTTCCACAGTAATACAAACAGAAAATTTATTCAAGAACTAATAGCTCAAAAATTCAATCCGTAACCACAACCACCTATTAATCTCAATTTTAATCGTAATACAAATAATACCAATAATAGACCAATGGTTATTGAATATAACTTCAATCAGATAAATCAAATGAAGCCAAAACAGCCTACTCAAGTACATCGAAGCCCAATGTATAATTCAAATTATCAAAAACTCACACCAATGAGCATTTCCACTCGAAATTCAACTCTTCAACAAAGAGCTGGTCCCTCTAGACCATTTTACAACTAACAAAGTCAGAATAGACGAAATGTAATTGTGGAAGAATTATATAATATGGATTCAGAAGACACAAATCTATTTGAAAACTCTAATGAGCAAGAAAATATCGAGTTTTGCAGTGAAAGTTTTGAGCACAAATTTCCCAGCAATGATTTTTAAGTAGAAGAAGCCTAGGAAATCGAACTATACCCAGACTCGAATTAATGAATCTGACAAACTCACTGAACAATCCACCCTATATTGTACTCCCTGAAAATGAAATTAAGGTTTTGATAGATACAGGAAGTACAAGATCTTTCATTGAACCTAAAATTGCTGAAAAGTATTTCAAAAATAAAATTTTCAAAGATCCGTTTCAAATTTCTACTGCACATGTTACTTCAATTGTACAATACAGCACGCTTGTGCCAGTTTCAAAAATTTTTAAAATTAAAGAAGTTAAAAATCCTATGCTAAAGTATGATTTTTGATTTCCATGATAAATTTGATTTATTATTAGGGATGGATAGTCCAAAAAGATTAAAAGCTGTAATAGACATTAACCGGAATGAGATGAGAACCCAAATTGTTTGATAAAAATACAATATTTACAAAAAAATTATAACTGCAAATGTGTAATATCTACAAAAATGGAACCACAGTCTGAGAAAATAATTAATGTAAAAGTAAATGTAAAAGGAGGAAATGTTCTAATACCACAATTGAAATAACAAAATTTAATAATTCCAGAATGTGTAACTTCAGTAAAAATTATGATGCTTTGTGTTCAGTAATAAACCCGACGGATACAATATTATCCTTGTTATTATTGAAACCTTTGAATGTAACAAGATAAGATGAATTCAATTATTATTGCAGCCCAAATTATAATCATTTTAAAACTGAAAAAATTAAATTTGACATTTCTAAGATCAGAACTGACCATATGAACGAATATGAAAAAAATGTTATATCAAAATTAATTAAACAATATTCAGATATACTTCACTTGGAAACAAATAAATTAACGTTCACTAAGAGAATAAAATATAGCATAAAAACAAAAGACAAAACTCCGATATATACAAAATTTTCTAGATATCCGGAGATACACAAACAAGAAATTAATTCACAAATCCAAAAAATGTTGAGTCAAGATATAATCCGTTTATCTAACTCTCCTTGGTCATCCCCAAATGGCGCATTGTCATAGATTACAAAAAACCTAACGAGAAGACCATAGGCGATAAATATCTATTGTCGAATATAACTGACCTATTGGACAAACTAGGTCGTTGTCAATATTTCACCACGCTAGACTTAGCGTCGGGACTCCACCAAATTGAAATGAATCCAGATGACATATCAAAAACCGCGCTTACCATCGAAGGTGGTCATTACGAATTCCTTAGAATATCTTTTGGATTGCGCAATTCACCTGCAACATTCCAAAGAGTAATGGATAATATATTGAGAGGATTAACGAATGAGAGATGTTTAGAATATCTTGATGATATTATAATATTCAGTACTAGCCTAGAAGAGCATATGCAAAATTCAAAATCAGTTTTTGATAGATTACGTAAATCAAATTTCAAAATTCAATTAGACAAATCAGAATTTTCAAAGAAAGAAGTTGCCTATCTTGGACATATTGTTACTCCAGAAGGTGTTACACGTAATCCCGACAAAATTTCTGCTATCCAAAATTATTCTATACCGCGAACCACGAAACATATAAAAGGCTTTTTAGGACTATTAGGTTATTACAGGAAATTTATTAACGACTTCGCGTAGATCTCGAAACCGTTCACTAAATGTCTAGAGGAAGATGCAGAAATAAATATCAACAATGCAGAATACGTCGAATGTTTCCAAATTTGTGAAAATTTATTGACTAACGAGCCACTCCTACAATACCCTGACTTTACAAAACCAGTCAATCCAACGACCGACGCGAGTAACGTAGCTATAGTCTATAAAATTAAGCAGAGGAGAGACGTCATCAAAATTTATAACTAGATAATGACGTCACGTAATTACTACGTTTATATGTTATACCAAGGAAGCAAAACTTGAATAACAATCACTGTTTGTATTTTAAAATACAGATTTAATACGCAACAAGCCAACAGTAATGATATTCTAACCAAAAAGAACAAAGTAAACACGTGTTGATCGCACTGAAATGTCGAAAACGAATGCAACGAATGAGAATGTAAACGTAGTCAAACTTCATAGTACCAACGTATGATAAAGGAATAAACAAAAATTATTGTAAATGAATGAAATTTTGTTGAAAACAATAAATTTGAGTATAAAATAATTGTTAATTAAATTAAAATATACTGTTCTTATAGTATGCAAAAAATTGCATTTATTTTATTTGTTTTTCCAAACATAAACATCAGATTGTCATTAAGAAAGGTTCTTTCCATTTTGTAATGTTTTGATGACGTCTCTCCTCTGCTTGATTTTATAGACTATATAGGGGCTGTACTTTCACAAGGACCACTAGGTAGTGACAAACCAACGAGATATATGACTATATAGTGGTGTATCGCACACTGCCTGAATGCATTGCAGCCGTAGCAGCTTGAACGACGGAGTGTCAGCCATGCTTACTACAATAGGAGGGTAATCTGTGATAAACAGTATAGTTTGAGCGTCTTTTCAGGAAGGATTTCTGCCGCTCTACTCAAAAATGCCAGCAAAATGTGTAATTTCTGGCTGCACAAATAAACAAATAACGAACGTTCACTAATCATTTCATATATAAATTTATATTAATTGAAACTCATAAATCAAATAATGAAATAATATATTCCACAGATTCCCTCAAAAGATTCGAAGGAGACGAAAGTGATTGAATATTATAAAATTGAAAGACTGTGATCTAACAAAAAAAAGTTCAATTTGCTCGGACCATATTGCAGAATGTTATGCAATAAATAGTAATAAGAAAACACTTTTACCTGGTGCAATGCCTTTTTGATCAGATTATTCCAAAAAACTCCTGAAAAAGCTCTCCAGCCTAGTCAATTAATCATTAAATCTACTAAAAGAACTGGATCTTATGATACAAATATAATATCATCTCCCAAAAAATCAAATAATTTTGAAATAAGACTGAGACAATTATTTAAGAGGAATCAGTTGGCAAAAAGGGATCTAACTTCAGCAATATCTGATAAACTGATATTGGAAGAGCCTTTGTACGCAGTTCAAGATATTTCAGCGTTGAAAAAAAAATTTGAAATTGCAGAAACAAAAATTGTTGAATTGGAACGAGAAATTCGTGCTCAGTCGCAAGTTGTTCACAGAAGAAATGCACGTGTGAATAAATTGGAAAATATAATTAAGAATTTGAAAGATCAATTTTGCGAACAAGGTAATCAAGTAATAGAAGAAAATTTCAGTGACGTTTGTATTGATTTGCTTAAACGACGAAATTGTGATAGAAAAAAATTGAAATATCAGACAATTCGCTCTAACATTACATTTTTATAGTTCTAAAGTTTATTCATTCTTGAAAAAATATGTTGATTTGCCAAATGCACAGACCCTCAGACAATGGGCAACAAGAATAAACGGAAACCTTGGATTTACTCTGAGAAGTTTTCGACAAATTAAATATGAAGTTGAAAAATGTACTGTGAATAAAATATATGGTTGTCTAATAGTCGATGAAATTTTTATTGAAAAACAAGCAGATTGGAATGGTAAAGAAGTCATTGGGTATTGTGATTTACGGTTTGGAAACCTAAATAGTGATAAAAATTATTTGGCAAAAGAAGCATTGTTTTTTTTTAGTGAAAGCAATTAATAAATCATGGAAAATTCCAGTCGGATATGCACTAATAAATGGTTTGGATGCAAAAACTAGAGCAGATTTGATCAGACAATATTTATTAAACTGCAAGAAACAGGCCTAGATATAATAGCAATTACTTGTAATGAAAGCCCCTCAAATAGAAATATGTATGAAGAATTAGGTATTGATTCAAAATCTAACCCTACAAAATGTTGGTTTGAACACCCAGGAGATAAAACAAAGAAAGTTGTAGGAATTTTGGATGCTGTTCATATGGTAAAACTATGGAGAAATATGTTGGGTGAAAAAAAAACTATTGAAGACAGTGAAAATGGCTCCATTAAATGGCAGTATTTTGAGCTTCTACCATTTCTATTTATTTGGTAGATACAGTAAAAGCCCAATCAAAAAAATGAATAAATAGGATCTTGAAACGTATTGAAGAGGGAATACACTATATTACAAGCTTAAAAGATGAAAATGGTACTCTTATTTCGAGTACTAGACGCCAAGTTGGAGCTATTGGCTTTGTACTTAATTTGGAGTCCATAAAATTACCCGCAGAAAATCTTGTTTGGGGTGATAACCCTGGGCTCGATTATTTTCTCACTAAATCTTTGAGTCGAGATCACATCGAACACTTATTTTCAAGTATAAGAAAACGTCAGGAAGATAATAATGATCCGTCAGCTCTACAATTTAAGTATGCATATAGAAAATGTTTGTCAGCCAATATCTAGCCTTCCCCTACCGGTAACTGCCAAATTAATGACTGTGATTTATTAATATTGAATGAAAATATTTCGCGAAACAATGAAATACCCTCAGATTTTCTCATCACTCATTCACTGTCTCCAGATTTTTCTTCTCTACCAAAATTGAGTCCTATTGTAGATCATATTGTTGAATATATTTCTGGATATGTGGTTTACAATATGAAAAATGAAGGAAAAATCAACTGTTTTCCATGCATCAAAAACTTAGAAAATTCGTCAGAAAGAAAAGGTTTGATCAAAATTAGAGACATTTCTCATGGACTTATTGATCCATCTGATAGAGTGATAGCAATTTGCAAGAAAACGGGGCAAATTTCAAGAGGAAAATATAATAACAGAATAACAAGAGAAAAAAACTGGCTACTGAAAGTTTAGATAGAAGCTTTGGATGCATTGTCTTCTTGATTATTCCAAGATGATGAACATTTATTTCCAAGTTCAGAATTTGGAGCGGAGACTCATTTCTCTATATTAGTCAAATTGATTGTGAAACAATATTTTACTATAAGAATCCACCATATTTGTGAAACAATTTCTGCAGATATCCAAGGCAGTGGTATTCGACAATTTTTAACAGGAATAATAATATTTAGAGGGCAATAATATCATCCGTTATACATCATTATTATTTATTTATGTTTTTTCCTTGAGTTTAGTTCCGTAGAAAATATTCCTGTCATATTTAAAACGCAATATACATTTTTATATGGAATTACATTTATTTTCTAGTATATTTTCATGTTTCTTTTGGAGAATATATTTTTATGTATCTGTCTATTGTTATTTATGTAAATATAGAATTATATTGATTTTATTGTAGTATGATTTCAAAGTATGTATTTCTCTTGATAATATGTTAATATATCTGTATTCAGAATATGTTTTTATATGTGATTATTTCACGATTTGGGAAGTTGAGAGTGGTTTGTATTATTCATGCCATTATAAGTGATTGTGATTTTATACATTATATCAAAGAATATAGTTTATGCTTTCTTTTGGAGAAATATTTCTATAAAAATAACAAAAAATATTGACATATTACATGTGTGCAATATCTATTATCATTTTCATATCTACGAATTGTATTTATAAGTGTAGAATTTCATGACTATTGAAAACAATGATTTTTTTCATCTTTTCACAGTATCTACAATAATTTATTGTCCAAACTTTTCTACTTAATAACTTCTGTTTTCCACAATTGCCTTTAAAGTGCAAATGAAGCACAATATTTAGTGAGCGTAATGCTGCAACCCGCTGTAAGTTGTATCAAAGATGGCTTCCCACCAGTAACGCATGTAAGCGTGCGATGCGCCACTCTATAGTCATATACCTGGTTGTGACAAACCTATTGCATATGCAAGTAGGACATTAAACGATTCTGAATCAAACTATTCAACCATCGGAAAGGAACTATTTACTATAGTATGGTCAACACAATATTTTCGCCCTTATATATTCGGTCGGGAATTCACCATCATAACAGATCATAGACCGCTACAATGATTATTTACCCTAAAACCATGCAGTCAGAAATTAATCAGATGGAGGCTGGAATTTGAAGAGTTTGATTACGGAATTAAGTATAAAGAAGGAAAATTGAATACCAACGCAGACGCATGAAGCAGAATCCCTGGTAATTGCGAAACTGAAGATTCAAAATTTCAAGAAAATAAAATTTCACACGAATATCAAAATTATTTGGAATATGAACAGAAACCCATAGTTCATGATAATATTAGAAAAATGAACGGTTATTTATTCGGCGCACCTCCCTCTAACAGTTTAGCCCATTGTGTAAGTAAAGATTTGAAAATGTCTTCAGGAATTGCAGAACAATTTGCTACCAAGTAAAATAATATTGAAATTTTAAAATCAAAACAACCAAAATTACATCAGTTAATCCATTTAAAGGACGCGAATATATTTGTGATATATTAAGTAGCAAAAAATCATCATTTTGAAAAACCTTCCAATCAAGATTTATTCCAAGCTTTAGTTAATTTGAAAAAATTCTGCTTACACAAAAATATGAAAAATCTCAGTATCCCACGGATATCTTGCGGATTAGACAAATTGAGATGTAAGAAATAAAACCCATGATTCAGTTTATATTCCAGAAAACAGACGTAATAATATCTGTTTACGAAAAAATGAGACCTAATACTTCTCCTGTTTGTGAATTGAATGTTAATGGAGCAGATAACACGGATGCTTTTTTCAAATACATGGAAGATTTAAATAATGATTTGGAGAATGTCCAAAATGATTCACACTCTATGATAGTTGAATTAGATAGCTCAGTTGAAAATATAAATAACGATAATTCACAAGAGAATATTTCAGACGAAGACGATAATACTGTACACTCGAACATAGAAAATCCGATAGTTGGGACTCCAATAGTAGAGCGCCCCGTCAATATAGGAAGGAATCAGATAATAATTTGTGAATTCGAACACAACCCGGCAGAACCAAAAATTTTAAAATTATTCGGAGATAAACAAAAATTTTTAGTACAATTTTCAAAATATAATCAAGAACAAGGGATGTTTGGATTTATTGAGGAGTTTGTTGTTCCGAAAGTGAAATAACAATTTTTTTTTGGGGATCCATTATATGAAAAGTTCAGTACAGTTATTCAAAATTATTTCAAGAATTCGGAAATTCAAATGGTCAAATGTACTACAAAACTATTAGATATAACAGAGGAGGACGAAATTGAACAGATGATTCAAAATTATCATGAAAGTAAAACAAATCATCGAGGTATTGATGAAACAGTCCTAAAAATATAGCAAATTTATTATCGGCCCAAGCAACGTGAATCAGTACAAACTAATATAAATCAATGTGAAATTTGTCAAGTATCAAAGTATGACAGGATTCCTTTGAAATTAAAATTCAATATAACACCTACAGCGACAAAGCCCTTTGGAATACTTTACATTGACAGTATTACTCTGGATAATACAAAATTTCTTACAATAATAGACGCATTTTCTAAGTATGCTCAAGCATATAAGTTAAATGGCGCTCAAGGTATCGGAATTGTGAATAAACTAGTAAAATATTTTACTCACCATCCACTTCCTGAACAAATAGTTTCAGATAATAGATTGGAGTTTAAAAATTCTGTTCTACAAAAATTATTAGAGATTCATAAAATAAAAATTCAATTTACTAGCTCACAACATTCTGACAGTAATGGTATCATTGAACGTTTCCACTCAACCTCAATTGAGCCCATCAGATTATTTGATAATCAAAAAAAATATAAAGATGAGGCCATAGAATCCAAAGTAAACTATGCCCTACTAGCATACAACCCTACCATTCATTCAGTGATTAAATTGAGGCCAACAGAAATAATATCTGGACATATCGATTCAAAGTCCCCTTTTAATATGGAATTAGAGAAACAGTCGATTAATAATTATATAACAGAACATAGGAATAAAATAAAATTGTTGTATCAAAAAATTAACCTGAAAATACAACAGAATAAGAAAACGGTCATCGATAAACATAATTCCGATCGCGAAGATCTACCTGAAAGAATTGACGAAGTAGTATATATAGAGAACAAACAAAAACAACAAAAAACAAAGAATAAATATAAACCCGAGCGAATAAGTGAAATCAACCTAAAATCTAGAACCGCGAGAATCATAGCTAAGCATGGAAATACTGCATCTAAAATACATCTTTCTAACATAAAGAGACCTAAGAAAAAAACTTACAATCTTAAAATTATTCCAAGTTGTTCGGGATCACACAAGGATTCCAAATAAGTAACATTACTGAAAACATAGGCCTTATTCCAATCAGTCTCGAACCAGCAAAATGAGAGAAATCCGTGCATACATTTGTTCATTATTATGATTTGACGCCGCTTTACATCGAATATGAAAAATTGAATAATCAATATGAGAATATCAGCAGAGCAGCTATGAATAATACCGCAATCGAACATAAATTAGATAATTATGATGAAATAATACAGTATGTCCAGTTGAAAATATATGATAAAACTAATCGTATCAAAATTCATTCAAAATCATCCAGAAATAGAAGAGGGTTAGTAAATGGTTTGGGAAGTGTTATAAAGTTCATTACAGGAAATCTGGACGCACAAGATGGCGATAGGTTGAATAAAATCCTTAATCACCTAGAGAAAAATCAGAATAAATTACAGAATCAATTGAATCAAGGATATTCAGTAGATACACAAATAATAAATAGCTTTAATAGAACAATACAGGATATCAAACAAAATAAACTGGTACAAGAATTGGAAATAACTGAAATTTATAACATAATTAAAGCAAAAATTCCATTGGAAGATATATTGTTTATTAGAGATGTGTATAATCAATTAGTGATCATGTATAATACAATTTCAGGCATTTTACAAGATATTGAAAATTCAGTTGCCTTTTGTAAATTGAAGACGTTACATCCAAGTATTATAAAACCGGAAGAGTTATATAATGAGTTACAGAAAATTTCAGCCCATTACGGAAATCAATTACCTGCAGAATTAAAATATGAGAATATTCTAGAATTCGAATCAATGTCAAGAATTAGTTGCTCTATAATGAACAGAAAAATTAATTACTTTATTTCAATTCCTATTAATTTCAATGAAGAATTTGAACTCTATTACTTGCACTCATTACCTACAAAAATCAAAACAGAACTCGTAACCATTATTCCTAATTATTAATATCTTCTCAAATCGAATGACGACGAAATAAGACCACTAAGCGACAATTGTATTCGAGGTAAAATATACTAATGCCCTAGTCAATTCCACCCAAGCAATTCAGCTTGTGAGAAACAAGTCTTAACACACGGATCATCGAGCTAGTGCCATTATACCAGAATTAATATAAAATCCAATCACATCGAAATTATCCCAGAGATTAACCAATATCTTGGAATATTTCCTGAAGAAGAGAAAATTATGATCAAATGTTTAAAAAGTACAGAAATGAAATCTTTAATGGGAGTTTATTTGATCCAGGAAAACAATTGCGAGATCTATTTCAAAAATCAGAGATTGCAGTTTTTAGAAGAGATGTACGGCAAGCCTTTTCTTATAAGCAATTTGAATTTTAGTGTTCCAAATTTGAAAATAAGCAAATTTTCAATCAATTTGAAAACTTTGAAGTTAGAAGATATCCCAGTTAATAATATGGATGTGATTAATAATGATGATGAACAATTTGAACTAATTCATGTGCCTAGTGTTTGGACAGTTATCCTTTACGTAGGACTGATAATTCTGTTAGCATGGATTCTGAAGAAATGGATCCAAGGAAGACAGACAAAGACCAGTTCAAATTCACCCGATCATAAGGCAAGGCGCAAATTGAGACACGTATAACACGTGTGACATGGCACAGCACAGTGTGTTTTTGTAGTCTGTAGGATTCAATGAGACAGCGCACGTTGATGACATGACACGAGGTGACGTGATTAGTGCCTTCTGTCGGTCGTGCGGCACAGTGGTCGAGACACAGTTTCTCGTGCCGAGCTGTCACGCGTGTGCGTGTATGTGAAAAGTCTACTTATCATATATCAGTATATCTGTATCCACTCTGTATCAGTAAACATTTTTTAAATGAGAAAATGACAGAAGAGAAGTTTATAGAGACGGCAAAGCAACACAAGGAGCTTTCTTTGACAAAAAATGCTAATTTTTTTCTCACTCTGATAAAATGTACTTATAAGGTTATTTGAATTTCGTTTTTATCAAGAAATAAGAGCAAAATTTTCCCTTCAGCATCATCTGATTCTGATTCAGAACAATTGTTTTGTTCGTTTATCAGACATTTCCCAATATGGCGGTTGCGAGTGTAGATAGAAACTGCATCTCAATATGCGGATCACCACGCAGCCCGTGTGGCACGTACGTGTCCTGTACCTCACGTCACGTCATCTCATACGTACTACACGTGTCTCAATTTGCGCCTTGCCTAACGAAGGAATACATGTTCCAAGGAGTGCCTCATTCTAAGAAGGGAGGAGTTACATTGCCCTCAGTTCACGGCCACATATATAAATATGCTGACACTTTCCTTTTGTTTCTCCCACTTTGCAGTAGAATAAGTTTACTTCATGACTTAGAATAGCAATAATAGTTAGTCTTGTATCTGCATTCATATGATAAATAGATTGTACTTCAAATAAAGTTTTTTAAAAACTTAGTTGCTGAATGAAGAAACATATCTTATATATATTACAAATGTTAGCAAAATACAGTAGTATTTATGACAACCACGATTTATAATTGCTATATTTGATGTGGACAATATTTGTACACATTTTGCAATAAACACCAACATTGACATGGGGTGGAATCGAATGCAATTAAAATATTCGAAATGATTGCCATGACAATATAATTATATTATTCGACTGCTACGATAGAGTTGAGACATAATGTTGGAAATCAGTGTGAGATCATAGAGATTAGTGAGTAAAAGCAATAATGCAGTTGGAAAGAACGATTTTTGTCATCAATTGTCCGCTAAAAATGATTTGGTAACGATAAATTCTCGAGTCGATTATTGTGGAGTATACTTTTTTCCAACACCACTGATACTTTACCAAATTTTGTTAGAACTGTTTATAATAACCCATCTCTTATACAGACTCAAATTACGTGGTCTAAGGGCGTGTGGCTCTCTAATAGAGCTTATTGAAATCTCAGGTTTAACAAAGCAAAATAGATGCGTCATCATGGAAACAGTACCTTCACTATACTAGAGTGTAATGATTGAACAATATGTCGGGAAGATGAGTAAGATTTTATTTAAAAGTTTCTCTCAATGCTTCACTTTGATAGATCAAATCATTTGTTCTCCTGCCACAGTTTTGTGTAGTTTGTAATAGACAAATCCATTTCTCAAGTTCCAAATTACTTGGAATAGCTGGCAATTTTCGACTGAATCGCTAAGATTGGTATATTACAGTCCATTATAAGTCAATCTCTGCTAACTAAGATGTGAAGAAGCTACGAGTTGAGATCAGGAAAGCTTGTCAATCATTCGAGAAATTTCACTGGAATATTCCACTACGATGTATGACATTGAATACAGATAATGATTATAAGCAAATCGACGTCCTAAAGATCTCTAAGAGATTGAGTATTGTAAACGTCTCGACATTTTTTAACTCATTTGAGTTCCCATATATGTGAGTGTGACAGATTCATTGCAATTTTCCTGAAAATCTGTATCTCATAGGTCTATAAGATTCATAGATTCACTAAGAATCCCATCAAAAACCTGATTATTATGAACAAGTTTTCAAAAGGAATTAACTGATCTTAAATTGTGATTTAGCTCTTATTCGAAAGTGTGTTTCACACTGTACTTGATTGCTCACGAAATTACGTTTATTTGATTTTCTCTCCTAAATTAGCTACTGCGACCCTGTCTGGATATTTCTCTCATTTTTACTCACTTTGAATACATATCTTCCATACTGACCATGACACCATTATGGTATTTGAAATAAATAGAATCTGCTCACTACGAGGTCATACAAAATTATTAATTTTTCCACAAAAAGTCTCAAGTTTGCCATAGATTTTTCGAGGATTATGGATGCACTTCCAATGTTCTTGATATCATCCCTAAGTTTGAGCTCTTACCTCTTCTAGAAGTTTTGAATATCATAGTCTTTCAGTCAAGTCCTCTTTTTCACACTGGATGAAATCAAATTCACTCACTTGTCGAGTAATATACGTAACTCTTCCAGATTTCCAACAATAATGATTAATTATTTTTGACAATGGAAACATAGCCTGTCCAGCAATCTAAATAACTTTGTCATATTTTGGTTCAATGACTCCTCAATTTCAAAACGAGCTTGGCTGTGACAGATTTCAGCTTGCACCAGTTTTATGCTGAGAAACTTATCCCTGGAAATCGATTGCAAATATTTATCGTTGATTTAAGACTTCATTTGAAAGTTAAATCTTTGAAACCAAATATTGTGCAATGAATATATTCCTTGGAGTATATGACAGGATTTCTAATGAAATTATCATGTGTATTTTGTATATCTTCATCCGAACCTCCAAAATAATCCAAAGAATCCAAAATAAGTATAAGAAATAATGATGTATTTTAACACAAGAAGCTATTTGAGATTTTCTTCCTATCCATGAAGTAGAAAATGGAGGATCAATCTAGAATGCTACAAGAATCATTGACATGGAATGCATGAGCCAGTGGTAGAGTTTGGAGACTGAAACTTGATAATTCCAGAAAGACCACAAACTCTCAGATTGACCAATAAATCGAAACTGAGAATAGGTTGGTTCACGCGACTTTGGAAAATAAAGCGAGACAGCATAATTTGGTAAGAAGTTTCTTTCAGTTCCTTCCTATAGCAAAAAGTAGCGTTCTAAAAATACATTTTAGTCAGGATCACCATAAAATTTAATTTCTAACAAGAAGTTGATGAGTAAGAAATGGTGTTCTTGAGAGAAATAAAACTTACGTACAAGAATTTGCTGGATACAACGTCAAAATATTGTAGAATCATGTGCTTCCATTTTCAGAGATATTTCAAGATAGTGTTGATAGCACATACTCTTTGAGCTCATAATATGTTGAGTTTGATAAGATCATGCTTCCATTGAATTATTGAAATAATATTCCAGTCCGAGTTATAACTGGATAATATGTTAAGCGATCCAAACAATTATTTGAGATGCAAATTTTCCATAAATAGAATTTGCTTTACATATTATCAAGTCTGTTATTTGCTAAAAACCTCTTATCTCCTCATATCGAAATACACCTATCATGAGTGATGATAAGCTTGCAAAGTGAGATATAATAATATTCCAGTAGGTAAATATTGAGATGACTCGTGCATGCTTATTGATATATTGGCAAACTATATTATTCAATGATTGTCGCCAATGGTACTCGACAAATACTGATACAATTCAATTAATCACACAAAATAACTAAGGATAATAAGAATGTTCATAGAATAATATGATTTACAAATACAAAAGCTTTCATGATCCTGAATGATTGCAAAATATATTTGACATCTGAAAGTGATATGATGAAATGCAGGCATAATGTAACTTGGATGTAACAGGACCGTAAAATTCAACAAACTACTCTTTTTTACATGTTTGAATGCTTGAAATCTGATCATTGTGAGAATGAAGTTGATTTTGCGGTATTAGTGGATCATTTCTTATCTCGTCTTTTTTTGAATGAAATTGAATCCAGGCACCTTTGAATCTACTTTTCTATCGCGGGAAAAATATCATCTTGCTACAAAATTATTTCAATCTTTGTCTGTCATGAATATTCTGTTTTTATTCCGATATTATCCATTATGATACTTGTATAAGAAATATTATTTACAGCTTCATGTCATTATAACAGCTACGGATTGACATCTCTCAACTCTGAGCTTCAAATTTATAGGATAAATCATCTGAAAGATAATTCTTGAGTTCAATTTGCCGTATGAAGTCAGGAAGATACAATTCATCACAGGAACTATTTCATCAAATAAGTAGACAATCACTATCCTAGCGAGTTCTGGCTCAGAGCTCCACGAAGGATATATATATTACGAAATCAAATTTTGACGATAATGCAAGAGTGCAACTATCTGGACACTTATCTTACAATAGAAGACCAACTCTAAGAGGTACAGCTAAAAAGTAGATGGAAAGTACCTCGGAATTATTAAGCAAGTAGACCATTAATGAGATATCATTTGCCTTTCTGAATCATTAGATCTCTAGTTCGTGTTTATGTTCCGGAGCTTGGTTTAGTTCAACGTTTGTGCGAGAAAATGCAAGATTACTGAGGAATTGGTTAATTTTCTCGTATCACTATCATTATTTATGTTCTTCTTCTCATTGAACTTGGATAATGCCGCTTTTAATTTACGACGTGTATCGTTCACGTTTGTTCTCATATTGAATATCAACTGTACATATCAAGACTTCTTCCAAATCCAGTGTTTGGGATTATCAATCACATTTCTACCTTTGTCAAGTTCGACTTTCCTGTACATTGATAATATTCTCATTTTGGTTCCACAGCGTAGCACATAGTACACAATTTCATGGTCGCGATCATATATCAGTCGATTGAACATTGCTCCGGCGGCTGCCCCGACTGTTGCCAACTTCAGACCAGAAGTTGAGCAAAAAAATTCATCTGAAGCTACTTCTTATCTTACGAAAATAGTGCCGGGAGTGCCAGTGTACTGTAACACATTGCCGAAATGATGATATTCCCCATGAATATGTGAAACAAAAGGAATTATATCGCTATTATTGCAACTCGCCACTATGAAAAAGATTTCTCCAATTGATATACAGAAATAAGTGCTCAATTGGGAATAATTTCGATGATCGACTCCGGAGCATTCTTTATTTCCAGGAAACAGCTTAGAATGCTACTGGTACACATCAAAGGCTTGAACATCCGATAAGTACGATGAAAGAAGATTTTACGAGGGCATGTAAGAAATTTGATTATAAAAATGTCTGATCGCAGGATGGCAAAGCTTTCATCAATTGTGGAAACAAGAGCAACTATATTGAAGATGCTGATTACTCTGCTTCAATTTTCGAGAAAAAAACATTGCAGATGAAGTTATCATATCTTAATACGGAGCTACTTTGTATTTTGCATCTGCTGTTCTTCGTTCTTCTGTTTCACTCCTATTCAAAAACTCTTAGATCATGCTTGAATGAGACTGTACATTTGTTCATTGCCCATTAAATTATTCATAATCGTGAACGAGAAACATGTATGGCCCAATTATATTCCACGATGGCCGAGTTCATTGGTCTCAAAATAGCCCATGGTGACGTGAGATCTTTCAATGCTGATTTCTCTGATCTCAAAGTTATTGACTGGTACTACAAGCTCTGTTTTCAGCTATACTAGCAGTGTTATCTCAAGAAGAGTTTTAATGCAATATGAATATTCAAAGCTATTTAACTCTTCAGGCGTGTGGTGGGGTATGTCATACCCCATAGATGCTACTCATGAGTGAAGTGAACGGTCGTGTCAAGAGAGCGGCGATAAATTTCTCTATTTTAAAGGGTATTATCACGCTAATCGAGAATGAATGTTAATCCAGTGCAGTGAAAAAAGTGAATTAAGTCAATAGTGGCAAAAAAGTGGAAGAATTCAAAGGAATAAGCTGTAAATAAGCAAAATTCTACTTACAAGGTCAAGCAACTGAGAAGAGACAGTAATTAAATTTAGTGCGAGTGTCAACACAGGTGAGAATATCGTTGAGACGTACATAGGCGGAGGTGGAAACAACAAGAAAGGGGCAATACGGAAGCAATATGGTACCAATTTAAGATATTTTCTGTTTAAGTAGAAATAACACTAACTTAAAGATGGAGGAAATGATAAAAAAAATAACTGAAATGGACCGGAGGTTAGATAAACTTGACTGTCTAGAAATTAAACTAGAACAAAATTTAAAAGCAGGCGCAGAGCTAACTAAAGAAAACCAAAAACTGAAGGAGCAAATATTTGAACAAGAAGAAAGAATCGAGTTACTGGAGCGAGAATTGAAGAGAAGAAGCATAGTTATATACGGCATAAATGAAGAAGAAAACGAAACGAAAGAAATGCTCCTGAGTAAAATAAAGTGTTTAACTCAATCCATAGAAATCAAGCTGAATGAAAGCCAAGACATAACAGAAATAAAACGAATAGGAATAATAACAGAGGGAAAAACTAGACCAGTGCAGATAGAGTTACTGAAAATCAATAAAAGGAATGAAATTCTAAAAGCAAAGAAGGCACTGAAAACCGCCCACAAATACATATGGATTAAAGAAGCGTATCCTAGAAAAGTCGTAGAACAAAGAAGAGAACTAATTAAAAAATGAAACAAGAAAGAGGAAAAGGGAAAAAGGCGTTCCTGAATTATAATAAATTAATGATAGATGGAAAGGTGTATACAACAGTAGGTGACACATCGGCACCAATTAAACCAAAATCTACAATCATCCCGATCGTGCCCAAATCCCGTATGTATACAAGAACATTTAGCCAAAGATCCCCAGATGAAGAAGATGAGGCAAATAATGAGAAAATGCGAGCATTATCATACAATAAAAGCTCAAAAAACTAAGAAGAACTATAGGGAGTAAAACTACGACGACAACAGCAATGGTAAAGGATATGATCAGGTCGAATAATACGGGTAATATTAAGGAATATAAAAAGTCAAAGGATAGAAACAAAAAAGCAATAAGATTAGGAACATGTAACATCCAGAGTTTGAAGTAAAAAGAAAAAGAATTAATAAGCAAATTCCAAAAATCAAATATAAAACTATTAGGATTAACAGAAACAAAAATAAAAGGTGAAGGAACGAAAATAATAAATGAGCATCTTTTGATCTATAGTGGAGTGGAACTTGAAGAAAGAGCGAGGGAAGGACTGGCGTGGTTAATACACAAAGACTGGAAAGAGAAAGTAACAAATTGGGAATGTATCGATTCAAGAATACTAATAATAGATATAAAAATAAACGAACGAGACAAATTAGCATGCATAGTGACATACAGCCCAAGTGAAGACGAGACAGTATGAAAAATAGACGACTACTACTACAAACTACAAATGATCATAGAAAGTACTAAGCAAGAGATACTATTAGTCGGCGACTTAAATGCCAGAGTGGGCAATGACGTAACTAGATATTCACCTACCATAGGCAGATTTGGAAAAGAAGAGAAAACAAGAAATGGAAGAAAACTATCAGAACTATGTATGGAAAATGAAATGATTATTACAAACACAAAATTTCAACACAAAGATTTGTACAAATTCACAAGAATTATGACTAGCAGAGACAAAAAGTCAATAATCGATTACATAATTGTGACAAAAACCCTCTGGAAAAGAATTAAGGATACGAGAGTAAGAAGAGGATTCGAAATAGGCAGCGACCACTACCTAGTAGGAACTAAGCTAACGATAGAAGAAAGAAATAATACAATCAAAGGAAAGCAGAAAGCACAATATAAAAAGATTAAATCCTACAAACTTAGAGAACAAAAAACACAAGAAGAATACAAGGAAAAAATAGAGCATAAACTGCAACAGTATGTGAACAAAGCAAAAGAATTAAACATAAAGGAACTGTGGGAAATATTCAAAAACAACTTAATAGAAGCAGCAACGGAAACATGCGGCACAATAAAATTTAATAGTAAAAGAAAACAAACTGTGTGGTGGACGGAAGAGGTAAAACAAGCAATTAAGAAGAAGAAAGAGGCTTGGAAGAGACATCTAAACAAACAGACAACAGAATCATATGAACAGTACAAATTATACAGGAAGAAAACAAAGGATATTATCATCAGAAGCAAGAAACAAACTTGGGAGGAATTTGGGCAGAGAATGGAAAAAAATTCTAAGGGAAACCACAAACTTTTCTACAGAGTTCTTAAAAATACTAGGAGAAAAAAAACAATGAATCACATTACATCAGGAACAAAACAGGCCAACTATTAACTAAAGAAAAAAAATAAAGCAAAGGTGGCGAGAATAATTTGAAGAATTGTTAGGAAATAATGACGCGGGAAGTAATAAACAAGAAAAGAAAAACCTAGGAAACCAACAGAGCGAAGAAAGCGCAAACAAACAGATAACAATGGAGGAATTGGAAAAAGCAATGAAAAAGCTCAAACTAGGGAAAGCAACTGGACACGACGGAGTAACAACGGAAATGCTGAGATACATGGGCGACACGGGAAACATAATTCTATTAGATCTTTTGAGGAAAATCCAAGAAGAAAATGAAACGCCAGAGGAATGGAAAATAGCAATAATTTTACCGTTATTCAAAAAAGGTGACGCGAAAGAATGCGAAAACTACAGAGGCATATCCCTACTAAGTGCCCCTAGCAAAATTTATGAAAGTATACTAACAGAAAGACTGAAGAAAGAAATAGAACCAGATATGGAGGAAGCCCAAAATGGGTTCAGAACAGAAAGAGGAACTACTGATGCCACACATACAATCAAACAACTAATAGAGAGAACAATAGAAAATAGTGAAACAATATTCCTTTGCTTCATCGACATATCTGAAGCATCTGATTCTATAGAAAGAGAAGATGTATGGGAAGCACTGAATAAAAAAAAAAGTTGAAAAAATATCAATAAGAAACATAAAAAGTCTCTACAGTAGTACACTCAACTACGTTCGCACAAAAAATAAAGCCTCAGAAATCTTCAGAACAACCATAGGAGTCCGACAAGGGGGAACACTAAGTCCATATCTATTTAATATAGAAATGGATGAGATAATTAAGAAATGCGAAATCGAAACCAAAACAAAACAAGCAATATGGGGATACTATAACTTGGAAAAAGTTGCATTGAACCAATTAGCATTTGCAGACGACATTGTCATTCTGGCAGAATCAGAAGGAGACCTAAATATCAAGATACAGATATGGAATGAAGAACTAAAGAAAGAAATCTAGATATAAATATCAATAAGACTAATACAATGACAATATCAAGAAATCCACAAAAAGTCAATATGAGAATAGAACAAAAGGAAATCACACAAGTAAAAGAGTTCAAATATCTAGGAGCCATTATAACTGAGGATGGAAAAATAGATGCAGAACTAGAAGATAGAATTGAAAACACAACAAAACTATACTTCGCCTTGAATAAACAAACATCCAACAAAAAAGAACTGTCATCAAGAACAAAAATTAGAATATACAACTCATTGTTCGTGTCGACCCTGACATATAACTCAGAAACATGGGCACTGTCGAAAAAACAAGAAGGAAGACTCCAGGCGGCCGAGATGAAAATATTAAGAAAAATAGCAGGTGCGAAATTGACAGATAAAGTACGAAGTGAAAAAATGAGGAAACAATTAGGAGTGAAGTCAGTGGAACAGAAAATAAGAGAAAACTCACTACGTTGGTTTGGACACCTTAATAGAATGCCAGTAAATAGATTGGCAAAGAAAATATGGAAAATGGGATGACTAAAGAAGAAAGGTACAGGCAGACCAAGACGAAAATAGAATGATGAAATTGGTAGCCACACTAAGAAGATGGGACTAGAATGGTCAGGAGCGAATCAACTATGTCGAGACAGAAAGAAGGGGAGAAACAAAATAGTTGGATAAAAATTCAAAACTCGACACTGGCAGAAGCTGGTAGCAGAGTACCGGATTAAGTAAGTAAGTAAGTATGAATATTCAAGGCTATTTAACTCTTCAGGCGTGTGGTGGGGTATGTCATACCCCATAGATGCTACTCATATTCGTCTCTTCATTATTTGGTGTATTACTGTCTTAAAGAGGTCAGTAGCTGTCTTACTTGCATTACAGAATATTTTAGTGGTAGATTCGTCATTATATTTTTCGCTGTTATCGAGTTGTAGCGTTTCAAAGTTGTTCACACCCCTCCACACCGTTAGTGTACAAAATTAATGTGGTATAAGTTCAGATTATGGTTAAGCAAATATACTCCTAGAAAGACCGTCTAAGTGTTTAAGTACTTCGAAAAGGTGTAACATTCATACAAGAACGAAACATCGTAAGACATTCTATGTTTGCAACAAATGAAATAAGGCTATTTGTTTAGAACATGCCATTTTTTCATGCTCAAATGGACGTAAAATTGAGAATTCATAACTTTTTTGTGTTACAATATTTTTGTATCAAAATTTCTCTGTTCTTCTACCAATAGTTATGTGTTTATTGCATGAAGAATAGAATAGTGCCCATCTCACATTCAAGTTGTAAGATGAGGATGAATGAATTATATTTTTAAAAATTGCCAATTATAGACCTTGACAATTTTCTCTGCCATTTATTGTTTCTACTCCTCAAGAAGATTATATATGTTTTGTTGTGTTCAATATATACCGAGTTGAAAGAATCATTAGAAGAATCTAATATAAAACTGTAAATTTGTATATTTATTTTGTTTTTATTGCTGGGGTATGTCATACCCCACCACACAGTTCTTGCAACTTTTTTCCACCACACGGTTGAAGGGTCAAATGGAAAATATGCAGGAAAAAATTGTAGACATATCTGTCTATTATAATTTGTATCCGAAGAATATTTCCCGAAGTATTTTGAAAAATCCTAATTGCGTTAAAACACATCTTGATACAACGCTCCCAGTACCGCCAAAAATAGAGCTCGTGGCTTCAGCCATTGTTACTGAGCCTTTGAAGTTATTGCTGTTAGCGTAACTTGGATGCACTCATTGTCCAATATTGGAAATAACAATTTGATAGGATCAGAATTTGCTGATTAAAGAGGTTGAGGAGTTGAGATATTGGTGTCTATATTCGTGATGGAATAAAAGTCATTATTTTAAACACAAGTTTTGTAACAGCAAATAAAATAAACTCTCTAAGGATTCAGTGCTTCATTTATGATGTTAAGATTTGTGATATGAAGCTATATGAGGAGTTATCTACTCTAGATGATTCTATATCGGAATTTTATATTGAGAATGGCCATATATTATGTACTAGATATTGTTATAGCTGATAACATGCAGCAAATAATAAAGGATTGTGGGAGGCTCACATCAAACTCTCTAATTGATATAATACACATATCTGATGTTAGTATATGCACATGCTCGGATGAGTCACGGCTTGGCCATATCTCGGATCATGCATTCATTGTGTATCAAATCCTCCCCAAATAACTGTGTATAAGAAAATTATCACGTACTGAGATCTCAAGAGTTTGAATTTAGAAAGTCTCAATGCAAATGCAGCCTTTACCAATTGAGAAGATATTTTTCATGTCTGTGAATGAAATATTTTCCATAATAATAATATTCTGCAACTATATAATAATTATACGCCTTCGAAAACTCTTAAATCGGCTGAAAACTGCTCAGAGAAATATCTATAAGCTATTAAATAGAAACAATCCACTCAATACGTCTATGCCTTGAAAAAATCTTCAATATATGAGAACAAGCTCTACTTCTCATAAAAATATTTCCTCACAGCTTTGTAAGCCAACGGAATATGATCAAGACATCATGAGTGAGAAAGAAACCACAAACAGAACACCTGACTCATTTTTCTTCTGGAAAAAACGTGTTTTCTAATAATTATGCCAAGTACTATGAATTTCTTAATATTACTACATTACAAGTAGGCGAAATCCTGGAGAATGTCAAATCAAATTTGGCTGAAGTAGATTGAATATCTGTTTTTCTACATTTACTGCAGAATTATACCCGTTCCGTACACTTAGGAGTCTCCAAGAAAGTCGTATGGCGTCGCAGAAAAACGTTCTCATTGCTGCCATAATTTTATACCGTTTTGATTTCCGTATCATTACTTTCTAAAGTGGAATCAATATAAGTGATTTTATCAACGTTTGATGAATTGGAAAAAATCAATTAGGCAAAGTATTTGTCAGTAATGTCATATTTTTGTTATGAATATTTTCGCGCACACTCACGATTTTAGAAAGAATAACATCCATCACTCCTGTGTACTATTTTTGTGGTGCAATCACACATGTTTGTTGTGCTTGTGAATATCACTCGTGCTGCACACTGGTATTCAAACGCAAGCACAATAAACGTGATAGCACCCTGGAAATAATCGATGATTAACTACTTATGGTATTATAAATTAATAGACATCTTGGAATTCTCATTTTGTGCCACATGATATGGATTCATGTGTGTTTTTTTGAATATCTTTGGTATATTCACGGATCTCCCAATGGTTCTGTGTTATTTGTTGTGAAAAACTCAGTTTCTCACCTATTTGGACCATTTTTATGTACTTTCAATGCTCAGTCATGATAGTCCGCTGAGATGAGTATTCAATTATTGTTTACTGTTTCTACTTTTATAGCTTTATAGAGACGATGGAAGAGGCAGAGGGACAAAAATAACTTCGTGAACATAATTACGCTTATTCAAGAACATAGGACGTCTCAGCGTCGCAACGGCCAGTCATGATCAGCTAAAAATGACATACACTCAAGCATATGAAATACAATTACCCACATCAGCCTTAATTAGTATGAACTCTCCTCGTATCATGTAGCTTAGTGAGCTGCACCAAATTTGGTCATTGTTGTTATACGGCAAACTTCTAGCGCCGAGAACTTTATCTAATTATTTTTTTTTATTTATGTCTATCAACGGGTACATGGCTCAATACTTCAATACTATAATTGATAGTATACATGCAACAATATAATATACAAGGAACATTGACATAACTAAAAATAATTTCTTAATCTATTCAAAAATGCAGATAACGAGACATCAAAAAAACATATAGAATCGGTGATACAATCTGCATTCCGTGTAATTCTTGGAATCGGAGAATGAATCGCAGCATTTGTACTTAGCAATGGAATAGCAAATACAAGATACAAGTACAAGGTACTAGATCTTGTTTTACGCGCTGGTATGCAAAAGTAAATTTGACATAATAGCTCAGGGCAGTTCATCAAATTGTTCAATAATTTGAATAAAAATATCGAATCATTCTGTGCTCTCTGTTTCTGAAGTGATTTTATACCAATAATTGCTCCCACCTCTTCGTACGTATATCCATTTAATTCTAAACCAAGTTTAAAGGCGACATATGTTTGCGACAACTAGAGAGTGAATATCATCATAAAATCGAGCTGAAATGAATGTAAATTATAGGAAAAATATACAATGATGATATATAATATTTTGTCGACTCTTGAACACGTGCTAATTTGGCTAGAGGTCACTTTTTTGCTTGGTTAAATTTTGTAATATAGTTTGGGGTAATTTGAGATTTAATTTCATTTACTTCATGTACTTACTTTTGGTTTAAGATATTTCCGGTTTCAAATTTGATAGTTTCGTTCTTATTCCAATCTTTAGTTCCGTTTCTTTTATTTTCTCAAGCTCAGTTTTTTTTCTGGGTATATTGGGAGCATGTTTATTGTTTACTTTCATTAATTAACTTCAGTTCATGATTCTTGTTTTAAATTGTTGCTGTTGCAATGCGCGCGCTGCAGGCAGTGACGTTACATTTTTTTTTTGAATCGTAGTACTAGGGCGTCCACTAGGTTTTTTTTTAATGGAAAACGGTTAATTTTCAATTCAGTCAAACCGACCGGATTTGACTTAATTAAAGACAGTCAGCCTCAAGTCCTTGTATAGGACGGACGTTTAAGTGCTTTTTCTTTGTTTTTTTACCACTACAATTTCGTGGGTTTTTCAAAAGTTTCATTGCGTGAGCAATCCCAAGTTTGGGGATTCTTTTGGGGCAAACCTGTGCTCCGGCCGAATATTTTAACGTAGTTTGGCCATTGATTATTCGACGGAGCAGCCCATGTGTTGGAGATTAGTAAGAATTGTTAGTGGCCGTTCTATTTTCTATCGCTACCACCTGCGATTTAACGTCACCGGACCAAGGCACAACGCTGTGGAAGTACCTGACTCCCACCCTGGATTTCCTGACACCCTGGAATCCAGCAAAATTAGACCTGAAGGCCGAGATCCAGACGCGAGGCAGACGAGTCAGTAAGGATCTCCGGCGACGTCGCCAGCTAAGTGGTTCAGTTTTTTTTTTATTCAAACTTTTTTTGTGGGTGCTATTTGCCTAATCAAGCACCTTGTGGCTTCATCACGATTTTGTTCATATTTTCTGTAATATTTTTTTGCTGCGGTAGGCATTCATTGTCGCCCCTCATTTTTTTATGCTTTTTCTGTTTACGTTATAAACGCTACGTCCCGTTGTGAAGCAGGTCAATCAATCTATGGCCTGCTTTTCATCATTTTGTACCTTTTCTGAAGTAGGTTTATAGACGTATTTGTTCAGTTAGGACCTGCTGAAGTTTGCGTGAGGGACGCGAATCGCCGCCATTTTGCTTTTCTGTTATTTCACTTTTGATATTCACTTTGCTCTATTTTTGAATCAACTTCATTAAATATTTACTATTTTGGTAAATTTGAATATAATTTATTTTGTAAAGTAAAGTACCTTCCATTTTCAATTTTCAGAGAGCGATTTTACTCAGTGTTTTTTTACAGCTGGTGAGTGAGTATCGCTGATTAAGATATTGTTTCATTTTATGTTCTGCGGCATCTTGATCAACGCCGACAGATCTAATTGTTCTACAACCCAATATTCTACCCGTCCATCTTACCATCTTTTCTTCTACAGGTACTTTCGCAGTTGTGTGCCTGAAGACAAAAAAATTTACAATTGCCTGGCGCCCTTATTTTCTGTTTTATTTGGAGAAAGTCCAGTATATTTGTTTTGGTGGAGTTTATATTTTTTCTCTTAAAGCTGATCTCATAACTACCCAGTCCGGCCCAGGGATTATTTTGATTCCTATTTTTGGTTACTGAACTAGTCATTTTTGAAGGGTGGAGTCGCTACCCTAAGTTCAGAACGTAAAATAGCTTCTTAGCTTATAGCCCTGTTGGACACCTCATTTTGAGTTCATTTATAACATCACATATATATTCTTACAGAGTATCCAACGACGCACACAAACAACCATGCCCCGGGCGGGATTTGAACCCACGACACTAGCAGCAGCGAACAAGGTCACTTGCGCGCTGCCCAAACATGCTAAGCTACCAGTGCCGGCCTTTATTTTATTATTATAGGGAAAATTACAGGTGGAAGTCTATGTTGTGTGCCGATAAAAATTACTATGCAGATATCTTTCCTTTCTACCAAATCGTGAGTATGAAGTAATAAGAATAGAAACTTGGAACGCCAGAGTACTAAGAGATTCAAAAATGAATTGTTAACAATAGTAAATAATAATTACATGATAGATTCATCAAAATTTTTGACAGTTAGTTTGATTCTCAGAGGAGGATATAGACCTATATCTGCAGTCGTACATTTTTCAGAAACTGGAAAACTTAAGAATCTTATATACTCTACAATATTTGGTACAAAAACCAGGCCAAACTTGGGAACTAATTTGAGAAGCGATACCAATTTATGCTAGATCATATGACACGGAATTATTCAATGAAACTGAAGGATGCTGGTATCCTGCATCATTGAAATATATGTTCAGAAATATCTAACTGAGATAAGGATACAGTTTCATCAAAATGTCAGGAAATAAGTGATACGAACGTTGATGTCTGCAAAAGATCCAATAGATTTTATTGAGTTTCCAACATAATCAATATATTATAGGGAGTGTTCTTCTGAATATCTCTTTGTATGAGCCCTCATGCTCCAGCAAATTATCTTTCATCATTATTATTATCAATCTCAATGGTACAGTTTCTAAGAAAAGTTTTAGATCCGAAATGAAGACATGGAATCCAACAAATGCAGTGCACATTTTGGTAGAAGAAAATAATCAGCTTAGAAGAGTGTATGTTTTAATGGATGTATTTGAAAACTGCAGCTCGTGTTTAACATATTCTTTTCCACTATTGCAGTTACAATCTGTCTCCAAAATCACCATTGATGCACTACCTACAAGACGGAATATATTCAATGGATACAACCTATGATTTTATTTTCCCTATTTTATTTTTTTCTCTTTTCATCAAATAAAATTCTGGGAAGTGTATAGATTATCAATATACTCATTTCAATGAGATATAAGTATAATTAGTCAGATGAGGGAAACGATGTGTGAGGATTCAATCGATGGGTCTCTCATTGCTTATGTTAAGAACTTTATTTTATTTTATCTTTGACAAAGTTGTCACGATGGTCATCTGCAGTTTTTACACCAAAAGGAAGAGGGAGGCTACTGCCTCCCACGCAGATTCAGCCCTTGAGAAAGTATGGTCAGTATTGTGAGGAAAGCGTAGGGTGAACATCATTTTGTAGTGAACGCTAGGTCAAATATATTCAGATAGTAATTCACTCTGCCGTTTCAATTTATTACCCTCACATATTCCGGAAAGAGACTATCAAGTTATAACATGAATTGGTCCTTCGAGCCGGATCTGAAATAGTAAAATATTAGCCACAGTGCACAAGTTAATATAGGATGAAAACCAATAATTTCGGCATAAAACATAACTCAGTTCATTTCATCACATTATACAGTTTGTAGTAACTCGAGCATTCACTATAAATATCGAGAAATTATGCGCTAACAAGTGATAATAGACTGAGTGTAATTCAACATTTTCACCTAAAGAAAACGTACAAAGCAGCAAATGCGCTCTTGCATAGAGACAGTGCAGCAAAGCAGGTAGAAAAAGGGACATTGACCATTTCCACAGCGGCACCCTGCTGACAGGAAGAACCCAGCCAGCCCGTGACCGACCAGAACCCTTCGTAGAACTGAGACTTGAAAACAAGCAACCAAAAGGTAAGTCCTTTCCAATTTTACCCAACTTTCTAATCCATCTGTGTAATCATGGCGTCATTAGAAGAGTCAAAGCAACAGCGGCGTATCATAAAGGGTCAGCTAACTCGGTTTGTTACTTTTATAACAAAATTACCTCACCAAAAATGAGAAGTAAACACTTCTCAAATTGAAGCCCGACTAATAACAGTAGAGCCTCTATTAACAAATTTTAATGACATTCAAACTCAAATCAAAAATTTCCTCCAAAGGGAAGTTGTAGTGGGTGCAAGGGGAAGTGAAGAGAAAGAACGCGATACATTTGAAAATATCTATTTCGAAAATGTCGCATTTGCAAATCATTTTGTCAGCAAGCATGTCGAAACGAGAGCTTTATCTGTTGCTACGAGTCAACAAAGCACAGAGTTGAGTGATTCCACTAATAGCTTGTCAAAGTTGAGGTAACCCACAATAAATGTGTCTATTTTTGACGGCTTATATAGTAATTGGCATCAATTTCGGGACACATTTCGTACACTAGTACACGCAGATGCTAGCTTAAGTTCAATTGGAAAATTCTGTTATTTGCGAATGAATTTGAGTAAGAAGGCTGCCCAAATAATTGGCACATAAGAGGTCTCCACGGAAAATTATCAATTGGCTTGAGAGTTGCTCAATACCAGATTTGAGAATAAAAGGTTGACAATCATGTACACGCAATATTTTCTTTGCCGATAATACACAAAGAATCTTTTCAGTCATTACGCGATTTGTTAGATAAAGTTTTGAAACATCTTCGTGCACTAGAAAATCTAAATTTAAAGATTGATGCTTGGGATACATTGATAGTTTATTTAATTACATCCAAGCTTGACCCAACAACCAAACGCGAATGGGAAACGTCCATATCTAGCAAAACAAAGGAACTGCCCACTTTTGAGAGCTTTGAAGAGTTTTTAACCCGACCTTGTCAAATACTTGAGACATTGAGTCCTCACTCGACACAAACAAGAACGCCGCCAATTGTAGAATCAGAAGCTACTAATTTGCTGGCCACTGCTACAAGTTCGCAACCGTGTGCATTCTGTAAAAATGACTCGCACGTAACGTATGTATGTTCCGTACGTAATGTATGCCTAGAATTGAGAAAAACTGTCGGTAGAATCAAGAAAAACCGTGGAAGAAAAAAACTTATGTCTAAATTGTTTGCGCCAAGGGCACTTTATAGCACAATGCAGATCAAAAACTCGTTGCAAGCTTTGCGGCCGCAAACATAATTCGTTAATACATATCAATAGTAATAATAATAACGCAAAAGGTGATAATACACAGACGGCACAAAATACAGGTACAATCACGCCCACGCAGAAACCGCATCTATCGGCTATAACTGAATAATCAGAAAAACAGCCAAGTGAACACTCTCCTGCAAGTTGTTCATATTCAACCAATTCCCGTGATGTAGAAAACGTTTTATTGTCGACAGCTAGTGCTCTTGTACAGGACAGTAATAAGGAGTACAAATTGTGAAGAATACTTTTAGATAGCGGTTCACAAGCCAATCTGATTACACAAACTTTTCAACAACGATTAGGTCCAGCTACAAAGGCGATCAAGTCAACAATTAACGGTGTAAGTCAATCGATCTCACATGTATCACCACAAACAACAATAAATTTGGAATCAAGGGTTAATTCCTCCAATAGAAAGATCTCGTGCATAATAGTTTCAAAAATTTGTGAAGACATGCCAGCGTACTCCTCTAATAAGACCATTGTAAATATTCCTCCCAATATTAGTATGTCAGATGGAAATTACAACATCAACGGTCCAATAGATATATTATTAGGCGCGTCCATTTTCTGGGAAATGTTTAGCACTGGTCAAATTACATTTGGAAAGGGTAAACCAATCCTACACAAAACAACCTCAGGTTGGACTCTTTCGGGTCCATCACTCTTTAAGCAGGCTGAAAAAGTACACTGCGGTTTAATTAAAGAATTTGATAGAAAACTTGAGCAGTTTTGGGAAATGAATGATACATTTGAGCCGAAAATGTTGAGCAACGAAGAGTAATATTGCGAAGACCTATTTGCTGTAACAATGATTCGAGAGAGCAATGGTGGACTCTGGGTGTGCATACCATTCAGGAAAAATGAAAATTTACCAGGTGACACTCGAGACATAGCAATAAATAGATTAGGTCACTTAGAGAAGCGCCTGAATCGCGATAGTAAATTGAAACAATTATACACGCAATTTATGGACGAATATTTACGTTTGGGTCACATGGTAGAAATTAATGAAATAAACCAGATATATAAAGATAGCGTAACATCATACTTGCCCCACCATCCGGTCATAAAGCACGATAGCAGCACAACAAAACATGGGGTAGTTTTTGATGCTTCGGTCAAACCAAGCATTGGCGTATCACTTAATGATATCCAGCATATAGGTCCAGGGGTGCAGAATAATCTGTTCACGATTTTACTACGATTTAGAAAACAGAAATACGCGATGACAGCTGACATTGAGAAAATGTACAGACAGATTTTGGTTTCGGAAACTGATTGTGCGTTGCCGAGAGTTTTTTGGCGCGATTCAGAGGTGGTGGAAATTAAATGTTTTGAGTTAAAAACAATTACTTATAGTACAGCAAGTGCGCCATACTAAGCAACTCGATGTCACATTCAACTAGCTCTCGACTCTAAGTTAGACTATCCGCTAGCTTCAAATATAATTGAAAATGATTTTTATGTAGATGATTTGTTGACTGGAACTGATTGTAAAGAGGAGTGACAGATTAAAAGAGGACATAAATTATATTTTGAATTCTGCTGGTTTTAATCTTAAAAAATGACTTAGCAACGAGGCAAAATTATTTAGTTCTGATATTACACTAGATTTGACTTATAATCTTGATCGAACCGCAGACATAAAAACATTAGGTGTTGGTTGGAATGCAGCATCCCACTTGAAAATGTATGAACTAAAATCTCTACCAATGAGTCAACAGAAACAAAAAGAAGTATTCTCTCAACTTCCGCTCAACTTTTGACAAATCAGGTCTGCTGAATCCAATCACAATTATTCCAAAATTAATCATTCAGACATTATGGCAGTATAAACTATCATGGGATGTATCGGTTCCTCAAGATATTCACACTAGCTGGCTAAAGCTCAATGACAATCTGTCTGAAATTGATAATTTAAAAATCCCACGATTCATGTGCATGTCAAATGCCACGGATATACAATTGCATGGATTTGCTGATGCGTCCAAAAAAGCATACGGCGCATGCATTCACATAAGGTCCTCAAACGGTTTTAATGATGAAGTTAAGGTTAAGCTGGTATGTTCAAAATCACGAGTAGCGCCGATACGAAAAATATCGCTTCCATGGTTAGAGCTAAGTGCTGCCGTTCTTTTAGCTTACCTCATGAAGAAGGCAATTGAAGCACTTGATAATAAATTTGATTCATGTCTTAATTGGTCAGATTCAACAATCACTTCAAGTTGGATAAATTCACAGAGTTCATCGTGGCAAACTTTTGTAGCGAATCGATTTGCAACAATTCAAAGATTAAGCGATGAGGAACAGTGGTGTTATGTGAGATCACAAGAGAACCCAGCCGACCTAATATTTAGAGGTGTTACGCCCACCGAACTTTTAGATTCAGATATTTGGCGGCATGGGCCGCCATGATTAAGTACGAACGCGGCATAAAAATATTATTCGATTGAAAAATCACTCATCAATATTGAAGACGCTCCAGAGCAAAAAGTTGCCGAACATTCGCTGGTAATTAATTTTGATGATTTAGATCTATTTAGGAGATTCTCGTCATTTAGAAAATTATTACGAGTGACAGCTTGGATGCCACGATTTGTCGATAAATGTAGATCCACATCGAAAGCAATTAAAGATACCTTGTCAATAGACGAACTGAACATAGCTGCTACAAAATTAATTAGGGTCGCACAAAAACAATGCTTTAAAGAAGAAATTCATGACCTCACCAAATGCAAACAAACATCCTCTGGAAAACTTTTGGCTTTGAATCCGTTCATTGATGACGAGAGAATCTTACGCGTAGGAGGTCGTCTGAAGAACTCAAATTTTGAATATAATGAAAAACACCCAATCATTTTATCGCCGCAACATTAACAAAATTAATCATCAGGAACGAGCATTTGAAAAATTTGCACTGTGGACCTCAACCTTTATTAGGTATAATTAGAGAAAAATATTGGACCATTTTTGATAAAAACTTAGCTAGGCAAGTCTTAAAAGACTACGCGGGCCCCATTTCACTTAAAGACAAGCGCAATCGCGGAAATCGTTCAATCAAGGCATATATTTGTCTGTTTCTGTGTATGGAAGCGAAATGTGCTCACATAGAATTGGTTGGTGACTTGAGCACCGTCGCTTTTATAGCATGTTTGAGAAGATTCATCGCTCGGCGTGGAAAACCACTTTTTTTTACTCCGACAACGCAACAAATATTGTAGGAGCAAATTCAGAACTAAAAGAGCCCTATTCTTTTTTGAACTCGGAAAATAGCAAGAAAGCAGTCGCCAATTTTATATCCGACTATAACATATCTTGGAAATTCATTCCACCGCGATCGCCTCACTTTGAAGGCATATGGGAGGCTTCAATAAAATCAATGAAAACACATATAAAGCGAGTATAAGGTAACGCTTCGCTGGTATTTGAAGATTTGAACACTGTGCTTACACAGATTGGAGAAATTTCAAATTCACGTCTTCTCTGTTCTTTGTTGGCACGACACCTCTGACACCTGGACACTGATCCAACATATTTGGGCTCGGTGGAGCAAAGAATATGTATCGCAATTGCAGGTGTCAGTCCTGCTCAAGGAAGGAGAACTTGCTGCTATTGAGGAAGACAACTTGCCCCCTCAAAAATGGCAACTTGGAAGAGTTGTTTGGGTCATACACGGAAAAGACAATATCGCTCGCGTCGCTGAGGTAAAAACAGCTAGTGGACCATTGAAACGAACTGTTACTAGATTGTGTGTGTTGCCTAGTGATGTGTAGAGCAGGGCATAGTGCGCGTGTATGAAAATAGACTAATCAATTACATTGCTAATTACATATATGCTTAAACTATTAATTCAAGATAAATATAAGGTTGATGTTAACCCAAGCTGAGATTATGTATGAAATATGATCGATTTCCTTAGTCCTCGTGAATCTGTGAATCCATCAGGCGGAGGAGTTATGTTGAGAACTTTATTCTATATCTTTGACAAAGTTGTCACGATGGTCATCTGCAGTTTTACATCAAGAAGGAGAGGGGGGCTGCTACCTCCCACGCAGATTCAGCCCTTGAGAAAGTATGGTCAGTACTGTGTGGGAAGCGTAGGGTGAAAATCATTTCGTAGTGAACGCTAGGTCAAATATATTCAGATAGTAATTCACTCTGCGGTTTCAATTTATTACCCTCACATATTCCGAAAAGAGACTATTAGGTCATAATAGTTTCTATTCCACTCTACAGTCTTGGTCCCACCTTGACCATTTTCAGGACTACTAAATTAGAACAACAGTGTTAAGAATAGAGACAAATTGACGAAGTGTACTGAAAAGTGTACCTACAATAGAACCAGTGTTGAATGTGCCAACATCTGCTGTGTGACAATATATTATGTTGAATCGATGTAATTAATATAAGGAAAAACAAGCATGTTCTTAGTCACACAGCAGATGTCAACACATACGAACACTTATTTTATTGTGAGTACGCTTTTCAGTTAACTTTGTCAATTTGTCCCTCATTTTCACACTGCTGTACCAATTTAGCACTCCAGAAGATGGTTCACGTGGGACCAAAACTGTAAGGTGAGATAGGAGCAATAAAAAACTTCTCGATTGGAATCTGACACTTCATTTTCTTGGAATAATATAACAGACAGCATTATGCTCTGCTTCCATTACAGTTAGGCTTGACAATTCATTGAATCAAAAATTGAAGTAACTCCGACCAGTTGTTCAGCATCAGTTTTATTAGTTTATATATGTATAATAACGAATACATGTTCATACTTGATTGAATGGATATTTTATTCCTCCCAATTGAATGAGCACCAGGAGTTTATCGCAAAAATCCCGATCTTCTATAATGACTAGCTGTACGCCATAATATGACAATTTTCACAAAATTTTTGACCTTTCTCAAATAGTTTTGTTCCAGAATATATCCGAATAGGTGGTTTGAAACTTACAGCAAATTAAAACTACTATTATCATGAGAAATTTTTTGGTTGATTTCTTATCTTGGAATATACATACCAGTCATGAGAAGCATTAATACAGGGATGTGGCTCTGAGTAATATTCTAAAAATCACCGCTGATGCATGCGCCGCTGCAAATGTTATGTTGGGTCAAAAGTCAAGCTAAACATATATTTGCAACAATTTCGCCAACGGTAACACTTCTTGAAAAAATAGTGATCATCAAATTTGTAGCTAAGGATATTGAATACAGAAATCATACATTGACTTTTTCCGTAAGAATAACGGTCTTTGAAAAAATTGTATTCAAAAAGTTTTAACGTACAGTATGCACGCCTTAATGGTATCTATGTGTTGAATATTATTAACTCAACGTTGAATGTGATTGAGAGTATTGGAGGACTTATTATCATGAGAGTCTCAAATTCTATAATTCAACTTTCTTTATTTGTTCTAAAATTAGTTTTTCAGCTATCTCCGACAGAACTGGAAGCAGCGATATTGCCCTGTAGGAGGTCACCTCGTTACTAGTTTATCTGGTTTGTGTACAAGCATAATTTGAACCAGTTTCCACTATATCGGGAAGGGTTGTTTACTGACTATAGCATTGCATGTTTGGATTATTGGTACCATTGGTTTTCTTGGTATCAGTTCCAGAAATTGTGCTGCAATCAGGTCGTATCCTGGTGCTTTTTCATTGTTCAGTAGAGGAATTTCTTCTATGACCTCCGAAGAAGTGGAATATTCAATTGGTTCTGTAAGTTGTAGCGGAGTATCTAGGGCTAGTAATACTTCGATTTCTATGTCTCTTGTTGCCATGGAGAAGTATAGCTGAAATACAGTTGAGAGATATTTCGCGAATATTTCTGCTTTGTCTTGATCTGTCCTAGCCCAGGCGCTATCATCTTCTCTTACCGGTAGTATGTGTTTCTTGGGTTGTTTTGGTTTTATTGTGACCTTCCATAGCGGATAGCCACCTTAAGAATGGCTCAAGTGATTTATTGCATGTTCTTCGTACGATTCGTTCTCCATTTTGAATAATCGTTCTTTAAGTCCTTTCGTAGTTTTGTTCAGATGGTTTTTGTCCTGGTCAGTTTTCATTATTTTCTCATTGCTCTTTTCTCAGCTATTTTTTCTACATATTCTAGATAATTGGTGTTGTTCGGAGTTCTAACTTCCAAATTAAGTGAAGAACCTCGAGCAGTATTTTGGATTGTTTGCGTGATAATTTCTACCGCATTTTCTATGTCATTTGAATTATCTAGCGGTATTACCAGTTCGATATTATCAACAGTTATCACATATTCACGATGTCCAGTAGACGGTGGACATGGGCAGTACTCTTAGAACAGACTTATATGAATTTCGATCAAAAATTCTGTTCTGAAGCAAAGTTTCTGTGTCGTCGGATGTTCGTGTCTTGTTGCATGCCTTTTCGATCTAAAAAGCTGGTTCTTCCTGTTGCTGGGCTTCTCCTCGAAGCGTTGGTATCGGTGGCAGATGGCATGACGTCGTTTCCATGGTCGACGTCCTCTTTGACTCTTTGAGAGACTTGAGTCAGTATCATAGTGTTCAAAGTTCGTTCTTGCTCCCTAATGCCATCTTCTTGATTCAACCTTCTTTCTTCCCAAAGTCCCTGCTCGCTTGGCGTCTCGCAGGAGTTGCTCACGGTCGGTATGCTTGGGTGCCAGTAGCAGAACAACTTTGTCACGATGGTGCCGGACAGCTAGCAGGAAGGAAGAGAGTTTGTCGCTGTAAATAAAGATGAACGTATGGGGGAATGGACAGTTCTATTACAACACATTTAAATGGGAGATGGGTACATGAAATAGGTGGAAACAAACAGTTACGATTATACTTGCAAATTATGATGGACACTGCTTTAAAACAGCACACGAAATTGGGAATATGGTGCGTCGAATTTACGGTCGTCGTCGTCAGAAGTTGTCGTAGCAATACGTGGCAGAGGCTGCTACGTGGTGAACGGACTGTAGCCCTACGGCAGAGACTACAGTTGCGAGAGGTGGATGCTATAGCCCTATGGCAAACACTACAGCTGGGTGCAGGAGGCGGTAGCCCTACGGCAGAGACTACAATCGTGGAGAGATGACTCTGACATAGGAGGCACGACGGACGTCGTTTGAACGGCTCTCAAATATTAGCCACTCGACAGCGGAGATTGAGTACCCATGCCAACAGAATGTTTCTCCTGTGGATACGGATGACTCTGGAGCAGAGTCACGACGGATACGGAACGGTTTCAATCGATCTGATGCAGAAGCACTGCTACAATACAAACGATTCAAGTCTCTTGGAAAAGTGTTTCGCTGTTCGATTCCAGCCTGTATTTATACCCAGATTCCAAGTGAAGCTCACTGACTTGGTTCAATCATGTAAAAAGGATGTTACTCAGATCTCAGTTATCCCCAAAAAATATGAATAAATAAAATATTGACTCTACGTGCGCTTGTTTTTTGTCAAACATATATTACAACATTTTGTAATTCTTATTTCATTTGAACTTGGAATACAACTTTATTTCTGATTTCCTATTCGACCGCCACATGGCTTTGATGGTCTTACAATCAGTTTATTACCAATCACTCAAAAAGTGTGAACGAAAGCACATGTTCACAATTACAATCTTCTCTTCAACCACGGTTCATTTAATACAAAAATAAAGTTTTATTTACTGCTAATTGTGCTTCACAGCTTGGATCTAATCTATTTATATCACACGGTGATTTTCATATATCTAAATTGTAACCTATTTCCAAAGGCGGGAATGGGAGTTCTAATTAACCCGGTAACTAAGGTTTTGAATAAATACGGGGGGCTACTATACAAACGGTGAGTTGTTAATTACTACCTAATTACCTGAATATTGTATTGAACGGTTTCCTACATTCCAGGAAATAAATTAGATCAACTGCAAAGTTGACTTGCATAAGATATATTTAACATTGCGAAGCGATTTTGGTGAACATTAATACTGTAGTTGAAGGCTATTAACTGGAACAGTGAGATTATGGCTGAGTTGAGTTATTTTGGATCATTTCATCAGACAGTTATCAATAGCGGTTTTTCAAATTCCAAAGAAGAGCACTTTGTCGCAAGCTTCTTATATTGCTAGATGAATTTCTGCTCTCACGAAATCTTGTTACCTGGCAATTTGATAAGAAAATTATTCTACGGTGTCTTGCTGTCATTTTTTTAACAGTTTTCGAGGCAAATCGCTGTCAGGCTATAAAGTTGAGTTGTCAAACTGAATTTCATCCCAAGAAAAATGAATTTACAACATAAATAGAGTGTGATTCGGCGAGACAATATAACTTCATCTTATTTATGGAAAAGTTCACTGGGATGTGAGTAGTAAAAGGGGGCTTATGCCGCACCCCCTCTCCTTTTTTCGTAGTTTTTATTGCTGCTTGTTTTTTTTATCACAAACGCTTGTGATTGGTTGTTGTATGCGTAAGCCTCGCCCCTTTTTATAGTTGCAACGCTTGTTGCACGCCATTTTGTTGCTGCTGCCATCTATTGTCGAGTGGTTAGAGCTTTTACATTTGGACGATGTGCGTAACAGCACACAAACTGTTTACTCCGGAATTAAGAAATTTGAGAGCAAAATTGATTGAATGAAAAGACAACTTTGATTGAAACTACCAATTGATTGAGTGAAAAGACTACTTTGATTTAATGGTTTTAGTTCTCACTACGCAAAACACCTGCTTACACCTTCTAAAATATTAGTTTATTCTCACCGTTTAGTATATTGTGTGGTTAGGAACGAAACAAGACGATTTTAGCGCTATTAGAACTGGAATTAGGTCTTTCTGAAGATAGAATGAATACAGGATGCGCATGTGCGATAATAAAATTTTTTTGAAAATTTTATATTCGTTCTATTTTTGCAAACTATTATTATTTTATGTTTGAAAGTCAATAAAATGAGTTGTAAGTTGTAAGTGTGATCAAAGTTAATATATTTTTTGACAAAAATATATGTTTTAGTTACAGCACAGGTACAAATGGTGCTAACAATACCGAAGTTCTTAATTAAGGAGTTGAACGTGAGTGACAGTGTTTTTCTATTTTCAAACAGTCGATTTTTGAAAGTGTTTGTTCTTTAGATGTCCGATTCTATTGAAATATCTTTCGAGAAGCCCGCGCCCCATGCCACCCTAATGTATAGCGGTGAAATTGAAGATTTGGGGAACCTCCAGCTATGGCGGGGCTGGAAGAACAATTTATGTATATGTAAGTACATTTTGAAGTGATTAAGAAATTTTTTTAATTTTTTTCTTTTTTAGAACGTTCATTGACAGTATGAACTGATAAAGCTTTTTTTCAACACTTGATTACTATTTACATCTGAATTAACACCTTATGTTATTCTTTTTTGTTATATTTTATATGTGAATTGTGATATTCATTTTTGACAACTCATTTAAAAGCGTAAAGTTCTATTTATAGGTTGTTTCCAATTTGAAATTTTTTTTCATTGATTTCTTGTAAGAGTAGTGAATAAATATTTTTTTTCTTATTTTAAGGAAAAAAACGAACAGATTTAGGTGGGAACAGGTAGTGTTATAATTTGATTTTTTTATTTAATCAACAAAAGAAAATATAAATATTCTTCTAACTTATATGAAAATGTTAAGTGCTATATGGTTCTAAAATTGTATGATTACAATATTTTTTATTCAATTTTTATATAGGGTTTAGGAAAACAAAATTACAACTAAAAGCATGTAATGTACAGGTGGAGTATTAAATTATATATATTGTAAATATGTAGTGAGTTATTGATTTTTATTACATTTTTGAATTTTGCTATACTATTTTTCTTGGTAACAGTGTCTTAAGAAATGATAAGAACGTAATTAGATTTTTTGTTCTATTTTTTTTATTGAATTTTTGTAAAGGTTGTTTTAAGAAGCTAATTTAAAACTGAAAACGGGTAATATAAAGATGGAGTATTGAATTATACATATAGTTATTATATAGTATTTTAAATATAGTAGTGTATTTGATCAAAATATTGGTATTGTTAGTCTGAATCAACAATTTCTATTATATCTTGGTTCGGTTGACTCAAATTTGGTAGCAATATACTAACTACTGAAAAAAACAGGATTTCGAATACAAAAATAATAAAATCTATACTTAATAAAACTTACGTATTATATATAATGTTCGATTATTTCTAAATAGAAGAACTGTTCCTTCAACACTAGGTAATGCTCCTATGAACATTAATTGTGCACCAATATTTGGGTTCCCAATAATATATTTGTCGAAGTGATTTTGTAACTATGAAAAAATTGTATTATTAGTTGATAAAAATGAAAAAAAGGAATACATACGTGTACGCTTCCCAATAGAAATAAAACTTGAATAAGTAAAGCTATAAAAAATATATGTTATTGAATTTATTACGTATTATGTTTTGACTTACATACCGGGAGGGTCCATGATTCCTTTTCTTCTTTCAAAGTAGGCTTTAATTTCTTATATCAACAAAAATAAGAACTTGAATAATCAACTGTTATGTGAAAGACTGAATTTTGTTTTATTTCATTTGTTAAATTCAACTAATCTGCTCAAGTATAACACAAAATATGGGAAATAAAGAGTGATAAGTCATTTTCTACAGATTATGTATTGAGTTGATAATTCATTAAATTTCACTGTTCGGAATGAACTATTTTTTTTTGCATTTACCAGGAATTGTAGAAAACTCAAATTTTAGGTACGCGTTCAGTATTGATGTAGTTATATGCAAAATTAACTGTCATCAGTCACCCCAGTTTGAAAGCTTTGGAATAGCTGGTTAAGCAATCGAACTATATTTTCTATTCATTGAAAGAATAAAGACAATTTTAATTATGTATTGAATAATTCAAAGTTCAATCGTCTATAACTTATCAATGGGTAGAGTATTCATGACAAATTCTCAACGCATTATACTTGTACCCATTTACTATTAGTAGCCCCAGTTTAAAAGTATTATATGCGCTGGTTACAAAATTAAACTATGTTTTCTATTCATTGAGAGAAAAGAGACAATTTTTAATGTGTATTGAATAATTCAAAGTTCAATCATCTATAACTTATCAATGGGTAGAGTAATCATGACAAATTTTTCACACATTATACTTGTATCCATTTACTATAAGTAGCTCCAGTTTAAAAGTATTGTATGGGCTGGTTACGAAATTAAACCATGTTTTCTATTCATTGAGAGAATAGATACAATTTTTAATGTGTATTGAATAATTCAAAGTTCAATCGTTCATAACTTATCGATGGGTACAGTAATCATGACAAATCTTGCACACATTATACTTGTAACCATTAACTGGGAGTAGCGCCGGTATAAAAGTATTATATGAGCTGGTTACAGAATTAAACTACGTTTTCTATTCACTGAGAGAATAGAGACAATTTTTAATGTGTATTGAATAATTCAAAGTTCAATCGTCTATAACTTATCAATGGGTAGAGTAATCATGACAAATTTTTGACACATCATACTTGTATCCATTTACTATCAGTAGCTCCGGTTTGAAAGTATTGTATAGGCTGGTTACAAAATTAAACTATGTTTTCTATTCACTTAGAGAATAGATACAATTTTCAATGTGTATTGAATAATTCAAAGTTCAATCGTTTATAACATATCAATGGGTACAGTAACCATGACAAATCTTCCACACATTATACTTGTACCCATTACCTATAAGTAGCCCCAGTATAAAAGTATTATATGGGCTGGTTACAGAATTAAACTATGTTTTCTATTCATTGAGAGAATAGAGACAGTTTTTAATGTGTATTGGATAATTCAAAGTTCAATCGTCTATAACTTATCAATGGATACACTAATCATGACAAATTACTCACACATTATAGTTGTATCCATTTACTATAAGTAGCCTCAGTTTGAAAGTATTCTATGGTCTGGTTAGAAAATTATACTATGTTTTCTATTCATTGAAAAAATAGAGACAATTCTAAATGTGTATTGAATAATTCAAAGTTCAATCGCTTATAACCTATCAATGAGTGAAGTTATTATAACAAATTTCCTACACATCATACTAATATCCATTTTCTATTAGTAGCCTTAGTTTAAAAGTATTCTATGGACTGGTTACAAAATTGAACTATGTTTTCTATTCATTGAGAAAATAGAGACAATTTTTAATGTGTATTGAATAATTCAAAGTTCAATCGTCTATAACTTATCAATGGGTAGAGTTATCATGACAAATTTTTCACATATCATACTTGTATCCATTTACTATCAGTAACCTCAGTCTGGAAGTATTCTATGAGCTAGTTACAAAATTAAACTGTTTTCTATTCATTGAGAGAATAGAGACAATTTTTAATGTGTATTGAATAATTCAAAGTTCAATCAACTATAACTTTTCAATGGGTAGAGTAATCATGACAAAAATTTCAAACATAATACTTGTATCCATTTACCATGAATGTCCTTAGTTTGAGAGTATTCTATACGCTGGTTACAAAATTGAACCATGTTTTCTATTCATTGAGAGAATAGAGACAATTTTCAATGTGTATTGAATAATTCAAAGTTTAATCGTCTATAACTTATCAATGGGTAGAGTAATCATGACAAATTTTCCACACATTATCCTTGTATCTATTTACTATCAGAAGCTCCAGTTTGTAAGTATTCTATGGGCTGGTTACAAAATCAAACTATGTTTCCTATTCATTGAGAGAATAGAGACAATTTTTAATGTGTATTGAATAATTCAAAGTTCAATCGTTTATAACTTATCAATGGGTGAAGTATTCATGACAAATTTTCTACTCATTATACTTGTATCCATTCACCATAAGTAGCCCCAGTCTGAAAGTATTCTATAAGCTGGTTACAAAATTAAACTATGTTTCCTATTCATTGAGAGAATTGAGACAATTTTCTATGTATATTGAATAATTCACAGTTCAATCGTCTATAACTTATCAATGGGTGAAGGTATCAAAACAAATTTCCTACAAATCATACTTGTATCCATTCACTATTGGTAGCCCCAGTTTAAATGTATTCTATGGGCTGGTTACAAAATTAAAATGTTTTTTCTATTCATTGAATAATTCAATGTTCAATCGTTTTATAACTTGTCAATAGGTGAAGTAATCATGACAAATTTACTACACATTATACTTGTATTCATTTACTATTGATAGCCCCAGTTTGAAAGTATTTTATGGGCCGGTTACAAAATTAAACTATGTTTTCTATTCATTGAGAGAAGAGAAACAATTTTTAATGTGTGTTGAATAACTCAAAGTTCAATCGTCTATAACTTATCAATGGGTCGAGTAGTCATGACAAATTTTCTACACATTATACTTGTATCCATTTACCATTAGTAGCTTCAGTTTAAAAGTATTCTATGGACTGGTTGCAAATTAGAACTATGTTTTCTATTCATTGAGAGAATAGAGACAATTTTCAATGTGTATTAAATAATTAAAAGTTCAATCGTCTATAACTTATCAATGGGTAGAGTAATTATGACAATTCCTTCTACACATTATACTTGTACTCATTCACTATTAGTAGACTCAGTTGAAAAGTATTCTATGGGCTGGCTACAAAATTAAACTATGTTTTCTATTCGTTGAGAGAATAGAGACAATTTTCAATGTGTATTGAATAATTCAAAGTTCAATCGTCTTTAACTTATCAATGGGTAAAGTTATCATGACAAATTTCCCACACATTATACTTGTATCCATTTACTATTAGTAGCCCTAGTATAAAAGTATTCTATAGGCTGGTTACAAAATCAAACTATGTTTTCTATTCATTGAGAGAATAGAGACAATTTTCAATGTGTTTTGAATAATTCAAAGTTCAATTGTCTATAACTTATCAATGGGTAGAGTAGTCATGACAAATTTCTTACACATCATACTTGTATTCATTTACTATTGGTAGCCCATGGTAGGAAGTATTCTATGGGCTGATTGCAAAATTAGACTATGTTTTCTATTCATTGAGAGAATAGAGACAATTATTAAATTGTATTGAATAGTTCAAAGTTCAATCGTCTATAACTTATCAATGGGTAGAGTACTCGTGACAAATTTTTCACACCTTATACCAGGCCCGGACTGGGAGCTGAAACCGGCCCGGGCATTTTAGAGACAGTCGGCCCTTCACTCTCTAAGGAACACTAAAATCTTTATATGCCATAACCGATTTTGATAATTCTTTCGCTGTACTCTAAGCTGAAAAATACTTGATCCTACAGAGAAAGTTTCGTTAAAATCAGTCCAGTTTTTTTGGGTATAGGCTCTTTGCGAATAGATTGTAGCGCCGCAAGTGGTTAATTTTGACAGTACTAGCAGGTAAACAAATCGTTATCATTGCACATGATTTCAGAATATATGTATCAAATTAAAACAATAAAGCAATTTATAAGTGAATTTAATATGGAAATTGTAATACCGTGTGTTGATTATGCAAACTGTTGCGTTCCAAACTGTAAAACAATTACGGAAACATAAAAAAACATTTAAACATTTCCACAAGTTTCTACAGAGAACATAAGATAGGAATGAGAAAAATGAATTTAGGCTATTAAACGAGTGAAGAAAGTGAAAAGATGTCAATAATAATTATAGAATATGTATTGAATACACAAATTACTTGATGGAGATAGAAAATTCATGTAAGAAGCTAGTTCAAACGATTGCAAGCTATAGCAATTTTGTATGTATTATTTTTATGTATCCGATAAGTTTTTAAAAATATATGTAAAATATCTCGCTTTTTATCTGTTGAAGAAAATAGCGTCCTGATTTATTATGTTGATATTCATTTTGTTTCCATAGATATAGATATAATTAATTGAATATATCATTCCTTTTTGATGTATGACATCTTTCAACTAAATAAAAGGTTTTTCAAGTTTTCAACAGTAAAACCAGTTTGTTCTTCTTGAGTATTTAAGTAGAGATATTAGATTGAAAAACGCAGCATCATCAACCTAAGGCAAAAAAATGTACTTTCATATGACATGTTTTGATTCGTTTGATAGACATGTAGCAATCTATAAGTTAATTACTTTAAAATAACATATCTTATTTCAATAAATACTTCATACAGACAAGAATCAATCGACATTTGCTCTACAACGTGCGCGGAAATCAAACTCTCATCCAGAAACAGTTTTTCTTCAATATTAAGCACATGCTTACTTTCTTGCACTAATTTTCTTTTTGTAATATTGTACTCCGGATGCAACCAGGTTATATGGATTGGAATCTTGTTCTTATTATAATTCCATCAGCCATCAATCACTTTTATTTTTAAATTAATTTCAAGCTTCAATATAAATTTTAGCTTTTATTTACTTATTCCACGTAATGACAATACAAATTTTTACCTGCAGCTACTTTCAAAATTAACCACTCTGAGCGCTAGTGTCGCTCTCCAACGTTTGTGAGAAGAGCCTATTTTTGTTTGCGGGTAAACATATGTACATACATACATACACACAGCTATGAAATTTGATAAATGATAGGTAGAGGTTCAACAAGCTCACTATTACTATATTACTAGTAGATAGGTAGGTAGTAGTATTCACTTACCTAGTTGTTGCGCGCACTCGTACAAAACGATGTTTCGTTCAAAGTAAAAAATCTGACGTGGTCATCACGAGACTTGCTTATATATCATGAGATATATTTTTTGCATATAATAATACGATAATCAAACATAAAATCGCATTTTCCACGGCTAATAGTTGTAATAATTTTAGAAATTTGTCAAGTAAAGTGCGCTTTCGACCTAATCGGTTGCTATGGAAAAAGTAGGTGATCATTCTCATGCTAAAACATTTCTAAATTCTGATTTCGTACTACGGCTAACATTTCAGAATTTATACGCGAAACTATAGAAAAATTTCAACCGAAGTGCATTCCAGTCGATTGTTATAAGAATAGTAGGCAATCATTCAAATGCTACAGCAGATTCAAATACCAAATTTCAATATTCTACGGCTGATCGTTTCGAATTTATGCGAGGAATTCTAAAAGACTGCCAAATAAAATGCACTTCCGGCTTAGTCGATTTCATTGAAAATAGCATATAAGCATTGAGATGGTACATTCGTCTTGTATACTGAATTCAAACATTCTACATTCAACCGTTTTGGATTTATGCGGAGAATTCAAAAAATATTTTGATCAAGTGCACTTTCGGTGAAGACGATTGCAATCATAATGCGAGGTGTACAACTAGATGTTACAGAAGTGCTTAATACGCAATTACAATATTCTACGACTGATTGTTTTGAATTTATGCGGAAAATTCGAAAAGTCTGTTATATAAAGTGCACTTCCTGCTCAGCCGATTGGTATCAAAATAGAAGATGGCCATTAAGATGCTACAGCGATTTCAAATACTGAATTTCATCATCCTTTGGCTAATCATTCTGGATTGATGCGAAAAATTCAAGTAAAGTGCACTTCCGGTAGGGATGATTGCAACCATAATGCAAGGTGCACATCAAAATCCTATACCAGTCTTAAATACAAAATTTAAGTATTATACGTTTAAAGGGTTTTGGAATTTACGAGTTACACACATAGGCACATACATACAAAGAAAGGATCAATCAAAACTAAAACAATAACGACGCTGCTGTCGGTCGACTGGCTGTTGATTTCTGAACGCGCTCATGGAACGAATGGGAATGAAGTGGTTCACTGTGGTTCCACTTGAAACCAGTCGCATTAAGAACAATCGGTCACACCGGCCCATCGGGCATTTGCCCGATTTGCCTTATGGCCAGTCCGGGCCTGCCTTATACTTGTATCTATTTACTATAAGAAGCTCCAGTTTAAGAGTATTTCATGGGCTGGTTACAAAATTAAACTATGTTTTCTATTCATTGAGAGAATAGAGACAATTTTCAATGTTCATTGAATAATTCAAAGTTCAATCGTCTATAACTTATCAATGGGTAGAGTAATCATGACAAATTGTCTACACATTAAACTTGTATCCATTGACTATTAGTAGCTCCAGTTTAAAAGTAATCTATGAGCTGGTTACAAAATTGAACTATGTTTTCTATTCATTGAGAGAATAGAGACAATTTTTAATGTGTATTGAATAATTCAAAGTTCAATTGTCTATAATTGCCGTTCACGCAGAGACCCGCCTCAAGATATTAATTGAGAGAAATACTCACACTGCAGTGCGAGTCCTACTTTAATACTATGTCAGGAATTTTCACGCAAGCTTCAACAACAATTGTTCAAAGTTTCAACTCAGTAGGACGAACGATGCGCGAACAATCAGCTATCGCACGCCAACTATTGTACGCGAATATTGCTATTTCAGAAACTTTCACGCAAGTATCAAGATCAGCTTACAAAGAGCCAACTCAATTGAATGAACGATACGCGAACGTTCAAATACGATTCGTGCGCTACTTATTATACGTTGATCTGTAAGGTTATTTATCCAGTAGGAACCTCAAAAGTCATCACAAAATCTAGATTTTTGTTTTATTAAAATAAGAAATATGAGTATGTAAATTGATAACTTTATTTTGGATGTTGACATTATGAATTATTTTATATAAAAACATCAGTGTTTACTTGAAGATGTAACTTAAAATCAATTTTAATCGAATTTATTCTGTTATTCATATAGTAACAAATAGTTATTCATGCGAAATAATACTTTGGTGCTTGAGAGTCGAGACACAATTCCGAGCACAAATCATTCGAAAGCACCAGAAAAATTCCGAGCACGTGTTGCATGCAACATTTTTCTACAAATGTCAAAAAATTATTCAAAACATATTAAAATACAAAAATTAGTGGAGTTTATCATGCAAACGTGTACGAAATAATTTGTGCACGTATTCAAGATAAAATCAGTGCACGAATTAGATACTTCGTGCACTTTGTCATGATAAACATCTCTAATGTTACATTTAACATACTATATTGATGTACAAATGTCATCATTTTTTGACGTTTTCATCTTAGAAAAAAATAAATAAGTGTCTTTTGATTCCAGTACTTTTGATATGAGATTAACTTGACAACAGCGTATCTAATAGTTGCCTGCTAGAATTCAGTGCTTACTCGATGCAAGGCGGCTCTACAATACATTCTACTTTCAATTTTGAATCTGTGACGGCATATTTATTCAATTTTTTTTGTTATAGTTTGTTCATTCGTTTTTGTTGATAATTTCTCTTCATTTCCTAGGTATTTTCATATATATTGAACCTATAATGTTTGTCATTCAACACCATTTCATAAAAGAATTTCAACTCTGATGTTGATCTTATTGATGGTGAATTTCAATCCCTGATCTGAAAATTCTTAGTTAAACCAAAAAAAATATGATTCTTATTCAATTTCAACTTTTAATCCTCGGAAAACTCAGATACCTCCCTGAATTGAGTGCATCCAATGTCGCATAATAGGTTACATGTATGTCATTCATTTGCAAATATGGCTGATAGATATTGTTACAAATGAGAAATATTTTAAATAATTAGCTCAAAATTATTAATTTGAATTCGCTGTAACTGTAATCCTAGTTAGCGTTGACCAAATCGATGTCCAATTGTCGGACATGATTGTCAGCCTACGGTTACTAGATGCTCGGTGGTTGCCAGACATCAACTGTTAGACAATTGAATGTCATGCGCTTTTAACAGGTTATACAAAGAGCAGAATAATTGCTTACACCTTCTAAGGTATTAGTTTATTTTCACCGTTTAGTATATTGTGTGGTTGGGAACAAAACAAGACGAGGGTGAGTGTTGCCTGCCCAATCACATTTCCTCACATTGACGTAGAGCCAATTGCGGGACTTTCTCGTATCAAAAATCTTCCGAGCTCTGACTGCCAGACATCCTGTCTTCAGATTTCCAAACTTACCTCACCTAGAATCTCACGTTCTCTACGCAAACGAAAAAGATATGACCTGCCAAAAGACAAGAAAACAAGAAAAATGAATTGAGTTGAAGAAAGAATTATATTTGAAAAGAGTCAACTTGACGGAAATGAAGTTTAATGTAGACATAAAAAAAATGTAATCAAAATCAAAAAGGTAGAATTAGAGAACTGAAATAATAATAAATAATATCGATGAATAATTGAACAAGAGCGGTCACGCGATTGATTTATTGATTGGACAGCAAATTTTCGATGAAATTCACAATATCAATGATTTTATATATATATATATATATATATATATATATATATATATATATATATATATATATATATATATATATATATATATATATATATATATATATATATATATATATATATATATATATATAAGTGGGATGCTAAGAAGGCCTGAAGGAAGGAAGAATCAGCATAGCTGCGGTTGATACGTCAAGTAGAGGTGGCGATGAGAACAAAAATGATTATGATCTTGAAATAAAACGTACGACGACGGAAGACGTAGAAAGATCTCTTTTAAAATACCTATACTGCTTGTAACAACATATTTTATAATGTCTGAGTAATAACAGTTGATGGTAATCCATTTAAACGTGGACAGAATTGAGTTTTGTGTTCCATCTAAGCAAATTTTTACAAATGGAGGGCTCTTCCAGATTGTGAAAGCGATATACCACATAAAGTGGATTATAAAAGAGCAAAATATGAACTGAAGATAGAAGTGGGAGTTTACAAACGACGCGGAAGCACGGATTGATGCACTGCATGATTCTGTCCACTGATATTATTCAAATGTGAACATGACCACATTAGGAGATATCAAGACGGTAAACTTCAGTATTACAAACAGAAAATTTAAATCAGTGAAAGTATTGTATGTAATCGTGTTTGATGACATTTTGACTTGATTGGACAGGTATAAACTGAATAAATCAGTGGTTTCATATATAAAATGAATCCAGATGATCATAAGATCAAATAAAATGAAATTAAGAATCATACGAACATTGCTGAAGCTAAGTAATAGCAACCAAGAATTTGGTTTTTAAAAAAGATTTATTTTACTGAATGACTGTTGACAAAGAACTGAACTTGTTACATGTTGTTTTACAGTATTTATACATAATACTTGATGAGTAAGAGAATGGAATCGTCTTACAACTTTAAGCATACATAACTCCTCCCTTCTTTAGAAGAGGATTCCATTCTTTAGAAAGGATTTCTATTTTGATTTTCATTCAAATTTGTTAATTCAATATTATTAATTGGTTTAGAAGTCCTTTCGCGTTTATTTCGAATTCTTATTCTATATACAACATAAAATATTATAAAAATAACAACAAAAATAATAATTACAAAGGAATTAATATAACCATGATAATTTTCATCAACTATAATGTCCTGAAGTCTTGGAATCTCTTTTACAATAATATTTTCTTCATTTACTTGTTTTAATTTTAAAGTTTTGTTACTAAATTGATTTTTATTTATGCTGAAATTTAGATTTTCAAATATTATTTCCTTTGCTTCAATACCTATTTTTCCCAAATTATAATTATGTATTTTACAATTATCATTTGTTAAAAATCTATAAACTCCCTTGATTCGTTTATGTGTAATACTATTCTTACATTTTATTTCTATATTTCTAATTATAGTACTAGCAATTACTGCCAAATTTTGATTTTCTATTTCAATAATTATAAATGCGTCACTTATCTTGTGATACTCACACTCTTTGTTATTGTGATTTATAACAATGTTCTTTATACAGTTATTACTTTCCATGTAATTTGTTCTGCAAAAATAATTACTATTCGCCTTGTTACAATCATGTGTATTAAATAATTTATTTTGATACAAAATTAATAATTCCTTTTCTTCATTTACAATAAACATTTCTGTGTTATTAATATTTGGTATAGGAGTTATTTGCAATAATTTATAATCTTTGTTACTATCGTAAATAGGTATTTCCAATAAATATTCAATCTGGTTTTGTGTAATTCTACAATGGCTTGTAATTTGTTCAGATAATTCCCAAAAATTTAATGTTTGGTTAGTTTCTTTAATTAATGTATTTAATTCATCTTTAGATATTATAGAACTATGAATTCTATTCAAATTACAAAAGGTGAAACTAATTTCAATTTCATCTAATATTTCAATCAAGTTAATACTTAAAAGTATTAGTTGATTAATGATATCTTCAATTTTCGATATATTATGCCAATTCATGACCTCTCCTAACACATTATTCATTTCTGTGATTCGGGACTTTAATACATTTTCATTATGCTGAATATTTTGAAGTTGTTTATTAAATTTTGAAATCATTTCTTTATTAACACGGATATTTTCCAAATTTTGTGCTTGAAGTATATTTTGATTATTATTTATAGTTTCAAATAATTTATCATATCTTTCAGAATCATATGAGTCTAAATTCCCAGTAATACTTTTGATAATTGATCCTAATCCGTTTATTAATCCATGTTTGCTACGCTCATGTTTAAATAAATTATTAATCTTGTTTTCTAATCTATGTATATTGGAATTCAAAATGTTCAAATAAGTCTGTGCTCCCTCTTTATAGTTAAAATCTATGGTTTCTTTATTATTTAAATTTGCCAGTACTTCATTCTTATAATCGACTATCTTATGATATTCCAACTCTAAATTATTAATCTTATAATTATAATATGAATAATAAGATGATTTATAAATATTTGCCCGACCTAAATCTAAAATATTTATTCCAGGATTGTCTTTAATTTCGGTCAATTCTTCTCCTGTGCTTGTGCAGAAGCATCTGCAACAAATAATCGCTTTCTTTTAATTTTATCAATTTTATGTCTTTTATTTGAATTTACTTTTATCGTCCCTAATCCAGGGTTATATTCCTCCATCTTATGGATTTTGAACAATGGCTTTTTTATTTTTTGTATCCTTCTCTTGCCTTCTTTAATAAGTGCTGCATCAAATTTCAAAGTATCTAAATTTTGTTTGGACGGTTTTTGTTTTAAAAATCTTTTATTCTTCTCTACTTGAATATTCTTATTTACATTCTCTCTTAACACAATAAGGTTATTTTGCCATTCTTGTAAATAATCCTCATTACTTTTTTTTAATTTTAAAATGTTGTTATCCTTTTCAGAGCCAAATAATATTTCGTTTGGTGTTAATTTAGTAGTTGAATTTATAGAATTATTATAAGCTATTAAGGCTAATTGTATTTTTCTGGATATTTTTTGTTCTTTAAATTCAGGTCGTTGATTCAAAATTCTTAAATGCTCGATTAAAGTGGAGTGAAACCTTTCTATTATTCCGTTTGATTTTGGATTATCAACACAGGTCATGTGAATTTTAATACTATAACTTCTCAAAAGATCTTTTACTAAGTGGTTGTTAAATTCGGTGCCACTGTCAAAGGTTATTTCATTCGGAGTTTGATACTGAGAAAAGTAATTTAAAAGTGCGTCTGTTATTTCTGTAGCTGCAAGTGTTTTGACATAAAATATCTGTCCGAATTTGGAAAATGAGTCCACGAGAGTTAAATATTTTCTATTTCCTAATGTTAATGTGTCAATGTGTAACATGTCGAAAGGATATTTAGGGGTTGGTGTGAGATTGTCGGGGACTTGATATGGAGTTCTTTCATATTTGTTTTGCTGACAAATATCGCAATTGTTTATATATTTTTGAATGTCTAGAAACATTTTTGGCCAATAGAATCTACGTTTCAATTTTCGATAAGTTTCTAGAATACCTCTATGATTAGTTTTTCCTAAATGATAATTTTGAACAATTTCTAATTGGTCTTCGGGTGTAAGAATGTCTTCTAATACTTCTATACACTGAATAAATTTGTACGTTTCTTTACTAAACATTTCTTGTAACACTTCATTTATAGGGATTATCAAGTCTTCATCGATTAAACAATAATAGTTCACGTGAGGTACGCAAAAATCTTTTATAAACTTAAATATTTCATCTTTCATATTGAAGCCGCCTAAACTGATGATTAATCTTTGTTTCTGAGTGCCAAATAATTTTTTCAAGGTGCAATTTGTTTCAGCGTCATGTTTTTTAATAATAATTTGATTTTAAATATTGAAAGTCATTTTGTAATAACGTTTCTACGTCCGCTGAGTTCTGTGGATTCCTAGTTGCTAGGTTATTTCTGTATGGATCGCTGATAGTGGAAATAAAATTATTTATGATCAATTTTTCAGCGAATCTTATAGTTACTAGTTTATTGCCTGGATCATTTTCTTCTATACTTATTCTAGATTTAAAACTGAGGAATTTCTCCTTCGTGATTTCTAGCAATTTGTATGGATTTCTAATATTTTGTATTTTCAAAATTTCATTAATAATTGTGACCGAATTCGTTTTATCTTTGAAGCTACTTACTGAGTGTGAACGTAATTCGTTCCAATTGGTGAAATGGAGATCTTTTATACTATCTAATTCTTTATCAGTAATTTTATTCTTAATGTTCAAAAATGTAATTGATTTGTCAAAATCATCTAACGGTGGATTTAACGTGCCAAAGAGATCCTGAACTGTATTTACTGCGTTAATAAAATTACTTAATTTATTCGGATCGCCAATGTATGTTGGAATTGAGTTTAGGGCAAAATTAATTTTTCCGGTTCTATTATCCATTACTGCTGGATTATAGGTAATAACGTTTTCAATTTCTAGAATTGATTCTAATAGCGCTGTATTATCTTCCAGTTTGAATATTTATATTATTTATTCTTATATTCGCAATAAAATATTTCTTTTACTTATAATTACTTGGAATTAATAAGTTAGTAAATAAATGTGTGTAGTGTATTAAAAGTGGCTCTGTGCCGGAGCTCTGTTTCCGTCTTAACAGCGTTGGCCGTTCAGGAAGCCCCTGTGTATTTTGTTGTTAGTAAATAATATTCTATTTTATTAATAATATGTTTTTATATATTATTTTGTAAATAGTTTTTCCCACTTACAATGATATTATGCTTACTAACACTGCGAAAGTCTGCATTGGAATTAGACACTCGCTGACTCGGTTTACGGGATCCGAGCGGTGTTGTCTTTCCGGAGGTTAACGGACCTGGCTCTCGTTTTGCGGGCTCTGTGGTACGGAGTTCTATGTACTGTCGTTTCGGCTTGGAAGACCTGGGGCTCTGCTTCTAGCGGCTCTGTAGGCTCTTCTTATAATATTTATATGTGGATATTCGTAGTTAATGGTAGAAACCAAAAAGCGATGATAATAACGAATTGAACTTTTTACAAGTTTTCGATCAGCTGCTTCTCTACGAATCCTACCGACTGCGCCAGCTAAGTAATAGCAACCAAGAATTTGGTTTTTAAAAAAGATTTATTTTACTGAATGACTGTTGACAAAGAACTGAACTTGTTACATGTTGTTTTACAGTATTTATACATAATACTTGATGAGTAAGAGAATGGAATCGTCTTACAACTTTAAGCATACATAACTCTGACCTAATATCAGTGTGTCACATATTGAATATCAGTTACGGTGGTACTACGATATCGCAGAGAGAGTTTCATTCTTCTTGTGTAAGTTAGAAGAAGAAAGTGAAGGCAAACAAGAGGTTGAAAAGGAAAGGGACGGGAAGAGAACAAAAGACAGTGACGAAGATAATAAAGAAGAAGACGGAACAGAAGATGAAGATGGTGAAGATGACGAAGGAAATGAGAACGACGATGAAAAAGGAAGGGATGAGGAAGAAGAAAGAAAAGTGAAGATTGCTGGAAGGCAAAAGCTGAAGACAAGAAAGGAAAATTATGAAGAAAATTAAGACGGCTAACGAGAAGAGATAGACAAGGAAGAAAAAAGAAGAGTGAAGATAACTGAAAAGCTTAAGTTTGAGGCAAAGAAGATGATTAAAGCCATGGAACGTGTGAGTACAAGAAATGATGCATTTTCATTAAATTTTCTAGACGTTTAAGACTTTATTCATCGTTTTCATGGCAAAGATGGCTTTTCAGTTGGAATATGGATTAAAGAATTTGAAGAAATTGCTAAGTTGATCAATAAAAATTAATATCTGCAAAAAAGTCATTTGATGGACTTGCAAAGTCACTGGTTCAAGAATATGTGTTAATCATGAGAGATATTGGTAGCTGCGCGAAAATTGAGTCAGAAGTCATCATAGACGGAATATCCAATGAACAAAGTATTCAAATAATTCTTATATGAAATGATGAAAGCCAGAAACGAAGCTGATACGAGGAATGAAAGCAAAAATTTTCAAGTAACAGGGAATAGGGCAAATATAAAGTTACTTCCACAATTAAACAGAAGAGAGAAGTTCAATGTTATTAACGTTGTGAGAAAAGACATAAACTCAATGATTCTCCTACCAAAGGAAAAAGATTGAAATGTTTTGAATGCAATAGTTTTGGGCACATTGCATCTAAGTGCACCGCAAATACTACAGCTGAGCCTGAAGAAACAAACACATCACTTGTGACGCGGAAGCAAAATCAAATGTTGCAACACAAGAAGCTAAAGATAGAATGCACAAGAACATAGTTATTGAAAATGAAGATATAATTCGTCCAATTGATACAAGTAGCGATCTGAGTCCCATAACTGGTAGTTGTTCCAAACGATTGAATACAATGCCTTTAAATTCGAGCACCAAAACTCTGCGAGGACTGGGGTCACAGAAAGTCGTTACTTCAGGATCTTTTGAAGCCAAACTAAAAATAGATGACGAAGAGTTCATTACAATTATCCACAATAATATCATTTCTATTGATTCAATCATTGATAACGAATTATTAAATACAACTGAAGTATTGATAAATGAAAATGGTGTGCAAAGCGGGACGAATGATCAAGAGAATTTTATCATGAAAATCCAATGCAATGATAAAGGGGAATTGTATGACAATTCAGAAGACGTGAGAAAATCAATGGAAGGATATAATTCAGGAGCAATCAAATCTACAAATATTTATATGAGAAATATTTTGAGTGACGAAATGCCAATATATCAGCACTCAAGAAAACTCTCCCAAGTAGAACAAAAAGAAGTTGACAAACAATTACAGGAATGGCAAGAAAAGGATATGACAAGGCCTTGTTCTTCAGGTTCCGCTAGTCCAATTGTGCTAGTGAACAAGAAAAATGGAGACACCACCCTTTGGAAAATATAATTTCCCAGCTTCATTTAACGATACATCGATAGCATTCTCAGAGATTTCATCGAACAAGGAATCGTACTGATATACATAGACGATATTATAATACCATCTTTCGATTACAAGGAAGGGCTGAGCAAATTGAAGCTGATTCTAAATCGTGCTTGCGATTACGGGTTGAAGATGAGTTGGAAGAAATGTCAATTTTTGAAATCCAACATGGAGTATTTGGGATATGGAATAGAAAATAACAAAATTTTGCCATCTAAAGCAAAAGTCAAAGCCATGATGAACTATCCCAAGTAAACAACTCTCAAATAAATTCATGGTATTCTTGGACTCATTGGAAATTCCAGAAAATTTATTATGAACTATGCTCACTTAGCTTGACCTTTGGGTGATTTATTAAAGAAGGATAATCTATTTATATTCGGCCCTGAACAAGAAAAGTCATTTGAAGTATTGAAACAGCGTTTGATAAGCAAGCCTGTATTAGAAATCTATTGTCCCGGTATAAGAACGAAACTACATACCTGTGCCAGTAAATATGGCTATGGAGCTATATTATTACAAGAGAATCATGAAAATGAGCATCTGAATCCTGTATACTACTCCAGTGAGAAGACTACTGATACTGAACAGAGATATTCAAGTAACGAACTAGGAGTTATGCTATTATAGAAGCATTGAAACGATTCGGAGCTTACCTGCTCAGTATTGATTCCAAAATTTTAACAGATTGCTCTGCCTTTGGAATGACAATGGAGAGAAGAGATTCAACTACTTGAGTTGCAGGATGGGCACTCTTGTTGAAGGAGTTTAGTTATCAAATAGAGCATCGTACAGGCAAAAAGATGAGACTTACAGATGCTTTTGGCAGAAATCCCATTTCATGGATAATTCAAGCAAAAATTACAAGTAAAATCTAGAATCTACAATAAGAGGATTGAGAAATGGAATTATTATTAGGACTGCTGAAGATCCATACGATAGCTCTATCACTGGAAATGGAATAATTCACAAAGAATATGTAGGAAGACCTCTGTTAGTCATTTCCAAGAAAATGCAAAATAGAATAATTGAATCAGCACATGAGAATAGGCACTCCGGAATCAACAAAACTGAAGGAATAATACTCCAAGAATACTGGATATCAAAGTTGAAGGAAAAGATAACCGGTCTGATCAGAAATAGATTCATACCATATGGATCACCTAGGACCTCTACCTTCAACAACTAAAAGATATGAATATGCTCTTTCAGTGAGAGATGCCTTGACCAAATTTGTCTGGCTGTATGCGACAAAGTTCACTACACCGCAGGGAACAATTGACAAACTTGAGGTGCAAAGTGCAATATTTGGAAGTCTCAAGGCAATAGTTTCTAATACAGGTACAGCCTTCACATTGAACCTTTTCAAAGAATACTGTGAAGAAGGGAATATAGGGCACATACTAATTACCACTGGCATACCTAGAACTAATGAGCAAATTGAGCGTATGAATCAAGTTTAAATACCTGCATTGACCAAAATATCCATCGAGAGGACAGAAAATTGATACAAACACATAAGAGAAGTGCAAACGTTTTCCAAAAACTCATTTTGAAGAAGAATGGATAAAACTCCACTTGAAGTTTGAATTGGAGTCAAAATGAGAACACCATAACAACTAAGAATAAAAGAGATGATAGATGAAGAATGCATGAAATTATTTGGAGAAAATTTAATAGAAAAAAGATAGGAAGCGAAAAGAAACATATTGGAAATGCAAGAACAGAATGAAAAAAAAAACCTATGATCGGAGAACAAAACCTGCGATTAGGTACTAAGTTGGCGAATGGGTTGCCGTAAGACAGACTCAATTCACTATCAATGCAAAAATCAGAGCTAAATTTATTAGACTATATGAGGTGACAAAAATATCTGGACACAATCGTAATGTTGTACGAGAAGTTGGTAGTTCACCAGGGCCAATTGGAGCTTACATCTATGTCGATCAGAAGGCCTAGAGGAAGGAAGGATCATCGTAGCTGCAGGTTGGTACGTCAAGTGGAGCAAGCGATGAAATAAAATCTGACCTGAACATCACGTGAATTGTACATCATTTGATATATACACAAATTTATACAACAGAACTTTCCGTTGCTTCTCATCCTGATAATCATGATTCCAATAACATTTTGACAGGTACAATGTCAAACGAAATTAAAAAAAATCGACAACAGATTATCATTGCCTACCGTATCATTTCAATTGAACTTATTGTTTTATACGGCACATTTTGAATGTCTGTGATACATATGAACTGCACCTCCAGCTCAGCCGATTGATACAAGAAGAGTGGATAGCTATTTTGATGCTACAACAAGTTCAAACACTAAATTTTGATATGCTATGACTGATCACTCTGGGTTTATGCAAATATAAAGAAAAAGTTATAGATAGAGAGCACTTCTGGCTTATGCGATTTATACAGAGATAGCAGATAACCACTCTGATACATCAAGTTCGAATACCGAGTTTCAACATTTTACGGTTGATCATTCTGGATTTATCAGGAAAATTCGGTAAACGTTTTAAGTGAAGTGCACTTCTAATACAGACGATTGTAACCCTAATGCGAGGTGCACAACTAGATCCTGTACCAGTCTTTAATACAGAATTTCAACATTATACATTTAGCTATCTCTGAGATTTGCGAGTTACGCACGAACGCAAGAACAAACAAACGTACCGACATGTAGCCAAAAATAGTCAAAAGGGATTTAGGGATGCTTCAAACAGGTATTCCCTTCAAAATTTTGCTAAGTGAATTCTATCGGTTTCACAATAATTTCTTGCACTTAGTACAAGTAAGTAAGAAATCTGACGTGAATATCACGTGACTTACTTGTTCATTATTAGATATATATAATCAAACACAACATTTCATCATTCCACGGCTAGTCGGTTGCTATGGAAACAGTATGACATCATTCTTAAGCTACAACATTCCTTAATACTGATTTCCAGGATTCTACGGCTAGCAGTTCTGAATTTATGCGCGAAACTCCAAGATCGTCAAGTAAAGTGCACTTCAGAATCAGTCGATCTCAATACAAATAGGAAACGTTCAATCGTTTTAGATTTATGCGGAAAATTGAAAAATGTCTTGTGTAAACTGCACTCCCGGCTGAGCCGATCACAATCATAATGCAAAATGTACAACTAGATGCTTCAAGAATGCTTAATACAGAATCTCAATATTCTGCGACTGATTTTATTAAATTTATGAGAAAAATTCGGAAAGTCTATAATATGAAGCACATTTCCGGCTTAGTCGATTAAGACGAAAATAGGAGAAGATCATTAAGATGCTACAGCAATTCCAAATACTGAATTCTAGTATCCTACGGCTAATCATATCAGATTCATACGCAAAATTCAAAGAAAGTATGAGGTGAAACTACACTTCCAGTACAGAGGATTGCAACCAAAATGCGAGGTGCACATAAAGATCCTAGATCCTATACCAGTCTTTTATACAAAATTTTAGCATTATACGTTTGACGAATTCTGAGATTTGCGAGTTACGCACATACACACATACATACGTACCGACATCAAGCAAAAAATAGTCAAAATGGACTCAGTGATGCTCAAAATGGATATATCCATCCAAATCTCGATATGTGAATTTTGTCGGTTTCACAATATTTCCTTGTAATTTTAGAACGTCAGATAGCCATAGATTTCAGTGCCTCGTTTTGTTTTTCATGCCTTCATTAGGTTTGATAATTATGTATGATTGGAGCTCAATAATGCTGAAATTAAAGCTGGACTGTGTGACCAACATAATGAAAATTAGTTTCGAATTTGTATGAAAAAGCCTGTTCTGATCCAATTCTGTCGCTTCTGTCATGCTTACGAAATGAAATTTAGGGAAAAATATGTCAAAAAAAATTTAAAAATTCACAACAGATTATCATTGCCTACCTTATCATTTTATTTAAACTGATTGTTCCATACCGCAAATTCAGAATGTCTGTTATACTCATAAACTGCTCTTACAGCTCGGCCGATTGATACAAAAAAGTAAATGACTATTCCGATGCTTCAACAAGTTCAGATACTAAATTTCAATATGCTATGGCTGATAATTCTAGATTTATAGAAGTAATTAGTAAAAAATTCCGAGTAAAGTACAGTTATGGCCTGACCGATTCAAACAAAAATAGCAGATGACCAGTCTGATACAGCATCAAGTTCAAATACTGAACATCTGACGGTTGATCATTCTGGATTCATCAAAAAAATGCGAAAAATGTTTTGAGTAAAGTGCACTTCCGGTATAGACGATTGGAACCATATTTCGAGGTGCGCAACAAGACCCTATACAAGTCCTAAAACAAATTTTCAACATTATTCGTTCAACCAGTTTTGAGATTTGCGAGCTACGCACGCACGAACGCACGCACGCACGAACATACGTATCGACATCAAGCGAAAAATAGTCAAGATGGATTCAGGGATGCTCAAAACGGATATTTCCATCAAAATCTCGATAGGTGAATTGTTTTATACCGCAAATTCAAAATGTGTTTTGTACCCATAAACTGCTCTTCCAGCATGGCTGATTTATACAAAAATAGTAGATGACTATTTTAAGGCTTCAACAAGTTCAAACACTAAATTTCAATATGCTATGGCTGATAATTCTTGATTTATGGAATATGAAGAGAAAAAACATCACATTCCGCTTAGAATATTATATATATATATATATACAAATACATATATATATACACAAATATATATATATATATATATATATATATATATATATATATATATATATATATATATATATATATATATATATTTGTGTATATATATATGTATTTGTATATATATATATATATATATATATATATATATATATATATATATATATATATATATATATATATATACAAATACATATATATATACACAAATATATATATATATATATATATATATATATATATATATATATATATATATATATATATATATATATATATATAAATTGTTAGAAATAAGGAGAGGAATAAGAATAATAATAATAATAATAATAAATCGCTTTGAACTCAATAAGTAGTTTTATTAATAATTTCGCAAGAGCAGCAAATACATCTGAACAACCCGATTGCAAGTCACTGAATGCCTGAATCGGTGGCCAGCAGCGGCTCTCTAATTAGCATTTATTATTACAACCATGCCGTAAGGTCGTAACAAAGAATTCAAGTTATAACACCAAATTAATATTGATTCATGTACATCTTTGATAATCGCTGTAATAAGGATATGTAATCACATCGAACATATGACATAATACTGAATAAAAGTATAATAGACAAAGGTATGGTTTCTCGTGTGCTCTCGTTCTCAGGAATATGGCCCCTGTCGTACTCCCGTTTCTAACACGGCCAACCTGACGGAAGCTTCGCTCTCGAAGCTTATACCGATCACTTCGCCAAGTGACGAGCTACCCGCATTCTCAGTTAGTTTGGCTGCATAAAACAAAAGCGTTAGTTTCATATCCGATCTACCTTTCACTGAAAATTCTCTTATTCATTCATTTCATTTCATTCAAAAACATTACACAGTTCGACCTCTGAAGGGTGCGAAACTGACAGTCTTACAACACACAACTGCTACAGTGGGGTCGCAACCACCACTCGGTCCGATCACTAGGTGGTGCGATACCGGCAGGCACACAGTGCTGCTGCTACAGCGGGGCCTCAATCGCCGCTCGGTTCGACCACTAGGTGGCGCGATACCGACAGTTTTACAACACACATCTGCTACAGTGGGGTCGCAACCACCACTCGGTCCGACCACTAGGTGGTGCGATACCGGCAGACACACAGTGCTGCTGCTACAGCGGGGCCTCAACCGCCGCTCGGTTCGACCACTAGGTGGCGCGATACCGACAGTCTTACAACACACATCTGCTACAGTGGGGTCGCAACCGCCACTCGGTCCGACCACTAGGTGGTGCGATACCGGCAGGCACACAGTGCTTCTGCTACAGCGGGGCCTCAACAGCCGCTCGGTTCGACCACTAGGTGGCGCGATACCGACAGTCTTACAACACACATCTGCTACAGTGGGGTCGCAACCGCCACTCGGTCCGACCACTAGGTGGTGCGATACCGGCAGACACACAGTGCGTCATGTTTGACACTTACATTCATTTTCCAACTCTGTGTCATCTGTCTCCAACAGCTCTAGGAGCTTCTGCATGTCGCAGCTCACTGACGAATTTGTAGGCCACTTACGCAGCTGTTCTTTGGCTGCTTTGGTTATGACGTTAGAACCAACCTTCTTAATCTCATAACGATCATTGTCAAGACACTTTGTTATTTCGAAAGGCCCAAGGAACTCATATTCTGTCTTACTGATATGCATTTTGGAATTTCGGTGCATAAGGACAAAATCGCCTTCAGCGTATTCTACCGTATTTCTCCTTCTATTATCCACTTTGTTTAGACTTTTAGTATCAGAGCTCAAGAGCCCCCTGACTCTCTCTCGGTCAATTTCTCGACTACGGATTGGAGCTAAGTCTGAGGATAAATCTCTCAGCAACGCCTGTATAATTGGAACGGAGCCTTCAATTCCCAAAAGTAATGTTAAGGGAGACGTATTGGTCGCTTTATGCATGGTAGAATTTAATACAAGTTGTATCTTCCACAATCCGCTCGACCATTCTGACTTTATTTTTGTTTCTATGCGGATGAGGTTCATAACTGCTCTCATGTACCTTTCAACCTGACCATTTCCGCGATGCACATCCGGAGTTATGTAATGATACTCAATTTGCAGTTTATTCAAGAATTTCGGAAGGCTAGTGTTTTTGAAGTTCGAGCCAGTGTCCATGACAAGACACTTTGGAGTACCAAAAAGTGATACAACAAATTGCAACTGCTCTCTGGTTTCTGACGCAGTCACTGATTTCATTGGAATTAACAGACAATACTTGGTGAAGGCGTCTACGAAAACAAGAACATGCTTGTGACCTTGTGGCGTGACAGGCAAAGGGCCTAAACAGTCGACATGTACGACATGGAAGGGCTGGGACGGTTTCTGAACTGTTTGTATGAAACCTTGTAATGGACCTGTTCTCGTCTTTTTCACCGCACAAACAACACAGTGTTTGATGTAATTCTTAATGAAAAGTCTCATACGAGGGAACCAGAAAAACTTCGAAATCGAGCTATGTGTTTTGTCAGAACCTACATGACATTGCTCATCGTGGAAGATTCGGAGCAATCCTAGACGACTTTGTCGAGGCACAAACCATTGTAGATTAATAGATCCATCGGAATCTTTGTATCTGTGAAATAGAAGATCATCTTTCACTTCGTACTGATTAGCATCGAGTTTGCCTTCGCGCAGGTTGATTACCATATCCCGGACCTCGGCACTACTTTTTTGCTCAATGTAGAGCCAATTTTGATGTGACATGCGTCTAACGTTAACCGGGTTTCGACTTAAATAGTCCACATGGGGCAGTGAACTGCCTTTTCGATAGACGATATTAAAAGTGAAATCTTGCAAATAGATCCACCATCTAGCTACTCTAGGAATGAGATCCTTCTTATTTGCTTTTGACTTCACAGCGTTGCAGTCTGTAACCAACGTAAAGTTAATGCCTAAGAGATAGGTACGAAAGTGTTTCAAGGCTCTCACGATGGCCAACGTTTCTAGTTCGTATGAATGATAGTTTTCCTCGTGTTTACTAGTTCTTTGACTAAAGTACGCGACTACTCTTAGACTACCATCGTGCTTTTGGAAAAGTATCCCTCCATATCCGAGACTACTTGCGTCGGTGTGTAGTTCGGTTGGGCGGTTGGGGTCAAATATTACAAGTAAAGGTCGAGATGTTAGATGAGAGATAACATAATGCCGCGCAACTTCCTGTTCGTCAGCCCATCTGAAGGATTCAGACTTTTTCGTGAGTTTGGTAATGGGTGCGGTACGTCGTGCAAAATCAGGAATGAATTTCCGGAAGAAACCTGCAAGACCCATGAACTGCCTCGCAGTTTTAACGTTAGTTGGAACCGGTGAATTTACCAGGGCTTCGATTTTCTGTTTACCAGGTCTAATACCATCAGCAGAAATTTCACGACCCAAATAATCAACAGAGTCCTGAAGGAACCTACATTTTTTGACATTCAAGGAAAACCCTACTGATTTAAGTGCTGTCAGGACCCGACTTAGAGATACGGGACCTTCTTCTGGTGTTTTAGAGGGTATCAGGATGTCGTCTAAGTAAATTAGGGCAACAGAATGTCTTAGAGATCCTAATGCTTTATGAACTGCTCTTTGAAAGACAGCAGGGGCGTTAGCAAGGCCAAAGAGAACACGAAGATACTCGTAGTGACCATCAGGTGTCACGAAAGCCGTCTTTTCAATAGAGTTTTCGTGTACCGCGATTTGGTGGAAACCTGAAGCCATGTCTAATGACGTGAAATACTGTCCTGAACCAAGGCGATCTAGCTGATCCTCCACTAACGGCAGTGGATAGCGATCTTTGATTGTGTGTCGATTAAGTTCGCGATAGTCTACGCACATGCGGTGAGATCCATCTTTCTTTTTGACGAGAAGGATAGGACTCACAAAAGGCGACTCGCTTTCCCGTATGATGATATTATCACGTAAAAGATCATCAATAATTCCACGAACTGTGGCT